>CAJQUN010000414.1:0-496114 GCA_907163345.1 Haberlea rhodopensis | reverse complement strand
TATCAAGAGTCTTCTGATTTTATTGATATGATTGTTTGTGTTTGTTTATTGGATTGACAACCTAGTAACTTGCATGAAATCTAACGCTAAATTAGATATCAATACGGAATCGTTTGATCCTCTAATTTACGAAGCAACTAAGATTGATAATTGACTGTGTTGGTGTTATTAAATTCTTAGGAAAAACGATTGGATGATTAATTCTAACGGCTGTAGTTTTTATTGATTAGATTCATCAAACTTACTACTTTGAAACTATCATTGATTTAATCTTAACGACGGTAGTTTTGGTTAAAGATTTGATAAGAGTTGAATTGAATGTTGTTGCTTCGATTCTAAGCCAATTAAGGTAAGGAGGAATTAGATTCCAATTGATGAATATTCAAGTAAAATTGAGTTTTTTTTTGTGAATCGATGAAATAGATGATAATTCCAAGGAAGAGTCGACCGATACCAAGAATCGCTTTCATTAGTTAATCTTTGTTTTTAATTTTAATTAGTATAATTCAACTCTCACAAACCCCATCCCTTTATTATTCTTTTGTTTTGATTTCATTAACGCAAGAATTCACACCTCCTCGTGGGATCGATCCCTACTCACGCTACTACATTATTGTTATCAAATCTTGAGGACTGAGTGGGGTTAATTTGGGCGTACACGACAAACGCACACCACACGCCTCTTATGGTCTCGACACCCATGGGGAAGCATGTGATTGCGGATCGACTATTATTTGATTGCCTCATTTATTTGAGGGCAAATGATCTGAAGGCTGGTCTGATTTTGTTGGATTATGGCAGATTTTGACTGTATTGTCGGTATTGATGTGTTGAGCAGATACCAGGTCGTGGTTGATTGCCGACAGAGGATGGTGCATTTTCTGGTCTGATCAGGGGGTTTCAGTGGACCTTCTATGGGGACGGCTCTCGTCCAAGGATTCCATTGATTTCGGCAGTTAAGATGTCGCGGTTTGTTAGAACGCGGTCACAAATGCTATCTTATTTATGTCGTGGACGTATCAGAGGAAAAGGAAGAGTTGAGGATCGAGGATATACCAGTAGCTACGGAATTCACCGATGTGTTTTCGGATGAGATTCCAGGATTCCCACCGATCAGAGATGTGGAGTTTGCGATTGAATTACTGCAAGGGACATCTGCTATTTCCCGTGCCCCTTATAGGACGGCACCGGCAGAGCTGAGAGAGCTGAAGGTGCAGTTGCAGGAGCTCCTCGACAAAGGATACATTCGTCCTAGTGTATCGCCTTGGGGTGCACCAGTCTTGTTTGTAAAGAAAAATGATGGTTTGATGCGTCTGTGCATCGATTACCGTCAATTGAATAAAGTGGCGATTAAGAACAAGTACCCCCCTTCCGAGGATTGATGACTTATTTGATCAGCTTCAGGGCACGGAGCTTTACTCGAAGATTGACTTGAGGTCAGGCTATCACCAGATACGAGTTAGAGCTGATGACATACAAAAGACAGCTTTTCGGACTCGGTATGGGCACTACGAGTTCTTAGTGATGCCGTTAGGGGGGTGACGACAATTCTTGTCTACTCGAGAAGTAGGGAGGAGCATGCCAATCACTTGAGGACGGTGCTACAGTTCCTGAGGGATCATCAGTTGTACGCCAAGCTCAGCAAGTGTGAGTTTTGCTGAACAGTGTAGCGTTCTTGGGTCATATTATCTCTCGAGAGGGGATATCAGTAGATCCCAGGAAGATAGAGGCGGTTATGAATTTGTCTGCGCCGACTTCAGTCACTGAGATTCGAAGTTTTCTTGGTTTGGGCTGGGTATTATCGACGCTTTGTCGAAGGATTTTTCAAAAGATTGTCAAGCCACTGACACAGCTGACTCAGAAGGGAGTCCTATTCTGTTGGTCGGAAGCTTGTGAGCAGAGTTTCCGGGAATTAAACAACAATTAACTTCAGCGCCAGTATTGGTGATTCCCATGGAGAACAAGGGGTTCGCTCTCTATACTGACGTATCGCTTCAGGGCCTAGGATGCGTACTGATGCAGGATAAGCACGTTGTGGCTTACGCTTCAAGACAATTGAAGCCACACGAGACGAGGTACCCGGTCCATGATTTGGAGCTAGCAGCTATAGTGTTTGCCTTGAAAATATGGCGACACTAATTATACGGTACCTCATTCACCATCTTCACTGATCACAAGAGCCTGAAGTTCTTGTTTACGCAGGCTGAGCTGAATATGAGACAGAGGAGATGGATGGACCTATTGAAGGATTATGATTGTGAAATCGAGTACCATCTGGGAAGAGCAAATTTGACAGCCGACGCTTTGAGTCGGAAAGTGAAGAACACAGCAGAGGACGTCATGTGTTGTCAGCTATGATGACTTCCTACTGTCAGTTGGGTTTTGATTATGATGTGTCTGCTTCACCGATACAGGTATTGACCTTATTAGCTGAGCCGGTTATTTATGAGCACATCCGGAAGGCTCAGGAGACCGACGAGGAAGTTCAGAGATGGTTGTCGGTGATTCGATTAGGTCAGTCATCAAAGTTCAGGACGGCTGAGGATGGTTCCTTGAGACTGGGTGACAGATGGGTGGTTCCGAATACGCCTGAGTTGCGTCAGGGAATATTACAACGAGCCCATTACAGCAGGATGAGTATCCACCCGGGCGAAAAAAAAATGTTATAAGGACTTATGTGGCCAGTTTTGGTGGAGACGAATGAAACAAGATGTCACCACATTCGTCAAGAGATGTCTGATTTGTCAGCCAGTGAAGGCTGAGAGGCAGAGGCCTGGTGGTGAGCTTAGAAGGTTGGAGATACCAGAATGGAAGTGGGAGCACGTATCCATGGACTTCGTGACCCACTTACCGAGGACTGTTTCGGGTTTTGATGCCATATGGGTAGTCGTGGACAGATTGACTAAAGTGGCTCACTTCATTCCCTACAGTATGACCTTCACGTACTTGAGGATGGCTCAGTTATATGTCAGAGATGTAGTGAGACTGCATGGGATCCCTGTTTCGATTGTGTCTGATCAAGATCCGCGGTTTACATCTCACTTCTGGGAAGGTCTTCAGTCAGCCCTGGGTACAGAATTGAGGTTGAGCACAGCATACCATCCCCAACGAACGGACGGACCGAGCGCACCATACAGACGCTCGAAGATATGTAACGGGCTTGTGTGTTGGAGTTCGATACTTCGTGGCAGGACTCAGTGGCCTTGGTAGAGTTTTCTTATAAAAATAGCTACCAAGCAACCATACAAATGGCTCCGTTTGAAGCCCTCTATGGTAGACGTTGTAGGTCGCCTTTATATTGGGATGATGTGGACCGTAAATCGGTCGGAGGGCCAGAATTGTTCCAAGAAATGGAAGAAAAGGTAAAGGTGATCAGAAGAAAGATGAAAGCATCTCAGGACAGACAGGCAGCATATGCTAATCAATGGCGTCATCCGTTAGAGTTTCAATTGGGTGACATAGTCTTTTTGAAGATCTCACCTTTCAGAGGTGTAGTGCATTTTGGGATGCGGTGGAAGTTATCCCCGAGATATGTTGGGGCCGTATGAGATCTTATAGCGTATTGGTACCCTGGCATACCGATTGGCTTTACCGCCCTCTCTGTCCGGCATACACGATGTGTTTCATGTGTCTATGCTGCGGAAATACGAGCCAGACCCTTCACATGTGTTGCAGCCCTTCGAAGTACAGTTAGAGTCTGATGTTTCCTATGTGGAGCGGCCTGTCAGGATTCTGGATCGGGCAGATCGCAGACTACGAAACAAAGTTATACCTATGATCAAAGTTCAGTGGGATCGTAGGGGTGTCGAGGAGGCCACGTGGGAGACAGAGCGACACATGATGCAGCACTATCCGGAAATATTTTCTGGTATGTGATTTATGTTTTGTTTTATTTTGGGTAAGTGTATGCTGATTTCGAGGACGAAATCTTATAAGTAGGGGAGTATTGTGATATCCCCGAAATGATTATGTGCATTTTAACATTAATTATGTTATGAAGATTTTGGTATTAATTTATTGGGTTGAATTAATAATATTGGGAAATGCTTAGTCATGTGGCGGTCATGGCCTAGTAATGCATTTCAGGGTGCATGTGATATATGTTGGGAATTTGGGTTATGGCATGATTATTTGGGGTGGGTGTTGTTCGTTTTGGTGAAGCATGTTTAATTGGGTATTGATTAAATACTATAAAATATCATGTGCGGATATTTTAATACATCATGCTAAATACCGGGACCAAAACATAACAAATCACATAACCCACCACCCAACCACCCCCCTCAACCCATACCCATCAGCTGCTCCACCCATACCTCTTCTCCACTCTCCCACTCCACCTTATCATCTCAGAAACCCTTCCCCCTTTTCACCCAAAAACCGTCCAACATACCAGCTGCATGTAGGAGGAGAGATTTGATGATTTGTTGACCAAATTCTTGCAAGAAAATAGGAGCAAAAGTGGTAAGGAACCATGTAATTTCTGGGTTTTAAATTCTTATGAAGGTTGAGTTTTTATTGGTGTAAAAATGGCATGGATAGTAGCCTTTTGTTGTGTTACTTGTTTTGGAGGCTTGCATGGTAGTATAATGTAGCCACAAGCATGTTTGTTTGAGCATGATTTACGTTTTTGGTGATATAATTGTTGGCTTGAAAGTTGGTGCTCGAAAATCTAAAAATCGCGAGGGAAAGCAGAGCTACCGATCGATCGCTGATAAAGGGGCGATCGATCGCTCGAGACCAGAAAGGATTGGCGATCGATCGTCACAATAGCGCGATCGATCGCTGAAGTCCAGTAGCTTTTGGCGATCGATCGCCAATAAAGGGGCGATCGATCGCTAATTTATTTTTTTTGAATATTAAGGCTTAAGGCAGTAGCATCTCGCGATCGATCGGGGCTGAGTATCGATCGATCGCGAGATGACAACTTTTGGCGAATTGTTATATTTGATTTGTTTTTGGTATTGGATTGTATTGAAGCATGTTGTACACTTGTGTAGAGCTATCACAGGTAGCCACACAACGCAGGGGATAGAGCCCTGCAACTGAAGATATTTTGGAAAGGTACGTAAGCGACGTACGGGCACCCAACGGTAACGTGTATTATATGTTTGTCGATTTGACATACGATAAATGCAAGTTTGTGCATTATGAGTACGATACATGTTGTTATGCATTGTTGTTGCATATGTATGTTGTGGAACATTTGGTTTGTATTCCACGAGTCACGGTTATCACAGTGATGATTTTAGTGCTTACCGCTATTATACCGCTAAAAAAGTGGAGCGAGAGGTGTAGGTCCGCTTGCACATGGAGGCGAGGTTTACCATACGAAGCGAGGATGGAAATACCGCTTGTATGAAGAAGCGAGGGGGGGAGGTCCGCCTGTTCTAAAGTTATGAAGCGAGGGGTGTTAAAATACACTGATGATAAACTGACTAAGCATTGAAGTAAAGATTTAAGAAGTGAAGTTATGTCATGACATTTATTTAAAGAAACCATAATATCATATATTGATTTGATTATGAGTTATGGTACAGGGACAACCAAAATGGGCATTTTAAATGCAATGGAATTCAGGAAGTATCCTATGCCTATGATTTATGCATTTATGCTTTACATTCATATTATGTTAAATATGAACTATAATGTGCTCATGTGTTGGGGGTTGTCTTTGTAGGTGCTTTTACTACCGAGAACCAGGGCCGGGGTTGATACTTTGAGCTGTAGAGAGTGCTACAAGTATAGCGGAATAGAGAATTCCTTTTGTATAGCTTCTACAAAGTGTAGAGTAAAGCTATAGTTTAGTAAACTTTTGTTAGGAATATGTATAATTCCTTTTTGAACTTTTGGTACTGTAATCTCTTAAGCTCGGGATTATCAACACGGCCTACTACTCTGATTTATGAATGATTAGTTCTCTTAATTGCACCTTAGTATCTTGTATAGATAATGGGGTCTTACAGATAGACCGTCTCAAAGGAAGCGATCGATCGCCATGAGGCAGTAGCCAAAAACAATGAGAGGCGACCGATCGCCTGGAAATGGGGCGATCGATCGCCCATGCCATTTAGCGAGGCGATCGATCGCCTAGGATGAAGCGATCGATCGCCAGTGCCGTTTTGTGGGTTTATTTTTGTGTTGAGTTTTCGATGCATGTTTAGCCCGGGGTCTTTTCAAATGGTTAATCGTCATAGATGACGATGTAATTGGGGATTGTGAATGTGCTTGGTCACGTGGTTGCATGCTTGTAATTGATTATGAGTTATTTATGTATTAGCACATAATTCATCGGGTCACGGGACTCAGTCGAGGTTTGGTTCGGACTATGGCATCATAAGGTACTTATAACGTGCGAGCATAGCTTTAAATATATTATTTCAATTGTGGTGCATGAATAATATATGGTAATTGCAAGCACTTGATATGCATTGGGAATTATATAGTGCCACTTTTGAGCGAGCAATGATTGGATGTTGCCGCCTTTGAGCGAACATCGGTTATGACGCCACTGCTGTTGAGCATGTGTGAGGATAAAATGTCGCTATTGTAGAGCGAGCGATGAAATAGAACTGTGGAACCATAAGTGAGATATATGGAATATCTATAATCATTGTTTAGTGATTTGATACTATTGATTATGATACTGGTACGTGGCAAACGAATTTGTTAATCGATGTAACGATTAACTGGCCTTTGGGAATTTGATGGTTTTGGTTGTTTTTGAGAACAGGGACAGTACAGGGAATCCCGGATGAGGATGATACCATCAAGGGAGCATCTTTTATATTTCATAGCATTTACATTTTTGTAAATTATGGATTGTATCATTGTGATTATCGGTTTGGTGGTATTGGTATGTTCACCCCGTGTGGGGGCTGTCTCTGTTGGGGCAGGTGATTAGGTACATTGATGGCTTTGGAGTTGAGCTCGAGTTATGGAATGGAGGTGCTTCCAGGGATCGAAGTACCAGTGACGGTATTGAGCATGATACTTTATACATTAGATACACGTATACTTATTCGATGCTCGCATGTGAGCACTATTATGTGTATATGGGTTGTATAAAGAAGGCAATGGCCTTTCTCTCTTCATTTATGAGTTGCATGCAATTATTTATTGAATTGCTAAATGAATTGAGAACATGTTAGTGTATTATAATGGTGCATGATATGGATGTGGACTTGGTTAGGGGAAACTAGACATTATATGGAATAATGTAAAGAAATTTTATTATTGGCATGATTTGCTACGGTGACAAGTGTGTTTTCCCCTACGTATATGATTACATGCACTAAATGCTTGGATTAATACACTAATAATGGGTTAAGGGCACGGGGGTCCTTACATTAGTGGTATCAGAGCAGTGGTTTGCTCTTCGGGGCTGTTGAGGGCCTAGGAACATGTTAATGGAAATGAGTAGCACATAATTATGCATGATAGTAGTTAGTGTTGTGTGACTCAACTATTTTGCTTATGTGCATTTATGATATGTGATCATAGTGGAACAATTATATGTCATGACATCTATGGAATCATAATATAATCTGTTGAATTATGATTGTGAGTTGTGGCACAGGGACAACCGAAGGGAGCATTTTGAAATGCATTGGGATAGAGAAAGTACTTTGTACTCATGGTTTATGCATTTACTCATTATAATCATATTGTGGTTAATATGGATTATCATATGCTCATGGTTTGGGATTGTTCCTGTAGGGACGCTAGGACACGAAGGGCTAAGGCCAGGGTTGAAAGACACGAAACGGTAACCTGCTTTTTATATACATCATGGATTATGCATTGTGGTTGCATACATATTGGAGTGATGATTTTAATGCTTTGCCGCTAAATGTTGAAGCGATGGTAAAATTCCGCATGTCGCATTTGAGTAAAGTGCATTAAAATACACTCATGGCGATGTATATGGATTATGGATTATGCATTGTGGTTGCACGTATATTGGAGTGATGATTTTAATGCTTTGCCGCTAAATGTTGAAGCGAGGGTATTGCCGCATGTCACGTTTGAGCGAGGTGCATTAAAATACACTCATTGTGGCTGCATATATTGGAGTGATGATTTTAATGCTTTGCCGCCAAATGTTGAAGCGAGGGTATTGCCGCATGTCACATTTGAAGCGAGGTGCATTAAAATTCCCTCATGGTGATATATGTTGGGATATGAAATATGCAATGTATTGCAGGTATAGATGGAATACTTGGTGAATATCCCATGAGTCGTTGTTATGGATGAGTGATGATTTTAAATGCTTTGCACTGTCACTTGACGCGATGATAGAATACTTGCCGCTGTCATATCGTAACGAGGAAAGAATATTTGCCGCCAAATGTTGAAGCGAGGGTATTGCCACATGTCGCATTTGAGCGAGGTTATTCAATGCCACCGATATGTCGAAGCTAGGGGTATTAGTGTCGCGGTCATGACAAGCGAGGTGCATAAAAATACACAACTATAACAAGACTAGGGATCGGGTATTCATAGCGATGGTTCATTCCGCTATTCTATTGGCGATGGTTGATCGCTTTTATTTTAAACAATTATTTCTCAGTGTAGCGATTCTTTACCGCAAGTGCACGGTGTCAAGTTTTAGTATAAGGGTTTAAAAGTAAGGATTGTCGTACCCACAGGGACTAGTAGTAATTACCACGTTCGATTAGAATTTCTATATTTAACCTACGATTATGAAATGATTATCAAACTAAATTGACTTAAGTACAACAATTAACCTAAACAGCAGTGATGGATAATTGAAGAGAATTTATAAACGAATTATCAAGATGTCGGTTCACCCATGTAATCCCCCAAAAGTTGTCTATTAATTAAGATTTAATGTTCTATGTTCTAGGGTGACGAGTTTTCCTATTTCATTTGTTATACCTTGGTCCGGTTATAACAAGTCTAGCATTAATCTACAATAAACCACTCCCGTGTCTGTATTGAATGATTAATACAGAAAAACGCTTCGTGAAAACTACTAGCCTTCGATTTTGGTAACCTATTGCTATCACATGTGTGCTAGATTTTACTTGGTTCGTCTCAACCTAAAACCCACGGCCTAATTTACTACGTCGTATCGTAATCTCCTATGATCAATTCAATTACGATTACCAATAACATGCAAAAGGCAGCTAATCTTTTAAAAGCATTAAAAACATAAATTATGCGCAAAGATCATAGAAATCAAATCAAAACCATTAATTAACTCAAGGGTTCAAACATGGGATCCCCTATGTCTTGACAAATATCTTAGTCAACAACCATAATCAAATTATAATGCAAAATATGTTTTTAAACAAATTTAACATCACAATCTGAAATAAAAATATATTAAGTTCAGAAATACTAAGATAACGAGGATGTCGCTCTGTGCGTCGCTCCGTTCTTTCATTCCTTGCGTTGCTCTTGCTCTTCAATGATTTGTGGTGGTGCCTTGGATGGAAGAATGGCTGCTAGGTTTTTGTAAAAGTTGGCAAAAGTCCTCCAAAACGTCTGAAAATCTTCTATAAATAGTGTGGAGGAGTTTTGCAAAGTTTGGACACCACATCACCAAGTAAGAAACAAAATCTCGATTTTTCAAGGTTTGGCGATCGATCTTCGTCAGTTGCCGATCGATCGCGGAAGTCTGGCGATAGATCGTGGAAAATGCCGATCAAGCGCGGAAATCTTCTGGATGGTGGTGATTGATCTTCGTAAGTTGCCGATCGATCGCGGGTCAAAATATATCTTGCGATTTGGTCCCTCCTTTTCCATATTTAGCTCGGTTTGGTCCTTTTTCAGCAATTTAAGCCTATTTTACTCCACTCTTTTGCATTTGAACCTGGATTCCTGAAATGTACAAATATATACCAAAACGTGTAATATTTTCTAGGAATCACTACAAAAACACCTCTAATCATATATCAAATTAAGTGTAAAAATCACAATTGTCAACTCCCCCAAACTTAAACTTGATCGTCTCGAGCAAGAAATAAGATCAGAAAGTAGAGTTCAATATTTGAAGATTCAAATAAACCAATTTGTAGTCGATCATGTAGCTCAGACATCTAACTTACAGATGAACCAGAATAAATCAGAAAGTTTAACAAGTTGTGTTTTCTCCAAAGCAACATGTCTCCAAATCAGAACGTGCGTGTGTGCTATTGTCACTTTCAAGTTTCATGCAATTTTCATAGATCAAATCATGCTAGTCAATGAAAAGTAAGATTATCAGTGAGCACCCCAAAATCCTATTTTTAAACACTTCTCCACTAATGTAGTCACTCCCTAGACTTGGATCAATAGGTCTTTTTAAGCTTGTAGCGTTAGGCCTAGGTGTTTGGCTTCAAAGAAAGGATAGGATAGCACAAAGAAGAGAGTATAATTATGTAAAATTCAATTTTTTTAGCACGACTTGAGCTTCTCTTCTTTTTCTTGTAGCCTTGGCCACTTTGGGTCTTATTTAGATATTTTTTTCAAGGCTTTATCTATCTTTTTTCTTTTCTCATTCATCAATTTTTTTTCAATAATAAGCTCATCCAAATGTAGCAATTCATGTGCATATAATGAGAATCATTATACTCCCTTTAGGTAAGGATGAATTCTTTCAATTTAGGCTCATAAAGGTGGGAGTAATGAGTTTCCGAAAAAATGTTGAATGTGGGCTAATAGTATGTTAAACATACACCATTCTTTTTCAATTAGTCTCAAATTTGGATACTAGAGATTGATATATACATGGTAAGCTTGAAAGGCTCAAACGGTCCAAAGATCGCCTAAATCATTTCCAAGTCGAGTTTATAACTATAAAATTTTGCCTCAAAGTGTCATCATCAAATAGTTTCTAAGGTACTCCAAGATGCTCAAAAACAATTCATTAATTTCGCAAAAAATTTCACTACTACAAGTGCAATTCACAAGATTATGACTCAAATGTACTCAATGTATTCCTCATCTTTGACATGCTACTCAAAACAAGATATTCACAAACAAGTCTTACTACTATGATTTATTCTTATCTTACTAATTGAACTCATTTTCAAGAAAAAAATATCCGTCGGTGCTCAATAAAAGATCAATTTCCAAATAAGAAGCATGACACAGTAATGCACTCCCCCAAACTTAATTCATGCATTGTCCTCAATGTACTAGGCATGGAAAATGAGACAAAACATTTACTGTTGACAACGACCGTCAGTGATCGTTGTCCAATTCCTCATCAGCTCACGGGGTATAGTGTTGGAACACGTCACAACACGCATGGAGTTTCTCACCATAATCAAAACAAAAACAAAAGCAAAACGAAAACAAACCAAAAACAAAGCAAAAGGATAAGAAAAAGTTCTTGATTTATAGTCTCAAGCTTGACTTATCACCACATTTTCTCAAAGGTTGGGATGGTGTGTGGAGCATGAGTCGCCATAATCAACTCGCTAATGCCTCAACCTCTCATCATTAACTACATAAGTGCCTAGAATAGGATCACTTACCTTAATGGCTCCATGCGGGTATATCTTGGTAACAGTGAATGGTCCAACCCATGAAGCATTTCGCTTGCTTTGGAAAATGCGAGGTAGTGGCGCTTTATGCAATTGGACTGTCTCTCCCTTCATAAACGTCCTTTTACCTTTTTGCTTCTTCGCCTTCCTTGGATTCACCACGTCATGGATCTTGCCTTTTTCAGTCTCTAGTTCGGTCTTCACCTTCACCTTATCAGTATCTTGCACCACATCATCAGGCAAAATATTAATTTTATCAATAATAAAACATGTGTGTGTGTTTTGTGCACGTGGTGAAGTTTGAAACATAGTAAAGGTAACATGATCCTCTCCTACACGGAGGATCAACTTCCCTTCTTCAACATCGATAATAGCTCTTCCAGTAGCTAGGAATGGGCTCCCCAGGATCAATGTCATTCTCACATCCTCCTCCATATCCAGCACTAGGAAATCCACCGGGAAGGTGAATTGATCTATCTTTACTGGTACATCTTCAATGATTCCTAGTGGGTAGGTGATAGACTTGTCTGCCATTTGCAAAACAACCCTCGTGGGCTTCGGCCTCCTAATCCAAGTCTCTGAAAAACAGACAAAGGTATCAAGTTCACACTAGCACCCAAATCACATAATGATTTAATAGAAGAAATAGGCCAAACAGTGCAAGGAATAGAGAAACTCCCTGGATCTTTTAACTTCTTGGCCGATTTCTTTTGCACCATAGCACTACATTCCTCAGTCAAAAAGACAGTCTCGTGCTCTCCCAATTTCTGCTTCTTAGTGTAAGGACCCCAAGCCCTTAACCCTTAATTAGTGTATTAACCATTATGTGTGGCACATGCTTTCAATAAAAGTCAATCGGGAAGCTCAATTGATGCTTACAAAATTCCTTTAATATTCAACGTTATAAGATCATCTCTACTAACATATAGACTCATAGAGTTGCCCATTACCATCCCCATTTTGCCACTTTTCACATTGTGGACTTTTATAAAAATTTGGGCAGAGTCTCCCCGTAAATTGAGCTATCCCAAAACAAAAGCACATCATATAATATAATTCCCGGCCAGGGAATACACAATACCCAACAGAATACTGAACACAAAGTAAATTCCCAGCCAGGGAAGACACCACACATAAGACGACAAAAGTGGGTGTCAAAACCCACATAATACACTAACGACTCTCATATCATTAGCAATTCTACCACAATTGCATGCAACATATAATGAAAGAGATAAAGGCTCATGCCTTTATATACAACCCATATACAAGAATATCCATGCTCACAAGCGAGCATCATAAATGTGTATATAAACCTCGGGTGTATATAAGTACTCTATACGATACCGTGCTCCATCAAGCCCTGGTACCACGATCCTGTGAGTGCATCCAATCAACAGCTCGAGCCCAGCTCCATAGCCATCGATGCACCTGTTCACCTGCCCCAACAGAGACAGCCCCCAACGGGGTGAGCATACCAATACACAAAATCTCATAATCACAATAATGAAATTCATAATTTACAACACAAGTAAATATTAATGAATTTTAAATGATACTCCCTGGATGGCAATATCCTCATCCGAGATTCCGTGTACTGTCCCTGTTCTCACAATCATCAAACTCATCAAATCTCATAAATCAGTAAATCAACACATTGATTTAACTCATAGCATGCCTGATTCTCAAGTATCAATAATCAATGATTCCAAGTTCATTATACATACAAATATAGATATCTCAATATCTAGTACTGATTTCTCAATTTCGCTATCAATCATAGATAGCTCAAATGCCTAGCATTTATTTTACCAATTTTCCATTATACCTAGACATCTCACATGTCTTATAATGAGTACATGATCCCACGATCATTCTCAGGCATCTCAAATGCCGTACAATAGTCATATATGCCCAGTACCCCATATATATCAACACATAAATATAGCCATGCGCACAACCATCGATGAAGTCAATATACATTATGCATTTCACAAATGCTCTCATATAAAGTAATGCACGTACGTCGCACGTACCTTAAATCTCCGAAGTCCGAGCCAAACCCTGCTCGAGTTCCATGCTCCGAGGAACGATGTGCTAACACGATAAATTAATTCACAATTAATTACGAACATGCAACCCATGCTCAAGCACACCCATAACCCTCAAAAATATTGCCAACACACGACAATTAACCATTTCAAGGACCCGGGGTAGAGTACATGCAGGGAGGGAAAATCGAGTGAGACATCAACGAAAATTGCTCAAGAGCTCCCCATAAATTTTCGAACCCTCACTCCACAATTCGAACCCAATTAAACACCATAATTCATCTAAAATATGAATTAATCAATCAACAACATGAATAATCGCCCCACATGCCAAAACCCCCAAAATTCGAATTCAAGCCCTAAATTCGAATCCAATTCCTTAAATTCGAACACAATAAGCATCATAATACATCTAAAACATGAATTAATCGATCAATAGCAAGAATCATCACCCCTTGCCAAAAATCCCCAAAATTCGATAACTCAAGAGATTAGAGCTGAAATTCGAACCAAATGCAACAAATATTTCGAACCACAAAAGTCTGAAATCATCGACTCAAAAATAGCTCACAAACGCCCCAAAAACACCAGAAAAATCGTACCAAAAACATACCAAAATCGAGCCCCAAAAATCGGATGAACTCCAGTTTTCGAACCCTACGCTTTCTGCAGAAATCCGAGCTCAAATCGCGACCAAACTTCAAATTGTTGGTATGGATGGAAGCGCCTGGAAGAGACGAATCCAACGGCGGGTGGCACGCGCCGAACGGCGGCCGGACGGCGGCGGGCGGAGGCCTTTTCTGCGCGGGGGTCAAAGGGGATCGAAAAACCAGCGTGCGCGAGGAGAGAGAGAGAGGGTGAGGAAATGGTTCCGATAATTAAAATCTCGGGTTCAACTTGTATTTATAGCAAAATACCCCGAAATACTAATAGCCCCACAAATACATCACGATTCATTAAAAATCATCTGTTTTCAAAAATTCTCTCTCTAACTCAAAAACCCCCTACCGGTGCCCACACCAAGCACCCGAGATTCCGAGTCACACTAAAAACCCAACTCACAGGTTTTCACCGAAATGAGAATACGATCTCAACCTCGGGATCCAACGATCCCAACTACTCAAATAGACGAGCCCGGAAGGCCCAACGCCTTGATTAAACTCCAAATCGCCACGCAAAACAACTTTAGGGGTTATTACCACTCCGGGATTAACATCCCTAATCCCCGGTCATCACACTTAGACAACATTTTCTTTAAGAATTTGGCATAATTAGGCATTCTCGTAAAGCATCAATAAAAGGTATATCGATATGCAAATTCTTAAGCATATCTAAAAATTTGGCAAAGTTTGAATCAACATTCGTCCTATTAATTGCTGCAGGGAATGGGAGAGGAATGTGTACCTTTTCTTGTGGTGATATCGGTATAGTGGCTCCAATGGACTTACTCTTGTTGCATGATTTGTAGGGTCTTCCTACCTTAACATCATCTTATACACGTATTATGGACTAAACATGCATTCATAACATCTTATGGTTCCGGTTGTAGCTCTGAACTAATAAGATTACATGCCAAAATAAAACTTCAAAAGCTAATTAATGACATTCTCAATAATGAATGTTAAAGCTATATTTTTACACTACTCCTAGAGTAGAGACTATCAAAATCCTGTATCATATATTCATCTTGCTCCTTTTAGCTCACTGCCTCAACCCGACCCTAGGCCCTTCGGTCCAAAAGTGTACCTACGGGAACAACCCATCATGAGCATGTACATCATTGCTTAACATCTAAGGTGATGGCATATAAATAAATGCATGAAAATAATCGTAACATATACTTCTTGGTTAATCGTATTAATACACTTAGTTGTCCCTGTTTAGTCATGCATATGGGCATCCTACCCTATCGTAATCATCGTGTGGCATCTTACCACATGGGCATATTACCCTATCGTATGGCATCTTACCAATCATAAACATCGTGTGGCATCTTACCACGTTGGCATCTTGCCCTATCGTATAGCATCTTACCATATCATAAACATCGTGTGGCATCTTACCCTATCGTATGGCATCTTACCATATCATAAACATTGTGTGGCATCTTACCACATGGGCATCTTACCATATCATAAACATCGTATGGCATCTTACCACGTGGGCATCTTACCCTATCGTATGGCATCTTACCATATCATAAACATCGTGTGGCATCTTACCACGTGGGCATCTTACCCTATCGTATGGCATCTTACCAGTCATAAACATCATAAACATCATATAAACATCATCATTTCATAGACATCATCATCAACTTACTTATCATTATCATCATCATAAACATCGTAATTACTTATACAATTATTGCGTAGTCATAGTATAAGAATATGTTACCGTCCGATGCCCGTACGTTTCTTACGTACCTTAATTTCCAAAAGTGGAGAAATTGGAGAACTTTATCTCCTTGAAGTTGTGGGTACCTGTGATGGTTCTACACAACCATACAAATCAATATTAGAAGCTAAACAATAGCCAAATACCAAATTTAATAAAAATCATCATTTTCCATGTTTTAAACAGTGGCGATCGATCGCTACTTGAGGCGATCGATCGCCTCACTTTTTGCCTTGCGGCGATCGATCGCTAAAAAATATGGGGATCGATCGCCTGTAGCGATTTTTGCTACTGGCCTTCGGCGATTTTTCACCATTCTTTAGCATTTTTCAAGCTCTACTTCAAACCATTCAAACCCAAACTTTCCTACAACATTAACATCATCATAACCCACTAAAACCCACATAAAACACTTCATAAATCACACCCCAACAACATACAACACATACCCAAACAAACCCACATAAATCACTTCAAAATCACCCCATTTCAAAACCAAACATCATAAAAACTTTAGGAAGGGTTCCATACCTCTTGAAGACTCCAAATCTTAACAAAGATCTTAAAAACAAAGGTTTTGTGGAGCTTCCTTCTTCCTCCTTTGAAGAATTTCGAAAATGGGGTGAGGTTAGGGTTGTGGAAATGATTTGGGGATTTTTAAGAGTGATTGGTAAAGTGAAGGGAAAAGGTATAGTTGGGGGTATATGGGTTAATTTAATTAAACTTGTACCAATTAATTAACATGATGTATAAAATACCCCAACATGGTATTTTAAAAGCATTTACAAAAATGCATTAAACTTCCACTAAATCATGCTTCCTCATAATTGACAATCAATACAATTAAATCATGTTAACACTTCATTACCCATCACATAATCAATTACCATGATAAATAATCACATAACCATCATTAATGCCCAAATTGCATATAATTAATTTTGGGGCATCACATTTACTCCCCTAATTATAAGATTTCGTCCTCGAAATCGCATGTACTTACCCAAAATGAAACTAAGCATAAATCATACCAGAAAATAGTTCCGGGTAATGCTTCATCATATTTCGTTACGTCTCCCACGTAGCCTCCTCGACGCCCCGACGATCCCACTGAACTTTGACCATCGGTAATCTTACTTCGTAATCTGCGATCCTCTCGATCCATAATTCTGATTGGTCGTTCTACGTAGGATACATCTGAACCCAACTGCACTTCAGTAGGCTGTAAGACATGAGACGGGTCTGGCTCATACCTCCGTAACATAGAGACATGGAAAACATCATGTATGCCAGATAAAGATGGCGGTAGAGCCAAATGGTAGGCCAATGTACCGATACGCTGTAATACTTCATATGGCCCAACATACCTCGGAGATAACTTTCCCCGTATACCAAACCGAACCACACCCCTGAAGGGCGAGATCTTTAAGAAGACCTTGTCTCCTAATTGAAATTCTAGCGGTCGTCGCCGCTTATTGGCATAGGCTGCTTGCCTATCCTGGGCCGCTTTCATCTTTTGGCGTATCAACTTAATCTTTTCTTCCATATCCCTGATCAAATCCAGTCCTCCGACCGCTTTACTAGCCAAGTCCTCCCAATACAGCGGTGACCTACATCGTCGCCCGTAAAGAGCTTCAAACGGAGCCATTTGAATGCTCGCCTGATAGCTGTTATTATAGGAGAACTCCACCAGTGGCAATGATTCTTGCCACGGAGTATCAAACTCCAGCACACATGCCCTCAACATGTCTTCGAGTGTCTGAATGGTACGCTCTGTCTGGCCGTCTGTCTGAGGGCGGTAAGATGTACTTAGTCTCACCTCTGTGCCCAAAGCTGTAAGGAGACCCTCCCAGAAATGTGAAGTAAACCTTGGGTCTCTGTCAGACACAATCGAGACTGGAACTCCATGTAACCTCACCACATCCCGTACATATAATTGGGCCATCTTTAGGTATGAAAAAGTCATACAGTAAGGGATGAAATGAGCCACCTTCGTCAGCCTATCCACGATCACCCAGATTGCATCAAATCCAGAGGCCGTCCTTGGCAAGTGGGTCACGAAGTCCATAGATATGTGCTCCCACTTCCACTTAGGTACTTCCAAGCTCTTCAGTTCGCCACCAGGCCTCTGACTTTCTGCCTTTACCTGTTGGCAGATCAAACATCTTTTAACAAAAGCGATCACATCACGCTTCATGCGTCTCCACCAAAATTGACCACTTAGGTCCTTATACATTTTTCTTCCTCCTGGGTGAACACTGAACCGGCTCCCGTGAACTCGCTCCAAGATTCCTCTATGCAACTCTGGCGTACATGGAACTACCCATCGGTCACCGAGTCTCAGAGAACCATCATCAGCCACTCTGAACTTTGATGGCTGTCCTCGAAGTACTATCGATGACCATCTCTGAAACTCATCATCCGACCTCTGGGCCTTCCTGATAGTCTCATATATGTCTGGCTCAGCCAACAAGGTTGACACTCGCACCGGCGACGTGTCCACATCGAAATCATAGCCCAGATGGCAATAAGAAATCATCATCGCTGATAAACACATAGTGTCCTCAGCAGTACTCTTCACCTTCCGACTTAAGGCGTCTGCTATCAAATTTGCTTTACCAGGATGGTACTCAATTTCACAGTCATAATCCTTGAGTAAATCCATCCATCTTTTTTGCCTCATATTCAGTTCCGCTTGGGTGAATAAGAACTTCAAACTCTTATGGTCCGTAAAAATGGTAAATGAAGTACCATATAGGTAGTGCCTCCAAATCTTCAAGGCAAATATAATGGCCGCCAGTTCCAGGTCGTGGACTGGGTATCTTGTCTCATGAGGCTTCAACTGCCTCGAAGCATAAGCTACCACGTGCTTATCTTGCATCAATACGCAGCCCAAACCCTGCAGTGACGCATCCGTATACAAGGCAAACCTCTTTTTCTCAGACGGAATCACCAACACAGGCGCTGTAGTCAAACGACGCTTCAGCTCTTGGAAGCTTTCCTCACAAGCCTCAGACCAATAGAAGGGGACTCCTTTCTGAGTCAGCTGTGTCAGGGGTTTGGCAATCTTTGAAAAACCTTCGACGAAACGTCGGTAATAGCCCGCCAAACCGAGGAAGCTTCGTATTTCAGGTACAAAAGTGGGTGCAACCCACTCCATTACAGCTTCAATCTTCCTGGGGTCCACAGATATCCCACTGCTAGATATGACATGGTCCAAGAACAATACACTGCTCAACCAGAACTCGCACTTGTTGAGCTTTGCATATATTGATGATCCCTGAGGATCTGGAGTATTGTCCTCAAGTGTTCAACGTGTTCTTCCTCAGTCCGGGAGTAGATGAGTATATCGTCAATGAAAACTATGATGAACTGGTCCAAATATGGCTGGAACACCCTGTTCATCAAACTCATGAAAACAGCTGGGGCATTCGTCACTCCAAAAGGCATGACTAAGAATTCATAGTGCCCATATCTAGTCTTGAAAGCTGTCTTCTGAACATCATCTTCTCTTACTCGGATCTGATGATACCCCGACCTCAGATCGATCTTACTGTAGAGCCTCGTACCCTGCAACTGGTCAAATAAATCATCGATCATCGGAAGTGGATACTTATTCTTCACTGTGGCTTTGTTCAGTTGTCTGTAATCGATGCACAGACGCATCGAACCATCTTTCTTTTTCACAAATAAAACTGGTGCACCCCATGGCGATACGCTAGGGCATATATAGCCCTTATCAAGGGGCTCTTGCAACTGAATCTTTAACTCCCTTAGCTCCGCTGGTGCCATCCTATATGGGGCACGAGAAATGGCAGCCGTTCCCGGTAGTAACTCAATCCCAAACTCGACCTCTCTCGTCGGTGGGAATCCGGGAATCTCTTCCGGAAAGACATCAGGAAACTCCGCCACTACGGGCACATCCTCAACTTTTAATTCTTCCCTCTTTTCAGTAATATCAACAGCATAGATGAGATATCCTGTATGGCCTCGTTCCAACAACTGCGCCATCTTGACAGCATATATCAACGGGATCTTAGAACCAGAACCATCCCCAAAGAATGTCCACTGGACTCCCATATCAGATCTGAATCGGACAGTCCTCTGCCTGCAGTTCACAACTGCCTGATAACTGTTCAGAACATCAATGCCTACAATGCAGTCAAAGTCTGACATCCCCAGAACAATCAAATCTGACCTTAGCTCGTTATCCTCAAAATAAATAAGGCCATCATAGACAATCTGATCAGTAATCAAACTTCTTCCAGCGGGGTTCAAGATATAAGAGGTGTGGGCGACGGAGAAGTGCATATGTGGTGCCTTTCCACAAAACTTGTCGACACGAAAGAGTGTGATGCACCTGTGTCGATCAATATAAAAGCAGGGTGCGTAAATAAAAGACACGTACCCGCTATAACCTCCTCCGGGGCCGCTGTAGCCTGCTCCCTCGTCAATGCATAAACTTGCCCCTGAGGTGGTCCCATGGGCTGACCTCCATACTGCCTCAGTGCAAAAGGTGGTATGTGCTGTGCTGCTCTATCCGCAGGCCTCCTCGCAGAGTTCTGTTGCCTTCCCCTGTTGGGACCTGTCGAGCAAAGTTGCCTTTGTCGCCACAAACATAACATCCTACACAGTCTTTCGTCAAATGTGGTTGCCCACAAAGAGTGCACTGGACCCTCCCGAGTCTGTCTCCCTGAGACTGCCCTCTTCCAGATGGGGCATCATTCCTACGACTTCCTCTCCAACGATTATCGGGCCTCTTACCACTGAACCTCGATGTGTTCCCCCCTGGCTTGAGCTGATCACCCCTCGGCTTCAAATTGTCAGAAGTAGATTTCTGAGGGGGTGCTGGAGGTGGTACGGCATCAGGATATGCACCAACTCCCAGTTCGGCTAGCTCAGCCCGTGAAAGTGCATCATCAAAACAGGCAGGACCATATATGATCACCCTATCACACAGTTCAGGCCTCAAGCCCTTCATGAAGTTCCTCATCTTTGCTTGAGTGCTTGCAGCAATGTGAGGTACATATCTGAGCAAGGAACAGTATTGAAGAGTATAATCTGACACAGGCATGTTACCTTGCTTGAGGTTAGTAAACTCATCTTCCTTGGCCTGTCGTGCAGCAGCTGAGAAGTAGCGGGTCAGAAACCGAGTCATGAACAGCTTCCAATTGATCTCCTGACCCTGAGCCTCTTGCTCTATCACTGTGGTCTTCCACCACATCAATGCCTTCTTGGCCAATTGGAACTCCGCTAGCCTTATCCAGGTTGTCTTAGCACAAGGAGCTGCCACAAATATCTGTTCTATTCTCTCCAACCATTCCTCAGCCATCTCCCCAGTCTCAGTTCCTTCGAACATCGGGGGTCGGTATGTTAGAAATTGAGCCAAACTTAGCTCTCCCGGTAATAACTGTTGTTCAGAAGGTTCTTCACCCAAGGCTGGTGGTGGTAGAGGATTCGTACGCCCAGCACTTGCATTAACACTTACCGCATCGCTCACTTCCACATTTGCTGCCATGCTGCAAGACAAGGGTTAACAACAATACCCAAAAGCAGTTCATATAATACATCGTTAGATAATCAAACAAGTTAGTGTAACATCATATACTTCATATGCAACTTATGCGCAAAACATGTTTAAAAGTGAGCACTTAGCTAACTCATTGCTAAGGCTACCCTTCACTCATTCTCGGGTTATTTAATCACTGCTCTGATACCACTAATGCAGGGTCTTCCTACCTTAACATCATCTTATACAGGTATTATGGACTAAACATGCATTCATAACATCTTAGGGTTCCGGTTGTAGCTTTGAACTAATAAGATTACATGCCAAAATAAAACTTCAAAAGCTAATTAATTACATTCTCAATAATGAATGTTAAAGCTATAGATTTACACTACTCCTAGAGTAGATACTATCAAAATCATGTATCCTATATTCATCTTGCTCATTTTAGCTCACTGCCTCAACCCGACCCTAGGCCCTTCGATCCAAAAGTGTACCTACAGGAACAACACATCATGAGCATGTACATCATTGCTTAACATCATAAGGTGATGGCATATAAATAAATGCATGAAAATAATCGTAACATATACTTCCTGGTTAATCGTATTAACACACTTAGTTGTCCCTGTTTAGTCATGCCTATGGGCATCTTACCCTATCGTAATCATTGTGTGGCATCTTACCACATGGGCATCTTACCCTATCGTATGGCATCTTACCATATCATAAACATCGTGTGGCATCTTACCACGTGGGCATCTTACCCTATCGTATGGCATCTTACCATATCATAAACATCGTATGGCATCTTACCACGTGGGCATCTTACCCTATCGTATGGCATCTTACCATATCATAAACATCGTGTGGCATATTACCACGTGGGCATCTTACCCTATCGTATGGCATCTTACCATATCATAAACATCGTGTGGCATCTTACCACGTGGGCATCTTACCCTATCGTATGGCATCTTACCATATCATAAACATCGTGTCATTGTATAAACATCATGTAAACATCATCATTTCATAGACATCATCATCAACTTACTTATCATTATCATCATCATAAACATCGTAATTACTTATACAATTATTGCGTAGTCATAGTATAAGAATATGTTACTGTCCAATGCCCGTACGTTTCTTACGTACCTTAATTTCCAAAAGTGGAGAAATTGAAGAACTTTATCTCCTTGAAGTTGTGGGTACCTGGGATGGTTCTACACAACCATACAAATCAATATTAGAAGCTAAACAATAGCCAAATACCAAAAATTTAATAAAAATCATCATTTCCATGTTTTGAACAGTGGCGATCGAACGCTACTTGAGGCGATCGATCGCCTCACTTTTTGCCTTGCAGCGATCGATCGCCTGTAGCGATTTTTGCTACTGGCCTTCGGTGATTTTTCACCATTCTTTAGCATTTTTCAAGCTCTACTTCAAACCATTCAAACCCAAACTTTCCTACAACATTAACATCATCATAACGCACTAAAACCCACATAAAACACTTCATAAATCACACCCCAACAACATACAACACATACCCAAACAAACCCACATAAATCACTTCAAAATCACCCTATTTCAAAACCAAACATCAGAAAAACTTTAGGAAGGGTTCCATACCTCTTGAAGACTCCAAATCTTAACAAAGATCTTAAAAACAAAGGTTTTGTGGAGCTTCTTTCTTACTCCTTTGAAGAATTTCGAAAATGGGGTGAGGTTAGGGTTGTGGAAATGATTTGGGGATTTTTAAGAGTGATTGGTAAAGTGGAGGGAAAAGGTATAGTGGGGGTATATGGGTTAATTTAATTAAACTTGTACCCATTAATTAACATGATGTATAAAATACCCCAACATGGTATTTTAAAAGCATTTACAAAAATGCATTAAACTTCCACTAAATCATGCTTTCCTCATAATTGACAATCAATACAATTAAATCATGTTAACACTTCATTACCCATCACATAATCAATTACCATGATAAATAATCACATAACCATCATTAATGCCCAAATTGCATATAATTAATTTCGGGGCATCACACTATTGCTCCTTCTCCTCTTGCTTCATTGAAATCTTTTCCGTTTCCTTCTCGGCCCCAAGTTCCTTTCCGCTCCTCAAGGTCACGGCATTGGCTTGCTCCCTTGGATTCTTCTCGGTGTCAATCAGCAGAGTTCCTTGTGCTCTTCCGGCCAAGATGGTTGCCAGTTGTCTGACTTGACTTTCCAAATTCTTGATAGATGCATCTTGGTTACTCATCCTGGTCTCAGTAGATGATGTAAACTTGACAAGTAATTCCTCCATGCTCGGCTTTAGTTGGTAACCCGTTTATGGTTGGGGGTTCAAAACATTCTTTTGGTCGGACCAAGAGAAGTTTGGATGATTCCTCCACGGTTGGTTATAGTTGGTGGAGTAAGAATTACCCTGTTGTGGCCTGTTTCCTACAAAGTTTGTATTTTCAGTAGATTGCACAAAAGGATTACCTGCCTGGCATTCCGTGCTCTGATGGTTGCCTCCACACAAATCACATATGACCACTTGAGGTTGCATCGCTGTCATGCTCAAGCCATCCATTTTCTTATTCAACGCCTCCAATTGAGCTTTTATTGTTCTTACCTCATCAACTTGGTGCACCCCAATCGGTCTTTTGGGCACATTCCTTTCGAACTGCCACTGGTAACTGTTGGATGCCATCTCTTCCAAGAGTTTGAAAGCTTCCTCAGGTGACTTCTCATAATGGTACCTCCTGCTGCTGCATCAATCATGGATCTATTAGCAGAATATAAACCATTGTAAAATGTTTGTACCTGAAGCCAAATCGGAAGGCCATGATGAGGGCATCTTCGAAGTAGATCCTTGAAGCGCTCCCAAGCTTCATATAGAATCTCTGGATCATGTTGCACGAATGTGGTGATATCATTGCGAATCTTAGCTGTCTTGGAAGGGGGAAAGTATTTTGATAGGAATGCTTGAGCCCTCCCCTCCCAAGTAGTGATCGATCCTGCAGGCAATGAATTTAACCAACTCTTAGCTTTATCATTTAAAGAAAAGGGAAAGAGTCGTAACCTGATGGCGTCGGCAGTGACGCCATTGTGCTTGAACGTGTCGCATATCTCCAAAAAGTTGGAGATATGAGCATTAGGATCATCAGTAGGCGATCCTCCGAATTGCACAGAGTGTTGAATCATCTGAATTATTGCAGGCTTGATCTCGAAGTTATTAGCCTGAATCCTTGGTCTTGTGATGCTAGACATGGTTCCTTGAAAAGATGGTTGTGCATAGTCCATCATGGATCTTGTAATTGGCACTTCTTCGTTGTTTCCATCACCATTCCCTCGATTATTCTCGGTCATCTCTCTAGTTTCTTTCCGAAGTTTTCTGCAAGTTCGTTCAATCTCTAAGTCAAGTGGCTCTAGTATAGGTCTGTCACTTCGTAGCATGCACTACAAAGACAACTCCCTGCAAAATTCAACACAACGAAGGAACAACAATAGTGAAATCGTATAGACCGTAATAAAAGTAAAAAAAATATGGCTAAATTATAGTCAACTACTCTCCTATGATATTACTTAAACTAGTCCCCGGCAACGGCGCCAAAAACTTGATCGCTTTTATTTTAAACAGTTATTTCTCAGTGTAGCGATTCTTTACCGCAAGTGCACGGTGTCAAGTTTTAGTATAAGGGTTTAAAAGTAAGGATTGGCGTACCCACAGGGACTAGTAGTAATTACCACGTTCGATTAGAATTTCTATATTTAACCTACGATTATGAAATGATTATCAAACTAAATTGACTTAAGCAAAACAATTAACCTAAAGAGCAGTGATGGATAATTGAAGAGAATTTATAAACGAATTATCAAGACGTCGGTTCACCCATGTAATCCCCCAAAAGTTGTCTATTAATTTAGATTTAATGTTCTATGTTCTAGGGTGACGAGTTTTCCTATTTCATTCGTTATACCTTGGTCCGGTTATAACAAGTCTAGCATTAATCTACAATAAACCACTCCCGTGTCTATATTGAATGATTAATACCGAAAAACGCTTCGTGAAAACTACTAGCCTTCGATTTTGGTAAATCTGTTGCTATCACACGTGTGCTAGATTTTACTTGGTCCGTCTCAACCTAAAACCCACGGCCTAATTTACTACGTCGTATTGTAATCTCCTATGGTCAATTCAATTACGATTACCAATAACATGCAAAAGGTAGCTAATCTTTTACAAGCATTAAAAACATAAATTATGCGCAAAGATCATAGAAATCAAATCAAAACCATTAATTAACTCAAGGGTTCAAACATGGGATCCCCTATGTCTTGACAAATATCTTAGCCAACAACCATAATCAAATTATAATGCAAAACATGTCTTTAAACAAATTTAACATCACAATCTGAAATAAAAATATATTAAGTTCAGAAATACTAAGATAACGAGGATGTCGCTCCGTGCGTCGCTCAGTTCTTTAGTTCCTTGCGTTGCTCTTGCTCTTCAATGATTTGTGGTGGTGCCTTGGATGGAAGAATGGCTGCTAGGTTTTTGTAAAAGTTGGCAAAAGTCCTCCAAAACGTCTGAAAATCTTCTATAAATAGTGTGGAGAAGTTTTGCAAAGTTTGGACACCAAATCACCAAGTAGGAAACAAAATCTCGATTTTTCAGGGTTTGGCGATCGATCTTCGTCAGTTGCCGATCGATCGTGGAAACATTCTGGACAAAATAACCAAATTTTTCATGTCCGCGATCGATCTTCGTCATTTGCTGATCGATCGCGGAAGTCTGGCGATCGATCGCGGAAATTGCCAATCGATCGCGGAAATCTTCTGGATTGTGGCGATCGATCTTCGTAAGTTGCCGATCGTTCGCGGGTCAAAATATCCAATCTTACGATTTGGTCCCTCCTTTTCCATATTTACCTCGGTTTGGTCCTTTTTCAGCAATTTAAGCCTATTTTACTCCACTCTTTTGCATTTGAACCTGGATTCCTGAAATGTACAAATATATACCAAAACGTGTAATATTTTCTAGGAATCACTACAAAACACCTCTAATCATATATCAAATTAAGTGTAAAAATCACAATTATCAATGGTTCATGCCGCAGGGTATTCATAGCGATGGTTCATTCCGCTATTCTATTGGCGATGGTTCATGCCGCCGGGTATCTATATAGCAATGGTTCATTCCGCTAGTTTATTGGCGATGGTTCATGCCGCCGGGTATCTATATAGCGATGGTTCATTCCGCTAGTTTATTGGCGATGGTTTATGCCGCCGAGTATTCATAGCGATGGTTTATTCCGCTACATCTATGGCGATGGTTCATGCCGCCGGGTATTCATAGCGATGGTTTATTCCGCTATTCTATTGGCGATGGTTTATGCCGCCGGGTATTCATAGCGATGGGTCATTCCGCTACATCTATGGCGATGGTTCATGCCACCAGGTACTATATAGCGATGGTACATTCTGCTACATCTATGACGATGGTTCATACCGCCGAATATCTATAGCGATGTTTTATGCCGCTGACTCTATGACGAGGGATCATGCCGATGATTCTCTAGCGATGGGTTATACCGCTATGTGCGTAGCACTGGATTATGCCGCCTACGAGCGATGGGTGCTGCTTGTGTACCACTGGTGGACGATGGACACAGGTATGCCGCTATCTTCATAGCGATGAGGTATGGTATATTACTGTTTTGTTAGCATTATTGTGGATACCATGTGTTGTTATATGTCGTCATGTGTTTGACGATGAGATTATGGATGTCGTGTGTCGACATATACCATCACGTGTTTGACGATGAGATTGTGAATGTCAAGTGTTGACATGTACCATCACGAGTTGACGATGTCACTTTGGATGTCATATGTTGACGGGTACCGTCACGGGATGACGATGACATAGTGGATGTCTATGTAGACGCGTAGCGTCGTTTCGGTGAATAATACATTATGTATATGTATTTCGTATGGTTTGTGTGCCAATGGTGAGCACATGGTAGTGTCTGGGTCACTAGTTGACCAGACCATTATGCCGAGCAGGTTGCTCGAAGAATTATTGGGTGCGCCGTACAGGAAGTGTACCGCAGCACATATTTGAATTGTATATTTTACGAATAGTGATACCTTTGGGTATACTCGTTGGAATGTCTGTGGCCAAGTGACTGGTAATATGAGTAGTTGTTGAGGAAACTACTGCTTATACCAGGGTGACATGTGGTGGACATGATCACACCACCCCTGAGGGTGTGGAATAAATCCTACGGAATTAGATTGCTTTATGGTTGAGTAAAGACATCTGGATGTCCATAGTGCTTGGGGGTTTTAGAGAAATACTGGGTGATGACCCACAACTCTAATGGTTTGTACGGTATCGTATACCGGGATGGACGTGTGTCATGTTGATAGGTTGTTATGAGCCTATGAGGGTAGCGAATTGCTAGCCAGGTATTGTTTCAGTATTATAGTTGCTTGTTGGAGCCATTATACTGCACGTTGGGGCCGAGTTTGGTGAATCGTACGGTGATACGATGATGGTTTATGGTAGACTCTTGTAGTCTCTATGTGGCATGATGATTGAGGCAGGGAATACCTCATGGGGACGTTTATACGTCAAATTTTTCGAGGGACTTGTACCGGGACAACTCGATTTTGTTGGGAATACCAACGTGAGTGTCAACAAGTCGTTGTTAGCTCTGGTTGAGCATCCTTGCATATGGAATGCAACGGGAGTCACAATTGGAATTCTGGGATATAGCTAGTGGGGTAACACTACTATATTGATTTTATCTCTTGGAGAGATTTGGATTGTACTGTCATGGAGACAGCTGGTTCCGATCTGGGTAGATTGTAAATCAGCCATGGTAATCATTACTGGTGTTGGACCGAGTAATGGATTTCTTACCTTTCGGTGAGACGTTTGAGGAGACGTCTCTAGAGAAATGCTCGAGATTGTGGAGTACTATGGCATTAGTACAGAGCATCATTAGGATGAGTATACATGGTGTATACGGGTTTTGATTTGGTAATAGTGGCTTTGATGCACTATTCTGAACCAGTTGCGTATTTTTGGTTCCGAGATATGTTTTGGTATAAATATATCCAGTTTTCCGAACGATGGTTCGAGGTTGGAGGGTTGTGGATTCATGACTTTTTGTTATGAGGAAGGCGGTTTTGATATACCTACCGATTGGGAATCCTTGGGAGATTCAATGAGTCGGTTTGTGTGGTGTTGATGTTGGAATCACACCATTGGTCGTTGGTCTGTCAATCATTATTCTCTGCGAGGTGAGAATAGCTGGGGATTGACAGTTGGTATTGGGAGTTTGGGTATGATTGGAGATACCCGAGTCTATTACATTGAGTATGCATGTTGTATTGGTGCTTAGGCATGTGTACCAGTGTGTGTATACGAATGCCAACATTTCTTAGTGCTCGTCGAGCATCGGACTAGTACGCTTGGTTTGGCGAATCTATGGTGAGAGATTGTGGCACCTTGAGATTGGTAATCTCGATGGCACGATGTATTCTGAGGAATAATTGTGAGGTCCGGTTGACTTCCCCTGAGGAGGGATTGTCGAGTTTTGGTACCATGGTAATTCTTGCTGGTTAATTTGATAGCCTCCCTGTGTTAGGACTGTTAAATCCTTGGGTAAGCGAGGGATGGCCAGAATTCGGATTGGTTAAGTGTCGTGGTTGACACGTGTGGTGGGAATGCAATTGATTATTCTTGCATGTCCTTTCGAGAACTTGAGACCTTGTGGAGTCTCGATAGTGTGTACTAGACCAAGATATGATTCTTGGAACACCCGGATGTAGACATCTTTGGAGATGTGTTTTGTGTTGGTCGGTGGCTGTGTGGTTGCCCAATCCGTGTGGCAATGTGGTGTAACTACTCCTTCGATGGAGATGAGTTTGGAAGCGAAAGCCGATTATGGTTAGGTACACTGTTGTGTGCTAGTGGTTTCCTTAGTAACGATGTATGTTTAACACCGTAGGCTAAATCGTTGGGATATCATCGATGTGGTATCTGATTCGGTTGATTTGCAGTTATGGTTGACTGACTGCTTTTGAGATGGTTGACATTGGGATATGCTGACGTTCTGTTGCGGTTGTAATGGTTTGGGAGGTTTATCCCATTCCAGGTTTTGGTGTGAGATCGGTATCCTCGCGGTCGGTGTGTCATTCATGACATGTTTCATGATTCGACGATGTGAATCCGTTTGGATTTTTGTAATCTTGGCAATACGTGGAGTACGCCGTACAAATTTCGAGGACGAAAGTGGGGGATAATTGTGATGCCCGGGGATTAATGGTGTTAATCTCGGTGTGGTGATAATCCTTAATGGATTTTAATTATGGCAATTATGAATTAATTGCGATTTTGGGACTCCCGGGAATTTTAAATCCGGTATTTGGAGTTTGGGATCCAAGGGATGAGATGGTATTCTCATCGTGATGATAGCCTTGGAATTTGGTTTTTGGTAGAATCTGGGGTCCCGGAGTACTTTGTACTGGGGCTGGTGATGGAATTTTAGTTAGAGGGATAATTATTGAAAACATATGATTTTTAATGAGTCATGATGTATTTGTGGAGGAGTCGGTATTTTGGAGCTTTGGAGCTATATATACCAAATGGACTCGGTGTTCCGTCATTGCACGGAATCTCCTTCCTCTCTCCCCTCTCTCCCCAGCGATCCCCACCCCTCTTCTTCCTTCTTTTCTCCCTTGATGAAAAGTCGATGGAGGCTCGACTTGGGAGCCGAATTTCTCGAAGATAATAAGGTATTACTCATCCCCTCACATTTATCTTCGATATGATAGTTCTATTGTGGTGTTTGGGAAGGTTTTGAGTTGGGTTTAAGAAATTGGATTTTAAAGATTTTTGGGTTGTTGAGTTTTGGGGTTGATTTATGGCCCTTGTTAAGGATTTATGTTGTAGGGGTGTGAGGATTGTTGTTGGGCAAATTTTTGCAAGAAAAACGCCATTTTTGGCTTATACAGGTCGAGGCGATCGATCCCTAGGGCAGGGCCATTGACCGCCGCGTTGATGAAATTTTCAGGAAGATGAACAGTAAGGCGATCGAGCGCCTCAAAGGAAGCGATCGATCGCCATATGACCCAGAAAATTTCTTGCACTTGATCCACATAATATTCAAATCCCCCAACCAAGATCACTTACATAGCATGCACCCTTATAATACACTAACATGCTCTCAATTCATTTAGCAATTTCACATTTAATTGCATGCAGACAATAAATGAAAGAGAGGAAATTATTGCCCATTTATACATCCCATATACACGTAAAATGTACTCACATGAGAGCACCCAATGAATGAGCGTGTATCTAATGTATAAGGATAGTCTACCAGATACCATGACTGATACTTCATTCCTTGAAGCACCTCCCAAGCACAGTTCGATCTCATCACTGGATCTGTGTACTTATTCAATCAGCTCTGGTACCTCAATCCTGGAAGTACTTCGAATCGACAGCCCGAGCTCAACTCCAAAGCTGCTGCTACACCTGTACCACCTGCCCCAACAGAGACAGCCCCCACACGGGGTGAGCATACCAATATCCCAAATCCCATAATCACAATAATGCAATTCATAATTTACAATATGTAAATGCTATGAAATATAAGAGATACTCCCTGGATGGCATCATCCTCATCCGGGATCCACTGTACTGTCCATGTTCTCAAAATAACTGAAACCATCAAATTCTCAAATGTCAGTTAATCATTACATTGATTAACGAATTCACTTGCCACATACCAACATTATAACAATAACAACAAATCATTAAACAATGATCACAAATATCCCATATATCTCTTTTATGGTTCCATAGTTCTATTTAATTGCTCGCTCTACAATAGCGGCATTTCAGTCTCACGCATGCTCAATAGCAGTGGCGTCATAACCGATGTTCGCTCAAAGGCAACTACCTCCAATCATTGCTCGCTCAAAAGCGGCACCATGCAATTCCCAATGTATATACATCCAGTTGTAGCAATCACCATTAAACATGTATTTCAACATCCGTTAATATCCGTTTATTGCTAAAATCATATATCAGGCACTTCCATACACATTTATTGCAATACAGTGTGTCATGCACTCAACAATTGCATTTAAAATAAGGGGCTATGCTCGTACGTTATACGTACCTTATATTTTCCGTAGTTTGAGTCCGACTTCGTCCGAGTCCCACGATCCGATGAATTATGTGCTAACACACAAATAATTCACAATCAAACACAAGTATGTAACCACGTGTCCAAGCACGTTCAAGACTCCCAATTGTAACTCATCTTCTTCGATCACCCAGAGGTTGTGATGCTATTTGGGTTATTATTGCCCGACTATCTAAATCTACACATTTCATTCCTTATTAGCGGACTTATCCGTATAAGAAGATGGCTTGATTGTATATCGAGAATATTGTGAGACTGCATGGTGTGCATGTTTCAATTGTTTCTGATCGTGATCCCAGATTTACTTCTAAATTCTGGAGTAGTTTCCAAGATGCTATGGTACGCGTTTGGCAATGAGTACTGCTTATCATCCTCATACTGATGGCCAAACTGAACGTACTATTCAAACTCTTGAAGATATGTGTAGGGTCTTCCTACCTTAACATCATATTATACACGTATTATGGACTAAACATGCATTCGTAACCTCTTAAGGGTTCCGGTTGTAACTTTGAGCTAATAAGATTACGGGCCAAAAATGAAATTTCAAACTTAATTAATTACATTCTCAAAACAGATGTTAAATCGATAGAATTATACTACTACTAGAGTAGAGACTATCCAGGAATCCTGAATCCTAACATCTTTCATGCTCCTCATAGCTCACTGCCTCAACCCGGCCCTTAGTTCTTTAGTCCAAAAGTGTACCTACAGGAACAACCCATCGTGAGCATGCACATCGTTACTTAACATCATAAGGAAATGGCATATAAATAAATGCATGAAAGTAATTGGTAACATATACTTCCTGGTTAATCGTATTAACCCTCTTTGGTTGTCCCTGTTAGCCATGCATATAATCATTAATTCTTGACATGAATGATTAAAATCATCATCTTATAAATATCATCATCGTATAACGTCATCATCATATAAGTATCATCAACTTATAGCATCATCATCTTATGAATATCATCATCTTATAACATCATCATCATATAAGCATCATCATCTTATTAATATCATCATCTTATAACATCAGCATCATATAAGCATCATCATCTTATTAATATCATCATCTTATAACATCATCATCATATAAGCATCATCATCTTATTATTATCATCATCTTATACATCATCATCATATAAGCATCATCATCTTATTAATATCATCATCTTATAACATCATCATCATATAAGCATCATCATCTTATTAATATCATCATCTTATACATCATCATCATATAAGCATCATCATCTTATTAATATCATTATCTCATACATCATCATCGTATAAGCATCATCATCTTATTAATATCATCATCTTATACATCATCATCGTATAAGCATCATCATCTTATTAATATCATTAACTCATACATCATCATCGTATAAGCATCATCATCTTATTAATATCATCATCTTATACATCATCATCGTATAAGCATCATCATCTTATTAATATCATCATCTTATACATCATCATCGTATAAGCATCATCATCTTATAGCATCAAAATCTTATAACATCATAATAAAAGATAACAGTAAGTTTACGAAGTCTTAGTTAAGTAAACTAGCTGGTTATTCGTTAACTTCTTTTTGTTGACCCTGATTTACCTTCATGCATATGGGCATCTTACCCCGTGGCATCTTACCACACAATAACATCGTATGGCCTCTTACCATATGTGCATCTTACCCCGTGGCATCTTACCACATAGTAACATCGTATGGCCTCTTACCATATGGGCATCTTACCCCGTGGCATCTTACCACATAATAACATTGTATGGCCTCTTACCATATGGGCATCTTACCCCGTGGCATCTTACCACATAATAACATTGTATGTCCTCTTACCATATGGGCATCTTACCCTTTTATAAACATCGTATAACATTATTATGAACTTACTTATCATATCATCTTCATAAACATCATCATCTTAAACTTATTTATCACAATCATCATCATAAACATCATAAATACTTATGCAATCAATGCATGGTCATAGTTAGGAGTGTGTTACCGTCCGATGCCCGTACGCTTCTTACGTACCTTAATTCCAAAAGTGGGGAAATTGAAGAAAGCTATCTTCTCCACACAACCATACATATCAATATTAGGAGCTAAACAATAGCTTAATACCAAAAATTCCATCAATTAAGCCAAGAAAATCATCTTCAGCAAAATCGCTTTACCGATCGATCGGTCACCCTTACCGATCGATCGGTAACTGTTCATAATTAAAATTTAAGCTACGGCATTTCACCGATCGATCGGTCCAAGCTACCGATCGATCGTTAGTCATCCACCGATCGATCGGTAGCTTTCACCGATCGATCGGTAAGTGAAGGAATTTCACCCCTCGCTTCGCACATGCACCGATCGATCGTTGCCTTGCTACCGATCGATCGGTCGCTGCTATTTTTCGAGTAAACTCCATTTTTTTGGTACAAAACTACCAAGTAAACCAATACATCTTAAACAAAATACATCCCAACAACTTACCACCACAAAAACCTCATAAAACCATACCCCAAACCCCTACAACACATAAATCAAAACAGCCCACATAATCACTTCAAAAATCACCCCATTTCAAATCCAAACATCATCAAAACTTTAGGAAGAGTTCCATACCTCTTGAAGACTCCAAATCTTGATAAAAATCACACAAACTCAAGTTTTGTGGAGCTTCCTCCTTCCTCCTTTAAAGGATTTCGAAAATGGGGGTGAGGTTAGGGCTTTGGGATGATTTGGGGATTTTAGGGTGGAAAGGGTAAGGTGAGTTGGGTAAGGTGGGGAAAGGGTTACTTAAATTATACCCAAAAAAATAACATGATGTATAAATTACCCCAACATGTATTTTAAAAGCATTTTACAACATGCTACAAACTTCCCTTAAATTCATGCTTTCCTCATAATTGGTAATCAATATAAATAAATCATGCTAACACTTCATTACCCATCGTATAAATTAATTACCAACATAAATAATCACATGACCATCATTAATGCTCAAATTGCATATAATTAATTTCGGGGCATCACAATATGCTATGTGTTGTGGTGATAGAGTTTAATATTGGTTGGCAAGCAGCTTTGCCGTTGGTGGAATTTTATTATAATATAGCTACCAGACGAGCATTGGTATGGCACCATTTGAAGCATTATATGGAGACGATGTAGATCACCTTTATTCTGGGAAGAAATTGGTGAAAAACAATTGAATCGACCTGATATGATACATGAAATGATGAAAAAGTTCAGCTAATTAGACAGCGTATGAAGGCCGCACAGGATCGTCAAGAAAGTTATGCTAACAAGCGAAGACGACCCTTGGAATTTCAGAAAGGTGATCGTGTATTTCGGAAAATATCTCCATTTCGAGGCACTGTTCATTTTGGCATGCGAGGTTGACACGTTTTGGCTGATAATAAACCCTAAAACCACAGCCTCCATCACTCTTCATCCTCTCCAATCATCCATACACCACAAAGCCATTGAAGAAGAGGCACATCGGAAGAGACGGGACGACGGAGCAACGCAAGGAGTAAAAAAGTCTCTCATTATTTCCGTATTTCTAACTTTTGTTATATATTTTCATTAGATTTTGATGTTTAGAATGTTGCAAAATAATTTGACGCATTATTATTTGATGACTATTGTCGGCTAAGTTTGTTGTCAAAACTTAGGGGATCCTTTGTATGAACCCATAATTCAAATTTAAGGTTTTTGATTGATTCCTATATATCTAAGTGCATAAATTATTGTGATTCATGCTTTTGAGGGTTTGGCCATCATTGAATGATAATTTATTGTAATTGAGATCTAGAAATAAAATTGCAATGCGATATAGTAATTTATGTCATGGATTTCAGACCGAAATCGAGAGATAAAGTCAAATACACATGTGATAGTTATAGATATCTAGTAATCAAAGGCTAGTAGTTTGCATAGATCGACATGCAATATTGATTGTTCAATAAGGATACGAGAGTGGCTTATTGCGACGTTAGTATATTTGTTATAGCCGGACCAAAGTATAGCAAATGCATTAGGAAAACTCACCTTAGAACACTTGAATTCAATTCTTAACTAATAAGCGAATTATGGGTGATTACATGGTTGAACCAAAGTCCTGACAATTGTCTCTATTGATATTATTCTTATTCGCTACTGTTTGTTTGGGTTGATTATTGAGTTAATTAGTCAATTTAGTTAATTAATCACAATCAATTACCTTAGGCCAAATATAGTTAAACTAGTTGAATTTGGTACTTATTTCCTAGTCCTCGTGGGTTCGACACTTGTACTTTTCAAATCATTATACTAAAACTTGACACCATGCACTTGTGGTACATAATCACTACACTGGAAATAATTGTTTAAAATAACCGACTCATTGGATTGATGATAATTGGTGTATGCAAAAACGGATTTTATCTTTAGATGAGTTAGATTTTGTGCACATACTGGCTATGTAATTGCTAAATATATATTCAACACCTATAGACATTATAGAATTCAGGATAAGATATTTTCAATCACATTAGACAACGCTACGATGCGTGATTTAAAGACCTATCTGAAACCAATGCTTGATGGTGTTTTTTTCATGTTAGATGTGCATGTCATGTTATTAAATTGGCTGTTAAATTTGGTTACGAGGACAATCACTCATCATATATTGAGAAAGTGAAATATTGTGCTAAATGGTTATGCACGAGTCATGTTAAGACAATTATGTTTATCTAATGGTTTTAAGCATCTTCTTTTTCCATCACCAATAGAACCTATGTGGAATTCGTTATACAATATGTTAAATGTTATGTTACCTTACAAAGATATTTTAACCCATTTTATAATTCATATCAAATGTCTGATAGCGCTGAAAGTATTTATTTGACGGATGAGGATTGGAAATTTGTTGAAAATTGTGTATCATTGTTAGGTACTTTCAAAGAAGCGACGGAACGCTTCTCCGGTGTTACTTATCAAATTTCTGTTTATTTCTTCCTTTAGTTTTAACATGTTTGATAAGTTTATAGAATTAAGAGATAGACTATGACTTGTATACTTTTGTTAGTGCGATGGAAACTAAATTTATAAAAGTATTGGGAACAAATCCCAGCGTCACAACTTTACTTGATCCTAGTCAATGTTTAGTTTCGTTTGAAATATTTTTTGAATATTATGCTAAATTTTGTGGGAAGGTTGTTGACGATCAAATATGTTTCAATTGTATTATAATCAACAGACAAGTGAATCGTCTCAACAAATGGCTGTTGAAGAACCCCAAACTCAATTCAGAGGCGGAGGCATCAATTTGCTTAGGATGTTGGGCAAGAAAAAACTGAAAGGAAAAAGATCTTCTACTAGCACGTCGACTGAGTTGCAAATTTATCTGAATTATCAATTTCTAAAGGAAGACAATTTCGATGTCTTTACAATGGTGGAAGGCAAATGCAGCACAATTATCTATCTAGACAAAATGGCTAGAGACGTTTATGCGGTACAAGCTTCAAACGTCGCTTCTGAATCGGCATTCTCAACATGTGGCCGATTTATTGGAGAATACAAAAGTAATCTATCTGCTGATTCATTATGCATGCTCACGTTACTGAAAGATTGGTTTGAAGCAGAATGTAAGAATAAAAGATATGGGGCGATTGGCGAATTCGTAAATCATTATGACGAGCAAGTAAAAGAAAATGCCAAAACAATACTTAAATACTAATGTTTTTTAATTGTCATAAGTGTAACTATTATTGTATAAGCTATTATATTAGCAAATGAAGAAGAAATATATTGAATTTATTATGAATATTGTGGATACATATACGAACATAAAAAAAAAGGTCGATACAAAAAAGGATGGAACCGGATCAAACCGGTCCAATCCGGTGTCAGTGCCACATTTTTCATGTTACTGGTTATTCCATCCGCATGCTCATTCACCGTCACCCGCGTCCACGTGTTTGACTTATATAATGTCATACGGGTTACTCCATTCATCATCAATTGATTTTGAGTTGGAACCCCATGTATTTTCTTAACAGAGACCCATAATTATTATGAAAATTGTTTAATATTTAATATAGATAAAAATTCATTATCACTGTATATTTTTGCAGAATTTTGGTGTTTAAAATTTTTTTATTTCTTGGAAAAAACACTAATAACCCCCTAATGCAAATCATCTACTCGGAAGATGACAGTCAAATAACAGAGTACATATATTGAGAAACTCAGAAGTGGGAAGTGATTAATATTTTGCATATTCATTATTCATACGTAGATGGGAATAAGAGCTCAGTAACAAGTGCATTACAAACAATGAATGGGGGCTAAAATTCAAATGAAATTACTAAAGAAAGAATTTCTCATTTAAGAAACATATACATAGGCACGCTAGGCTTGCTCTTATACCTATAGAAAACCTTCTTCTTTGTGTATGAACCATTAACTATGGTTATCACTATTTTCCCAGGCTCTCTGATGTGAAAGGAATTTCTCATTGTCTCCCCCATTTTCTTCTCCTTTTGAAGCAGAATCTTGTATGAACAATCATCTTCTGGTATAAATTCCTCTTTGTAGGTTACATCATATCCGACCACCGTCACATCCCATGTCACCGTAATCTCAACCTTGTCGTAGTTGCCGGAGCCGGAAGTTAGTTATACCGAAAGAAAAATCGACATATAAACATACGATTGTTTCCAATACATGGGATTCTATTGTATGAAGTTGTAACATAAGAAAAATGTGTCTGCCGCTGTGACATTTTTTACTGGATTAATAGGAGTTATGAACATCCAGCAAAAACAAGCGACATACCTCATTGATTGGTATCTGAATTTGGTCAGTTGTATTTGCTCTGATATTTTGTTCAAGAACTTTGTCATTTGTGGAGAACTCGGTGTCATTCTCTCTTTTCAGACCACCATACTCAACTATTATATTTTCGGGAGTAGCATATCTACATCTCAGCCAATTCAAATGCATCAAACTTTTATTTAATTAAAATAGCTAATCAAGATTCATAGGCAAGATATATTCACATAGACAAAGAACAAAATCTTTACTTGAGAAGGGTCTCTGTAACTTTTGATGGCTTCACAAAAACGAACTTGTTCTTGCTTCTTTGTGTGATGAACCGTAAGTTTAGAGCATGCAGAGCCATAAACCATGCTGGAACATTTACGATTAACTGCATCCATGGAATCTCAAGAACAATACTAAACGAAATATAATCAAATGATTTGATTCCTCAAATATTAATCAATCGAATCACTTTTCAAGAAAAAAAAAAGCAACAATCTTACATTCTTGTAGACAATTCCAGGATAATGATCGTGAAGCAGGGCCATCATTTTCTTGCAAATCAGGAGGACCTCCTTGACTGCAGTTCCAGGAGCATTCTTCAAATCAATAATCTGAATAATCGAATCCGCTCCACCAGGCTTAAAATGGAGATTCTGAATCCCTTTTTCCACACACTGAACCCTCCACCTCAAAAAAAGTTTGAATCTCTCACCATTGCTCGAGAATTTCTTCTTTGGTTTCTTGCCCAACACATTGTAACACAAAGGGCGGCCTTCTTTATCCATCCCATTGCTGAACCATAAATAATCAGGCTCAGGCCTTAAATTCTCTTCAAGAATTTTATCAGCATTAAAATCGGAACGCCATTTCAGGGTCCTGCGCAGTAAAGTAAATGCCTCGTGCACCTTGTAATTCTTTGCTTTCAAGAATTTCATCAGAACAGTATTTATTCCCTCGTGACGTTCGCTAGGCAATAAAGGGACACCCCACAGCTTAATGTCCCTCATATCTTCTTTCTTGGCATTTTCTTGGGGGGGAAAGTTCCCCCTTTTCAGGCCAAATAGATAGTTTCCACGAATCGCATCCTCCACCCTGCATCGAAATTCAAGCAAGGCCTCCTTTCTTGATCTTTTCATTTCAATAATGGAATAGGCTGAATCACAACCTTCTTTATCGGAGGATTCCAGTTCGCTTTCTTCGCTGCTTGGATCTTCATCGGATCTTTCCTCCGGCATATTATACGCCGGTGATCTGAGTGCCGGCCGGAAAGATGCACCTTCCAGTAACCTAGCTCCGAGCAGGGATTCTTAATTCCAAAATGAAAGATTTTCTTGTCTTTTTCCTCCTTTTGTGTCACCTGATCAGAGCAAGAAGAGTCGTTGAAGGGTTATAAAGCTAATAAACTCCTCAGCCCCACCGTTATTTCAGGGGACGTGTTCGGTGTTTTCCTCAACAACAAAAAAACAAGGAAATGGACCAAATTATTTTGACCTAATGATAGAGTTAAGCTTAATATATACTTAGTCCCTTCCGCACACGCTGTGTGCATTACCTTTTTTTTAAAATGACGTCATAATTATAACGTACATTTTTTTAATTTTAGTTTTTTAAAATTTAAATTATAAAATGATTATATATTATTTTTATATTTAACTTTTTCTAGATTTTAATAAATTTTTTAGGGTAATATGATAATTTGTATCGTAGGTGTTATGGTGATTTGTAAGATTGAATATGTCATAACGTAAATTTGTGGACACATAGATGGCAAATATGATGGTAATATTTTAGATTGGCAGGGGCATTAGTGTAATTAGACAACTGAATGAAATAGTCGTACCACTAAGGTCATCACGTATTATATATAGTATTGATATATATACTAGTTTTTTATAACGCCGCGCCTTGATCGATTGATAAGCACATATCACAAAAATATTCAGCATCTCGGCTCCTTCATAACCAGAAGTCTGTGAGAATATTGTTGCGCTGAATATCTTCAGCTATCAAGCGGGTCTTTCTTAAGGCATGGTTTTCATCACCTTTGGGTCAACATTAGTCAATCAATCAACACCAGTCATACAACAAAACATATTCATAACATTAGATAATAATCATATGTTTTTTGGATAGACTTGTAAATATTTGTTATATTCAATACTTTCAATTGTTTTCCAAGTGCATATTGATTGGTAATATATGAAATTTTCTTTCAATGCTTAGATTGTAATATACAAGCTCTTACGGCATTTCATTTGGATAAAATATGTGTCATTTTGTGCCTACTATACCCAAATGTTCCAGTGAACATTTCATTTGTAATAACTAAAGATTTTACCTTAATTTAGATAAAATAAAACCATGAAAGAGTAGTTCAAAAGCATGTGAATACAGATTCCTACATCCACCATAAGTTTAAGTAAAGTATTAAAGCATCCATTAAACAGTCATGAAGCACAACAAGATCCATTGTAAATCAGCAAATACTTTCCTTGAAAATCAAACAAATCAACAATTATTTTTGGAACCAAGATCCAGACATCAAGGTCATGGTCATGCAACCAAACAAATCATTCGAGAATTTATGAAAAAACCATTGTGGAAATCCCTATGATTTGATAGAAGATTGAGAGAATATTTTGGTAGATAATTGAGGCAATAGTTTAGGCTAATTCTAGTTTCCATATTTAACTCTTTTTTTGTACAGATTTAAAGGGACCTATAGTGTAACATTTTGATATAATTTTGAATGAAAGAATACTTTCACATTTCTATTGTCTTTATGGTATCAGAGCTCTAGGGTTTCTCCCAAACAATCCTAATGAGTCATGGCCGCCGTCAGCCACGACTCGAGTCAGTCCACAACCCAGGAAGGAGACTCAGAGATACTCTCCTCCATGGGTTCGAACGGAGGGTTTGAAAATTCCTCATTTCACCTCACGGTAGAAAAATTGAACAGCAAAAATTACCGAGAATGGGCCCAATCCATCAAGCTAGTCATTGATGGAAAAGGAAAACTCGGATTTCTTACCGGCGAGACCACCGAGCCATCTACCAAGGACGTGACAGCCGGCGTTCTGAGAACTCCTTCGTCATCTCTTGCCTTATCAACTCCAGGCGACCAACCATCGGCAAAACATATATGTTTCTGCCCACTGCAAAGGATGTGTGGGAAGCCGTAAGCGAAACCTACTCTGACACCGAAAATGCCTCTCAAATCTTTGAAATAAAAACTTGGCTCTGGCAGTTGAAGCAAGGCGACAGGGAGGTGACTGAATATTACACGGAGATGCCCAGTTTATGGCAAGAATTAGATCTCAGCAGTGAAGAAACTTGGGAATGCAAGGGTGACAACACGTGATTCACAAAACACATGGAGAACGAACGCGTGTATGAGTTTCTGGCAGGACTCAACCGCGATCTTGACGACGTGCGAAGTAGAGTGCTGGGTCGCCGACCGTTAATGTCAACCCGGGAAGTCTTCGCCGAAGTACGTCGTGAGGAGAGTAGAAGGAACGTGATGCTGAAGGAAAAAATAGTTCCTGGATCTGAGGCTTCAGCTATGAAATATCTACTGGGTCTGAATTTTCAGCCCTTAACATCCGTGGGTCACCTAATAATTCAGGCCCAAAACAAATAAACGGCCCATTTGTGAAAATTGTAAAAAACCAGGCCATACTATAAATACTTGTTGGGAATTACATGGCAAGCCTGATAATTGGAAGCCCAGACAACCCACCAAAGCCCACAACAGCTATACAGCCTCAAATGCCACAGGAACAGACTCTTCCGGCTCCGCTCATTACACCCAATCAGACTTTAGTGGGGGTTTAACTCTGATCAACTTGAGAAGTTGTATGCTCTTTTTTCGACTTTCCATACATCGGGTCAGTCTTCTGCTACGCCATCGAGTTCTTTAGCCCACAAAGGTATTTTTTTGACTGCTCTTAGTACAACTTCGCTACATACTTCCTGGATTATTGACTTCGGTGCCTCCGACCATATGACTAATGACCACAATTTATTTTCGACATATTCCCTAGTGCTGGTAACTTGAAAGAAAAAATTGCAGATGGTACATTATCCCCAGTCGTTGGTAAGGGGAGTATCCGTATTTCTAAGTTTATCACTTAGGAGTCTGTTCTGCATGTTCCAAAGCTCTCTTGCAATTTGTTGTCTGTTAGTTAGTTAACCAAACATTCTCACTGCTCAGCTATGTTTCTGTCTTCTCATTGTGTCTTTCAGGACCTATCATCGGGGAAGACGATTGGCAGTACTAAGGAATGTGAGGGGCTCTACTACTTTGATGACATTCCAGTGATTAAACAATGTCCCCCCTTTTTGTAATTCTGCGTCTAGTCCTAGGGATAATGATCTTTTGTTATTGCATGAACGTCTTGGTCACCCTAGTCTTCAATATTTAAAGCATTTGTTTCCTTCACTTTGTTCGAATAAATCTCCATTGAATTTACAATGTGAAGTATGTGAACTTTCAAAGCATAATCGCACTACCTTTCCTCCATCTACTTATCGACCCTCCTTACCTTTTACCCTGATTCACAGTGATCTTTGGGGGCCCTCACGGGTTCCCAATAGAACTCACAAAAAATGGTTTATTACATTTATTGATGACCGTTCTCGTCTCTGTTGGGTGTATTTACTCAACGATAAATCTGAAGTTAGTTCAGTTTTCATCAACTTCTATAATATGATTTGCACCCAATTTCACACAAAAATCAATTTCTTCGTACTGATAATGGTATTGAGTACTTCAATCATTCCTTGGGGACCTATCTTCAAGCAAAGGGTATTATTCACCAAAGCTCTTGCGTTCACATCCCTCGACAAAATGGGGTGGCTGAAAGGAAAAACAGACATCTTCTTGAGGTAGCTCGTGCCCTACTTTTACCTCTCACATGAAAAATCACCTTTTGGGGTGATGCCCTTCTGACTGCTGCATTTCTCATCAATCGAATTCCTAGTCGAGTTTGTTGGGAAAACGATTTCAAAATTTTTGGTAATTACAAACCGAAGAAGACATCAACCGGATGAAGTCATCAACTGGATAAGTCATCAACTGGATGGACATCAACCGGAAGAAGTCACCAACTGGATGGACATCAAACGGAGAAGACATCAACCGGATGAAGTCATCAACTAGATGGACATCAACCGGATGAAGTCATCAACTGGATAAGTCATCAACTGGATGGACATCAACCGGATGAAGTCATCAACTGGATAAGACATCAACTGGATGGACATCAACCGGAAGAAGTCACCAACTGGATGGACTTCAACCGGACAAGACATCAACTGGCTAAGACATCAACTGGTTAAGACATCAACTAGATAGACATCAACCGGATGAAGACATCAACCGTGCAAGCTTTCAACCGGATAAACTTAAACTGGATGGACATCTACTGGACAACTATCAACTGAATAGTCTCTCACTGTACAAGGACATCAACTGGTCATAAGAGGATGAACGACCAGTTGAACAAAGAAAACCAGCAGAAGTCTGAGCTTCCAGTTAGAGCACTAAGCAACGAGACAAAATCAGTACAACATTCTCTGACAAAGGTAAAACAGAGCGGCGCACCCTGCTATATCTCCGCCACCATTACCGTCAGAGTGAAAAGAGCCGTTGCTTTACAAAATAGGAAAGAAGACAATATGAAATTGGAAAGCTAATCTCTTCCATATACAGAAAGGCTACCGTTGGACATCCAAACCTATAAATACATCCAAGCAGAGAATGAAGAGGTGCTGAGCGATTTCCAACTAAGAGATATACTTCAAAGCAAACAAGAAAGCCAAACTACTGATATTCCAAACGTTCAGCAAAGAGCAGAAAAACAGCAAACTGAATCTGTGATAGATTATCTGCAATTGAAGTCTGTTGCTAAAAAACTCTCAAAGCTAGAAAGTGTATTCTGTAAAAGAGTGTCATAGAATTCATTGTAATCAAAAGTTAAGAAGAGTGTGATTGCTAGGAGTTTAGGCCAAGTGTGTTAGTGCCTAAGAAGGTTGTATACTGTAAAAGTGTAAACCAAGTCTTCTAGTGAATCCTTCCTGCAAAGGAAGAAGGGGAGACGTAGAAGCGTTGTGCTTCGAACTTCCAGAAACAACTCTCGTGTTATTTGTTTATTGCTTTATTACTTCAGTTTTATTCCTCACAAGTTTTGTAGACGTCTTCCGCACTATAACAAGTGTCTACTGACTTGCCTGATATTGAGAAGCAACTGTAATACTTAACAGTTTACAGTTAACCAGAAAAAGAAATCGAAATTGTATCTAGTGTTTATTCAACCCCCCTTCCAAACACTACCCCGATCCTAACAAGTGGTATCAGAGCTTAGGTTTTCTCAATCTTGAGAAATTACCATTTACCAAAAACTGATGGCCTCATTCAGCAAGATTCCAATGTTCAAGAAAGACGAATATGATGACTGGAGGATCCGTATGCAAGCACATCTAAGTGCTCAAGATGATGATATGTGGTATGTAATCACTGAAGGACCTTTGAAGATCATGAAAATCAATACAGCTGCTTCTATCACAAGTGGTGATCCACAAATGGTAGAAAAGGAAAGATCTCAATGGTCAAATGAAGACAAAAAAAAAAAAGCAAATCTAGACAACGTTGCTAAGGACATTCTGTTCAAAACTTTGGACAAAAATATGTTCAACAAAATAAAGATGTGACCTACAGCCAAAGAAATCTGGGAGAAGATTGCTCAACTCTGTGAAGGAAATGATCAAACCAAAGAAAACAAGCTTACTGTGGCTTTACAGAAGTTTGAGCATATCAAAATGATAAATGGAGAAACTCTCGACGAGTACGATGAAAGAGTGACTGGAATAATCAATGAACTAAACAGTCTGGGTAAGGAGTTACCCAACAGAGAAGTCACTCTCAAAGTAATGAGAGGTCTACCAAGAGAATGGGATATCAAGACCATTGCTATGAGAGAATCGAAGGACATCAACAAAATAGATCTACATGATCTTTTTGCTGATTTAAAAGCCTATGAATTCAAATTAGGCATTCGGGTTGAAGATGAACCAAGTGCCAGTCAACCAACAAAAGCTCTCACTGCATCGGAGTCTCTGCCTACTCCTACAGAAATGACTCCAGAAAGATGTGTAATGATGCTATGGCAATGTTTGTAAAGAAATTTGGGAAATTCATGAAGAAGAATCAGAGATCTTATCAATCATATCCTCGGAGGCAGAGTTCCAAAGGAAATTCAGAAGAAGAAGAGCGAGTATGCTTCAACTGCCTCAAACCAGGGCACTTCATTGCGGACTGTCCTAAACCCAAGAAGGATGATCAGAAAAGAGGATCCAAGGATTACAGAAAATCCAAAGAAACCAGAAGATCATCCAAAAGGACAGAGATCAAAAGGTCTTGATGGCAGAAGAAAGTAAGAGCAAATGGGCTGATTCTGAATCAGAATCAGAAGAGTTAACTAGCTCATCCAGCGAGAGTGAAGACGAGGAAGTCCACTGCTTAATGGCAAATAATGAAAATGAGGTACATGAATCAAACCTATCTGAATTTACACATAGTGAACTCACCAATGCATTGCAGGACATGATAAATGAGTATCGGACGCTATATGAATCTTTTGAAAGCTATAAGACTGAGCATACAACCCAAACTGAAACGCATGAAAACAAGCTTGATTGTGAACAATCAAGGGAGTTGAACTGCCTGAGGGAAACAGCCAGTCTCCTAGTGAAGGAAAGAGATGAAGCCAAGAATGCTTACCAGAAACTTAGCAAACTGGTTAGCACTTGGAATGCGTCGACTACCAGAAAGGATGAAATGCTTGAGTCTATAAGGCTTGCTGGTGATTTAACAGGCATAGGCTATAATAGCAATGACAGCAGTTCATCTGGTAATGAACCTCAACTGTGTCTAACAAAAGGCAAGGTTCAATCAATGAACTTTGTAAGATCTAGCACAGTATATGACCCTTACGAACTGGTTAAAGAACCTGTTAAAGCAACACTCATCAAGGAACAGGCACAGCACAGAGGTATCGGTTATGTAGAACCACTCAAAGAGGCTAAACCGAGGCAAAAGTTCAGAAATGAACTTAAACCCACTGGTCGAGCAGCTAGAGAGGTTAAACCCAACTGGTACTACAACTGTAAACCTGTCCAGAAGAGGTATATGCTAAATAACAGGAACTACAAACCAAAAGCACATGCATACACATATTATCACACTCCACAGTCAAAATCATCACCTATATCTATAAATGCACACACATTTCAGAACACACACCGACCTAAGTCATTCAGGGTCATACAAGTGTGGGTTCCGAAAGGACTAATCCTACCAGGACCCAAGTAGGATTGGGTACCAATCATTCTATCGCTTTAATTGCAGGAAACTAGAATGCATCCAGTTCGGAGCTCAGAATGGTTTCTGGACAGCGGGTGCTCTAGACATATGACAGGGAATGCGAGCTTATTGTCTGAACTGGTGGACTCCACCGGACCCAGAATAACTTTTGGAGACAACGCGAAAGGTAGAACCGTGGGTAAGGGTAAGATTATCTACGGTAACATCATCATTAAAGATATTCTTTTAGTTGAAAATCTATGCTACAACTTGATTAGCATAAGTCAATTGTGTGACAATGGTCATTCCGTAAAATTCAATCAGCACTCATGCACAATCAAATCTATTGATGGTAGTATACTACTTGTAGGTAGAAGGCATGATAACACATATAAAATTGATTGGAATCTTAATCAGCCTATCTCTTCTACTTGCTTAGCTGCTCTGAATTCATCCAAAAATTGGCTTTGGCACAAACAGTTGAGTCATTTAAACTTTAAAACTATTGCCAGTCTGCGTAAACTTGATCTAGTTGTTGGACTGCCCCAAATTGAGTTCTCAAAAGACAAGATCTGTGCAGCATGCCAACTTGGTAAGCAAATCAGATCCTCCTTTAAGAACAAAGGGAGTAAATCTTCTTCTCGGTGCCTAGAGTTGCTGCATATGGATCTATTTGGTCCTATACCAGTAACAAGTCTAGGGGGAATGAAGTATACTCTAGTGGTAATAGACGATTACACTCGTTTCACGTGGGTCTTGTTCCTAAGTGGCAAAGATCAGGCTACTCCAAAGCTGATCAAATTACTGAAAAGACTCCAAAATGAGAAATGGTGTGGGATAGATAGAATTCGCAGTGATAAAGGTACTGAGTTCACCAATCAATCACTCGAATCATATCTAGATGACCTTGGTATTAAACACGAATACTCTGCAGCTAGAACTCCTCAACAAAACGGAGTTGCTGAGCGTAGGAACCGCACTTTGAAAGAAGCTGCGCGAACTATGCTCGCGGAATCAGAAATATCGCAGAGATTTTGGGCAGAAGCTGTCAACACAGCATGTTATACGCAGAACAGATCAATGATTAATAAGCGAGCAAATAAAACCCCTTATGAGTCTGGAATGGCAGTAAGCCAAATATTTCCTATTTCCATGTGTTTGGTTGCAAATGTTTTATTCACAACAATGGAAAGACTCATCTCACCGCTTTTGATGCCAAATCTGATGCTGGAATATTCCTTGGCTATTCTACAGTTAGTAAGGCATTCAGAGTATTTAATAATAGAACTCTTAATGTAGAAGAATCAGTGCATGTAAAATTTGATGAACCTACTGACTGTACACTATCTGATATACAAACCACAATTGCTTGGTATGTTGAGAACATATGAAGCAAATACTAAGAAGACTAAGGCCACAAATGTCCTTATTGTGAATAAGGGCAAGGAAGGGCCAAAGCTAAAGGCAACAAGAAAGCAAAGAAAGTCTTTGCTAAATCTAAGCCAAAGTCTTCTGCACTGAAGCCAAAGGGAGGGATAGCAAAGGAAGGGAACTGTTTCCATTGCGGTGAGACCGGCCATTGGAAAAGAAACTGCAAAGTATATCTGGAAGATCTAAAGAAAGGAAGTGTGACTTCCGCTTCAGGTATTTTTGTTATAGAAGTCAATTTATCTACTTCTTCATCATGGGTATTAGATACTGGATGTGGATCTCACATTTGTGTAAATGTGCAGGATCTCAAAAGGAGTAGGACGTTGGCGAAAGGTGAAGTTGATCTCCGAGTTGGAAATGGAGCAAGAGTTGCTGCATTAGCTATAGGAGATTATCATTTAGCTTTACCTTCTGGTTTATCACTGGTTTTGAAAGATTGTTATTTTGTGCCTTCTATTACTAAAAACATAATATCTATTTCTTGTTTGGACAAGTATGGTTTTTCATTTATAATAAAGGACAATTGTTGTTCTATTTATTTAAATGATATGTTTTATGCAAGTGCACAAATGGTGAATGGTCTTTATGTATTAAATCTTGATATGCCTATCTATAACATAAATACTAAAATGATTAAAAATAATGATTGTAATCCGACTTATCTCTGGCACTGTCGCTTGGGCCACATAAACGAGAACCGCATATCTAAACTTCATAAGGATGGAGTATTAGATTCATTTGATTTTGAATCATATGAAACATGTGAATCTTGTTTAGTGGGCAAGATGACTAAAGCCCCTTTCAAGGGATGTGTTGAAAGGGCAAATGTTTTATTGGGACTAATACATAGTGATGTATGTGGACCAATAAATACACAAGCTAGAGGTGGTTTTAAATACTTCGTTACATTTACTGATGACCTCAGTAGATATGGGTATGTGTACCTAATGAAACATAAGCATGAAACATTTGAAAAGTTCAAAGATTTCAAGAATGAAGTACAAAACCAACTTGGCAAAAGTATCAAAATCCTTCGATCAGATCGAGGAGGTGAATACTTAAGCCAAGAGTTTCATGACTATCTAAAGGAGTGTGGGATAGTCCCACAACTCACTCCTCCGTATACTCCACAATGGAATGGTGTATCCGAGAGGAGAAATCGAACCTTGTTAGACATGGTTAGATCAATGATGAGTCATGCAGATCTTCCGATATCATTTTGGGGACACGCTCTAGAAACAGCGATTTTCTTACTGAACCGTGTTCCATCTAAATCAGTGGAAAAGACACCATATGAGATATGGACTGGGAAGCGTCCTAGTATGTCTTTTATGAAGATTTGGGGTTGTGAGGCTTTCGTTAGACGTCACGCCACTAACAAACTTGGACCCAAATCTGATAAGTGTTTATTTGTGGGGTATCCTAAGGAAACGAAAGGATACTATTTCTATTATCCCACCGAGAACAAAGTAGTTGTTGCTCGGACTGGTGTATTTCTTGAAAGAGAATTTATTTCTAGAAAAACCAGTGGGAGAAAAATAGAACTTAGTGAAGTTCAACCACAAGAAAACACTGAACCTGAGATTGAGATGGAAACAGAGCAGGCTCCGCAAGCTGTTGTGGAAGAAGCACCTGCTCAAGAGACACAAGCCCAGCGTAGGTCTGTAAGAGAACACCGGGAGCCACAGAGATATGGATTTCTTGTGACTCAACAAGGTGACTTACTACTTATTGATGAGGATGAGCCGTCATCTTATCTACAAGCTATAATGGGCAATGATTCTGAGAAATGGCAAGAGGCCATGAAATCTGAGATGGAATCCATGTATGCAAACCAAGTATGGACTTTGGTTGATCCACCTGAAGGGGTACGACCCATAGGGTGCAAATGGATTTTCAAGAAAAAGACCGATATGGATGGTAACGTACAAACCTATAAAGGTCGGCTGGTTGCAAAAGGATTCAAACAAATTCATGGTATTGACTATGATGAAACCTTTTCACCAGTGGCCATGGTTAAATCCATAAGGATCTTACTTGCAATAGCTGCATTTCATGATTATGAAATCTGGCAGATGGATGTCAAAACAGCTTTCCTTAATGGAAATCTGCTCGAGGATGTGTACATGACACAGCCCGAGGGTTTTGTCGATCCAAAGGATGCTGGAAAGATATGCAAGCTAAAACGATCCATTTATGGATTGAAGCAAGCTTCTCGGAGTTGGAATCTTCGTTTTGATGATGCAATCAAAGAGTTTGGTTTTATCAAAAATGAAGATGAACCTTGTGTCTACAAGAAGGTCAGTGGGAGCGTAATCATTTTCCTAGTGTTGTATGTAGATGACATACTTCTTATTGGAAATGATATCCCTGCCTTGCAATCTGTAAAGATTTGGCTAGGGAATTGCTTTTCGATGAAAGATTTAGGAGAAGCCACCTATGTATTAGGAATCAAGATCTATAGAGATAGATCGAGAAGGCTTCTTGGTCTAAGTCAAAGTACATACATAGACAAGGTGCTTAAAAGGTTTAGCATGCAAGAGTCCAAGAAAGGATTCGTGCCTATGACACATGGTATTTATCTCTCGAAGGAACAGTGTCCTTCAACACCAGATGAGAGACAACGCATGAGTAAGATTCCATACGCGTCAGCTATTGGATCTATCATGTATGCCATGATATGTACTCGTCCCGATGTATCGTATGCTTTGAGCATGACGAGCAGATATCAAGTTGATCCAGGTGAGGGTCACTGGATTGCTGTCAAGAATATCCTGAAGTACTTGAGAAGGACTAAGGATACATTCTTGATTTATGGAGGTGAGGAAGAGCTCAATGTAATGGGTTACACTGATGCAAGCTTCCAAACCGACAAAGATGATTTTCGATCGCAATCTGGATATGTGTATTGCCTAAATGGAGGTGCTGTGAGCTGGAAGAGTTCAAAGCAAGAAATAGTAGCCGATTCTACAACGGAAGCTGAGTATATTGCTGCCTCGGATGCAGCAAAGGAAGCTGTTTGGATGAGGAAGTTCATTTCCGAACTTGGAGTGGTGCCTAGCATTAAAGATCCGATAGAACTCTATTGTGACAACAATGGAGCGATCGCATTGGCTAAGGAACAAAGATCTCACCAAAGTTCCAAGCACATACTTAGGCGTTTCCATTTCATTCGAGAAATCGTTGAAAGGGGAGATGTTAAAGTATGCAAAGTACCAACAGATGATAATGTATCTGACCCATTGACGAAGCCGCTGTCACAGCAGAAGCATGATCGTCATACTAGATCTCTAGGCATTAGGTATATGTCTGAGTGGTCTTAGTGCAAGTGGGAGATTTGTTGGGATATGCCCTAAGACACGTCATTAGATGATTGTTTAAGACACACAATGTTTATGGTTTTATGAATGGCAATTCATTATTATATATTATTCATTTAACTGTGCATTGTGAATTAATATATATGTTAATGTCCTTAGAATAATATTGTATTATTCTTAAAGACGTTCCTAGTCAAGTATTATCATGAAAGGGATAATGATAATACGTAGAGACTAGTATGTGTTGATCGATGAATTGTTCATTGATATGAGATATCAAATCAACATATGGGTACATGTTAGAGAACGATGTACTGGACAGACCCACAATGAGAATGCAACATGGATAGTTATATGATCGTCATATGCAATTCTCATAGTGATAATAATGTATGTAATCCTTACGACTTGTGATCATCAGAGATCCCAACATAAGGAGTTATGTATCTTGATATCGTCAAACGTTACCCGTAACAGGGTATACTATAAAGGCGACTATTGGATACACTACGAATTATGTAGAGGGATGTTGACTGATCGAGATAGGATTTGTCCCTCCTATATAACAGGAGATGTGTTTGGCCCTTGATCAAGTGAGAACTAAAATGCATGGCCATGCTCGAATGAGTCGATATGAGATATCGAGCTTATTCATTTATTCTAGTTCTACTTGGGGATCAAGAAATAAATATTGGATATACGAGTATGACTATTCCATGACTCGTGTTCAATCTAAACACAAAGGACAAAGGGATTACGCTACATGGTTAATATTATCACAAGTTCTAAAGGTTATGTCGAGTCATTGACATTCTTGTAATTTGGGTAGCATTGATGTGTTGCTAGATACCGCTCAATGCTTGCGACATAAAATGAGATTTTATGTCACTGCCAACATTACAAGATCCTATCGGGTCGCACAAAAGATTAAATCGAGAAGGGAAATTAAATTCATTGGATGAATTAATTAATTAAGAAGAGTCTTAATTAAGTGATTAAAAGGTTTTAATTAAATCATGGGTTTGGGCCCATAAGACTTTAAGAAAGTCTTGAACCTTAATTAAAAGCCTTATAATATAAATACATGGTTTTGATTAATTGTTAATCATACTTTCATATCATACTTTGATATCAAAAACCCTAGCCACACAAGCCAAAAGCTCTCGGCCACCTTCTTCCTCTTCAAGAGTCACGGCCGCCGCCGGTTGCTTGGAGGAGTTGTTTGGTCGCCGTTTAGTCGGTTGTGAACCGTGTGTAGTTTTGATTCCGGTTCAAGAATAAGTCTAGCAACTTGTTCTTGAACATCCCTTCACCCGATTTGATCGTGTGGATACCGTTGAGGCAAAACTCATTGAGTTTTGCTAGTGACTCGGAGAAGGCGTAGGACGTGGTGCTGCTCCGTGGACTCTGCTTCAAACACGCTACAAGGGTGAGACCTTCGTATACCTTAATCCGATATGAATCCCTATGTATAGATCTGCTGGTTAGTAATCCATAAAAATTTTATTCCGCTGCGTTGTATGCTCTTGGATTACTTACAGTGTGCAAGTTGTCCACAACATCAGATAAGTGAACATCTGCTGATTCAATATTTCTATGAAGGTTTGCTTTCTGGTGACAGGAACTTGGTGGATGCGGCAAGCGGAGGAGCATTTATCTTCAAGACAACGGAGGAGGCGAGGAGCTTGATAGCTAACATGGCGGCCAATTCCCAACAGTTTGGACATTTTCGCCATGGACAACCGCAAAGAAAAGAGGTAAACGTATCAAAACTGGAACAACAACTGATAGACCTAACTTTTCTTGTGCGTGGTCTTGCAGGTGGAAATGTAGGGAAGATAAAGCCGTGTGGAATCTGTCGGGCTGTGAACCATCCCACGGACGCATGCCCCTCACTACAAGAGACAGCCGCTGAGAACGGGAATGCCGCGGGAGGATTCCCAGGTCCCCCACAAAGGAGCTATGGAAACCCATAGATGAACCAACCCCTACCTTATAGACAGCAATACCAGAGACCTCCACCACTTCCAGCGCACCCTCCTTCTGACAGGTTAGAACATAGTATTAAAGTTATTGCTGAAAATAGCTTACAATTTCAACAGGAGACGAGGGCAAGCATCCAAAGCTTGACTACGCAAATGGGACAACTGGCAACTTCTCTCAACAAGATTGAAGCAAGAATCTCAAATGGACTACCTTCACAACTGGAGGTGAACCCTAGGGAGAATGTGAGCACTATCACTGTGAATGTGAGTGGAGATACAGCTGAAGAAGAGGTGGTACTGATGCCACCCAATAACGAAGAGAAGACGGAGAAGGAGAAAGAAGTTGAAGAACCCATGCAAGAGGAGAAACCACGAGGTAAGTTTCCCAACTTTTCTGAATATAAAAGTGAACCCCATTCCCCCTTGCATTGAAGATGAATTTGAAGGACAAGGGTCTCAAGAGGCTCTACGAGATGTCCCCACGCTGTAATGAAAAAGATCCACTCAAGGAAGCCAAGAAAGATGATAAGTGCAAGGAACGCGAAGGGCAGCCCAAGGTCGAGCTAGGTGATAATGTTTCGGCAGACATCCAAAGAAGCATCCCCGCTAAATGCAAGGACCCTGGTATGTTTTACATCCCATGTATGATTAATGCTAATAGGATTGAGAAGGCTATGCTTGATTTAGGATCTTCTATAAATGTCATGCCTTACTCAATCTATTCTCAACTAAAACCGGGACTTTTAAAAAGAAATGACACTGTGATTCATTTAGCTGATAAGTCCACGGTCATACCTAGGGGGATAATAGAGGACGTAATCGTGCATGTAGAGAACTTGGTTTTCCCAGCCGATTTCTATGTCTTAGACATGGAAAATGGTGATCCATCTAGTCTAATCCTTTTAAGGAGGCCATTCTTGAAAACATCAAAATCAGTAATCGAGATGAATAGCGGTATGATAACATTGGAGTCTAATGGTAAAGTTGCAAAATTCAACATCTATGAACCCATTAAGACTCTTGAGCATTCGAGTTACGCTATTGGCATACATGATGATTATGATTCGGAGTTTGATAATGATGAGTTGTGGGAAATGGGAAAGGCTACTGATGCCCTTGACGACAACAGAGGTATGGATTCTAACTTTGTAGGGACCCTAGTTCCTTAAGTGCGGATTAAAGGCGTAAATAAAAATTTCCATGCATAAACAGAGTATAACGGTTGTGTTGATGCCCTGAGCTATTAAATTACAGTGCCAAAATAAAGTTCAAAAGGGATTAGTTACATTCTCAACCAATGAATGTTAATCCTATAGCTTTACACTACTCCTAGAGTAGATACTATACAAAAGAATCAAGCCTGCTACCAAGAGCACTCCTCACTAGCTCACCGCATCAACCCGCCTTAGCCCCTTCCACCCAAAAGTACCTACAGGAACAACCCCAAAACCATGAGCATGTATATAAATCATATCCACAATAATATGATCATAATTCAATGCATAAACCGTAAATGCAATTCACTTCCTGTATTTAACACATTTAAAAGCTCCCTTGGTTGTCCCTGTACCACAATAATAATCAAAGGATTATAATGCCAATATGCATGTCATGACATGTATCCATTCCGTGTATATCAATGGCCAATTTCCAGTCTTATTATATCAGTGGCATAATACCCCTCGCGTTTATATGACAGCGGCATTAATACCCCTCGCTTCGACATATTAGCGGCATAATATCCCTCGCATCAATATGACAGCGGCATTATCCTTCGCTTCGACATATTTGCGGCAAATATTCTTCATCGCTAAATATGACAGCGACAAGTATTCTATCATCGCTTCGACATGACAGCGGCAAGTATTCTATCATCACTGCAATATAATCTCGACTCACAATATATATGCAACCGTAATGCATATCCAACCATATATGCAACCATAATGCATAACCAACCATATATGCAACCATAATGCATATCCAATCATGTATGCAACTATAATGCATAATTAAGACCATGTATGCAACCATAATGCATATCCAATCAAAGCGTAATAAATACGTTTTACCGTCCGATGCTCGTACGTCTCACTACGTACCTTAGTTCCAAAAGTGGAGATATCGTGGAACTTTATCTCCTTTGATGTGTGGCTACCTGGGATGGTTCTACACAATCACATGAATCCATATTAGAAGCCAATAAATGAACCATTACCAAAAACATCATCATTTAGAACAAAATCCCAAAACCACATTTTATGCCTTGCGATCGATCGGTCCCCAAGCCCCGATCGATCGCTAAGTGAAGAAAAATAGGCATCCAAGTACTGCCTCCACCGATGGATCGAAACTTTTTATCGATCGATCGAGACGTCACACCGATCGATCGGAACAAAATTTCGATCGATCGGTAAGCTCATTTCACGCCTTGTTCAGGCTCTGCCCTGCTCGATCGATCGGACACATTTCTCGATCGATCGGGCAGCCCTGTTCCTGCGAGAAACTTCCATGTATGAGCTTCCAACAACACCTAAACTCATATACAACCAAGATCAACCACCATTCTCAACATTTAACCACAAAACAACCTTAAAATACATCCCCAAACATTAACAACATGTTCGACCAAGATCCATCCTTTTAACCCCAAAAACAAGCTACAAACCCAACCAAAACTCAACAAAACTCTACCATAATGGAAGCTTACCACTTGAGCTCCAAGTTTTTAGCAAGAAATCACAAAAGACTCCTTTTTCAAAGCTTTCCCTTCTCCTCTAGTTTCAGAAACGAAAATGGAGGTTCTAAGATGAAAGGAGAGGGATTTGGGGACATAAAGTTGATAGGGAGGGGGTGATGGGATGTAAAGATGCAAGTGGCTCCCTTGCCAACTCACATGAGATTTAAATGTGTAACCAAACACAAGCATGGTATAGAATACCCCAACATGATATTTTAAAAGCATTTTACCACAATGCATCAAAATCCCTATTAAAATCATGCTTTAAATAAACACAACCCATTTCTTTTAAACCATTATAACACCCAATTTCCCAAAACATGCACCCTGAAATGCTCTACCGGGTTACGCCTACCATGTGACAAGCATTTTACCAAGATAATTAGTCCCAACACATAATCTAATTATCACCATAAGATCACATAAACGTAATTAATGCCCAAATTGCAATTAATTATTTCGGGGATATCACAATACTCCCCTACTTATAAGATTTCGCCCTCGAAATCGCATGCACTTACCCAAAATGAAACTAAACATAAATCACATACCAGAGAATAGTTCCGGGTAGTGCTGCACCATATGCTGCTCCGTCTCCCACGTGGCCTCCTCGACACCCCTACGATCCCACTGTACCTTTACCATTGGTATCACTTTGTTCCGAAGCCTGCGATCAGCCCTATCCAGAATCCTGACTGGCCGTTCCTCATAGGATATATCAGAATCTAACCGAACCTCAGAAGGCTGCAATACATGCGACGGATCCGGCTCATACTTCCGCAGCATAGATACATGAAACACGTCGTGAATACCAGACAACGACGGTGGCAGTGCCAAACGGTAAGCCAAGGTACCGATGCGCTGTAAAATCTCATATGGTCCCACATACCTCGGAGACAATTTACCACGCATACCAAACCGAACCACACCCCTGAAAGGTGAAATCTTCAAAAAGACCCTGTCTCCTAATTGAAACTCCAACGGTCTCCGCCGTTTGTTCGCATAGGCTGCCTGCCTGTCCTGGGCTGCCTTCATTTTCTGACGGATAACCTTTACCTTATCCTCCATCTCCCGAATCAATTCGGGTCCTCCCACAGCTTTACTGGTCAAGTCATCCCAGTACAATGGCGACCTACAACGCTTACCATACAAACGTCAAACTGTGCCATCTGAATACTCGTCTGATAGCTGTTACTGTATGAAAACTCTACCAAGGGCAAGGAATCTTGCCATGAGGCATCAAACTCCAATACACAAGCTCGCAGCATGTCCTCGAGCGTCTGTATAGTACGCTCAGTCTGCCCGTACGGGTGGGGATGGTAAGCCGTACTCAATCTCACCTCAGTACCCAATGCTGACTGAAGACCTCCCCAGAAATGAGATGTGAACCGCGGGTCTCTGTCCGACACAATAGATACTGGAATCCCATGTAGTCTCACTATGTCCCGGACATACAGCTGAGCCATCCTCAAGTATGTATACGTCATACTATAGGGAATGAAGTGAGCTACCTTTGTCAGCCTGTCAATGATCACCCAAATGGCATCACAACCCGAAATAGTCCTCGGCAGGTGGGTCAAAAATCCATAGATATATGCTCCCACTTCCACTCCGGTATCTTTAAGCTCCTTAGCTCGCCACCGGGTCTCTGCCTCTCTGCCTTAACCTGCTGGCAGATCAAACACCTCTTGACAAAAGCGATCACGTCACTCTTCATCCGCTTCCACCAGAACTGATCACACAAGTCCTTATACATTTTCCTACCTCCTGGGTGGATGCTAAATCGGCTATTATGAGCTCGCTCTAAGATCTCTACGTAACTCCGGCGTACATGGAACTACCCATCGGTTACCAAGTCTCAAAGAACCATCCTCAGCCACTCTAAACTTTGATGGCTGCCCCTGAAGTGCCAATGATGACCATCTCTGAGTCTCATCATCTGTCCTCTGAGCTCTCCTGATATGCTCATAGATATCTGGCTCAGCCAATAGGGTCGATACATGCACAGGCGATGTATCTACGTCGAAGTCATAGCCCAGATGGCAATATGAAGTCATCATAGCCGACAAATGCATGACCTCCTCAGCAGTACTCTTCACTTTCCGACTCAAGGCGTCTGCTGTCAAGTTCTCCTTCCCCGAATGGTATTCTATCTCACAGTCATAGTCCTTGAGTAGATCCATCCATCTCCTCTGACGCATATTCAACTCCGCCTGAGTAAATAAGAATTTTAGGCTCTTATGATTCGTATATATGGTAAAAGATGTACCATACAAATAGTTCAGGGCAAAGATAATAGCCACCAACTCCAAATCGTGGATCGGGTATCTAGCCTCATGCGGCTTCAACTGCCTCTATGCATAAGCTACCACGTGCTTATCTTGCATCAATACACATCCCAAGCCTTGAAGTGATGCGTCAGTATATAGAACAAACCTCTTGTTCTCCGTGGGGATTACCAATATAGGAGCCGTGGTCAATCGGTGCTTCAGCTCTTGGAAGCTCTCCTCGCAAGCCTCTGACCAAAAGAAGGGCACTCCATTTTGAGTCAACTGAGTCAGTGGCTTGGCAATCTTAGAAAATCCCTCGACAAGCGTCGGTAATTACCTGCCAGACCAAGAAAACTCCTAATCTCGGGCACAGAAGTGGGTGCAGCCCACTCCATCACGGCCTCAATCTTGCTGGGGTCCACTGAAATCCCACTGCTGGATATGACATGCCCCAGAAATACCACACTGCTCAACCAAAACTCACACTTACTGAGTTTGGCATATAACTGGTGATCTCTGAGGATCTGGAGCACTGTCCTCAAATGTCTCACATGCTCTTCTTCGCTCCGGGAGTAGATGAGTATATCGTCAATAAACACAATGACGAACTGATCCAGATAGGGTTGGAACACCCGATTCATCAAGCTCATAAAGACAGCCGGGGCGTTCGTCACACCGAACGGCATTACCAAGAACTCATAGTGCCCATACCGAGTCCTAAATGCTGTCTTCTGCACATCCTCCTCCCTGACCCGTATCTGGTGGTACCCGGATCTCAAATCAATCTTACTATACAGCTTCGTACCTTGCAACTGGTCAAACAAGTCCTCGATCCTTGGAAGAGGATACTTGTTCTTTACCGTGGCCTTATTCAGTTGCCGATAATCGATGCACAAACGCATCGAACCATCCTTCTTCTTCACAAAAAGAACCGGTGCGCCCCAAGGCGATACGCTAGGGCGTATATATCCTTTATCAAGGAGCTCCTGTAACTGCTCCTTCAATTCCCTCAACTCCGCCGGTGCCATCCTGTAAGGTGCACGAGAGATAGCGGATGTCCCCGGTATTAACTCAATCCCAAACTCGACTTCCCTAGCCGGTGGGAATCCTGGAATCTCCTCCGGGAACACATCGGCAAATTCCGCTACCACTGGTATATCCTCAACTCTTAACTATTTGCTCTTTCCCAATCCACGGCATAGATGATATAACCCGTGTGTCCACATTCCAATAATTGGGACATTTTAATTGCCGAAATCAACGGAATCTTCGCACGAGAACCGTTGCCATAGAAAATCCACTGAACTCCCAAATGAGATCTGAACCGTACTGTCCTCTGTCGACAATCTACCACGGCCTGATATCTGTTCAGAATGTCAATGCCCACAATGCAGTCGAAATCTGACATACCCAAAACAATCAAATCTGCCTTGATCTCATTGCCCTCAAAATAAATGAGGCAGTCCATCAAAAACTGATCAGCAACAACTCTCTTTCCGGTGGGTGTCGAGACCAATAGAGACGTGGGCAACGGAGACATGCACATATGATGTCTCGCCACAAAGTCCGCAGACAGAAAGGAATGCGAAGCACCTGTGTCTATCAAAATAAAGGCGGAATACGTAAATAAAAGGCACGTACCCGCTATCACTTCCTCCGGGGCTGCATCGGCCTGCTCCCTGGTCAATGCATAGACCTGTCCCTGAGGTTGCCCCATCGCCTGTCCTCCCACATGTCGAGGTACCATCGGCGGCCTCTGCTGAACTGTACCACTAGAAAATCTCCCTCGACCTTCCCTGAGATCCGCCTGGCCTTCCCGATTAGGGCAACGCCGAGCAATGTGGCCCGTCTTGCCACATATGTAGCATGCAGAACAATCACGCATCAAATGCGGCCCTCCGCAAAAGTGGCACTTAACCTCTCCAACTCTACCAGGTCCTCCAAAAGTAGATGCACCACCTCTCCGGTCACCTTGTTTCCGGCCATCCAGTCGTTTTCCGCTAAAATGGGAAGAAGAAGTCCCTCGTGACTTAAAAGATCCTCCCCGTGGCCTCAGATTCTCTGATGTGGATCTCTGTGATGAGGCTGGTGGGGGTGCGGCATTCGGATAAGCACTCACCCCAATCTCTGCCAACTCCGCTCGTACAAGTGCATCATCAAAGGATGTCGGGTTGTTAGAAATCACCCGATCAAATAGTTCCGGTCGCAACCCCTTCAAAAAGTTCCTCATCTTTGCATGTCCATTGGTGGCAATGTGTGGAACATACCTCAATAAGGACGAGTAGTGCATGGCATATTCCGAAACTGTCACGCTCCCTTGTTTCAAGTTCGTGAATTCATCCTCCTTAGTTTGCCTAGCCGCGGCAGAGAAGTATCGGTTTAGAAACCGAGTCCGAAATAAAGTCCAGTCGATTACCATGCCTTGTGCCTCAATTCCATTACAGTCGTCTTCCACCACATGGAAGACTTCTTTGCCAGTTGGAATTCTGCCAGTCTTAACCAAGCCGTCCTAGCACATGACGCAGATACAAAAATCTGTTCTAGTCTCTCCAGCCATTCTTCGGCCTCTTCTCCTGTCTCCGTTCCTTCAAACATGGGTGGGTGGAAGGTCAGAAATTGAGTCAGGCTAAGCTCCCCTGATAACAGTAATTGAGCAACCGATTCCATGCCCACAGCAGGTGGGCGTAAAGGATTTGCCTGACCGATGCTAGCATTCACCCTCCCAATATCACCCACCTCTTCGTTGAGGTTCCCCGCATTCATAGCAGCCATGCTGTAATACAAGGGTTAACAACAATGCCAAACAATATATATGTTATATCGTTAGATAACATGAACGATAATAAGCATGTTAGTATAATAGTTTATACACCAATATGTGCCACATGCATAAACATGCTCAAATGTAAACACTTAGCTAACCATGCTAAGGCTACCCTTCACTCATTCCCGGGTTCTCTAACCACTGCTCTGATACCAATAATGTAGGGACCCTAGTTCCTTAAGTGCAGATTAAAGGCGTAAATAAAAATTTCCATGCATAAACAGAGTATAACGGTTGTGTTGATGCCCCGAGCTATTAAATTACAGTGCCAAAATAAAGTTCAAAAGGGATTAGTTACATTCCCAACCAATGAATGCTAATCCTATAGCTTTACACTACTCCTAGAGTAGATACTATACAAAAGAATTAAGCCTGCTACCAAGAGCACTCCTCACTAGCTCACCGCATCAACCCGCCTTAGCCCCTACCGCCCAAAAGTACCTACAGGAACAACCCCAAAACCATGAGCATGTATATAAATCATATCCACAATAATATGATCATAATTCAATGCATAAACCGTAAATGCAATTCACCTCCTGTATTTAACACATTTAAAAGCTCCCTTGGTTGTCCCTGTACCACAATATTAATCAAAGGATTATAATGCCAATATGCATGTCATGACATGTATCCATTCCGTGTATATCAATGGCCAATTTCCAGTCTTATTATATCAGTGGCATAATACCCCTCGCGTTTATACGACAGCGGCATTAATACCCCTCGCTTCGACATATTAGCGGCATAATATCCCTCGCATCAATATGACAGCGGCATCCTTCGCTTCGACATATTTGCGGCAAATATTCTTCATCGCTAAATATGACAGCGGCAAGTATTCTATCATCGCTTCGACATGACAGCGGCAAGTATTCTATCATCACTGCCATATAATCTCGACTCACAATATATATGCAACCGTAATGCATATCCAACCATATATGCAACCATAATGCATAACCAACCATATATGCAACCATAATGCATATCCAATCATGTATGCAACTATAATGCATAATTAAGACCATGTATGCAACCATAATGCATATCCAATCAAAGCGTAATAAATACGTTTTACCGTCCGATGCTCGTACGTCTTACTACGTACCTTAGTTCCAAAAGTGGAGATATCGTGGAACTTTATCTCCTTTGATGTGTGGCTACCTGTGATGGTTCTACACAATCACATGAATCCATATTAGAAGCCAATAAATGAACCATTACCAAAAACATCATCATTTAGAACAAAATCCCAAAACCACATTTTATGCCTTGCGATCGATCGGTCCCCAAGCCCCGATCGATCGCTAAGTGAAGAAAAATAGGCATCCAAGTACTGCCTCCACCGATCGATCGAAACTTTTTATCGATCGATCGAGACGTCACACCGATCGATCGGAACAAAATTTCGATCGATCGGTAAGCTCATTTCACGCCTTGTTCAGGCTCTGCCCTGCTCGATCGATCGGACACATTTCTCGATCGATCGGGCCGCCTTGTTCCTGTGAGAAACTTCCATGTATGAGCTTCCAACAACACCTAAACTCATATACAACCAAGATCAACCACCATTCTCAACATTTAACCACAAAACAACCTTAAAATACATCCCCAAACATTAACAACATGTTGGACCAAGATCCATCCTTTTAACCCCAAAAACAAGCTACAAACCCAACCAAAACTCAACAAAACTCTACCATAATGGAAGCTTACCACTTGAGCTCCAAGTTTTTAGCAAGAAATCACAAAAGACTCCTTTTTCAAAGCTTTCCCTTCTCCTCTAGTTTCAGAAACGAAAATGGAGGTTCTAAGATGAAAGGAGAGGGATTTGGGGACATAAAGTTGATAGGGAGGGGGTGATGGGATGTAAAGATGCAAGTGGCTCCCTTGCCAACTCACATGAGATTTAAATGTGTAACCAAAACACAAGCATGGTATATAGAATACCCCAACATGATATTTTAAAAGCATTTTACCACAATGCATCAAAATCCCTATTAAAATCATGCTTTACCAAATAAACACAACACATTTCATTTAAACCATTATAACACCCAATTTCCCAACATGTATAACATGCACCCTGAAATGCTCTACCGGGTCACGCCTACCATGTGACAAGCATTTTACCAAGATAATTAGTCCCAACACATAATCTAATTATCACCATAAGATCACATAAACGTAATTAATGCCCAAATTGCAATTAATTATTTCGGGGATATCACAAACTTAGTGCATACTGTTCATACTAATGCTGTGTTATCTACTCACGATACTGCTGACCCTCTTATTTCTCACTTGCAGGATCATACCGTTGGAAAGAAGCACCCTCCGATCGACCATGTCAATCAAGTGACGAAGGAGCAAAGACTGGGGACGACCACTCAATGAGCAACAAGCCGAAATACCGAGGAGTGAAGAAGATATTGAGGTGGTTAAGGAAGGATAGAGCAACACTGCATCAACCACCTGGATAGAGGACTGGCGTCGGGCCACCGACGTTAAACAGAGGCGCTGCTTGGGAGGCAACCCAAGGGGAGTTATTTTCCCTTTTACCCTTTTATTTTTATTGCTTTTTAGTTTAAACTTTTCTCTTTTCTTGTATTTTTGCCTTACATTGGGACAATGTAAGATTTAAGTATGGGGGAGGGATTAGTGGCTTGTTATTGCTTTTCTATTACAAAAATACAAAAAAATCGAAAAATTTGAAAATTTTGAGCTCATAGCTAGTAATGAACACATGCTTAGAATCACTAGCCCATGATGAAACCTAATTGATATCATGCATGCTTTTGAACATAGGTGAATTGTTAACCTTGGAACACTTTGAACTCTAATGCAAAGTTTACTTTAACTTAGTAGTTGAATATTTTGAGCACATTATAGTCATGGCTTGTGAAGTGTGCATAGCTTAGTGAAGATTGTGTGAACTTTGTGATAGTCTTAAGAAGTCTCTAATACATGCTAGAACTTAACTACATGCTCTTTGAGGCGTATGTCTAGACTACTTGCAAACATGAAAGTGATATAGGCAATCTTTGATGCGTTTGAGCCTTTCAAGCCTACCATGTAAATAAAATCAATCTCTAGTACCCTTTTTTAGCTTTAATGTAAAAGAATGGTAATATGCTAAGCATACTAAAGACCCCCATTCAACATTCCTTGACTAGCTTATCATCCTACCCTTTTTAGCCTAAATATGATTTCAATCCATACCTTTTAAGGGAGTATGATGTATTTCATTCAAATGCACTTGGGAATCATTGAAGTATATTTGTGAACTTTATTGTCAAAAGAATGAAATACATGAAAGAAAAGGAATGCCTTGAGGAAATAGATAAAAAAATGACTCCAAGGGGAGCCAAGGCACAAAAGAAGAAAAATGTTGAAACAAAAGTTGAAAAATTCAAGCAAGAAGAGAAGCTTTTAGTGTGCATATCATCATAATCTCTTACTTGATATATTCTTACCTTTCTTTCATAAGCCAATACCTAGGCCACACTACAAGCTAATAAAGACCTACTTGATTTATGTTTGCAAAGTGGCTAAGATAGTGGAGAAGAGTGTGCAAGTGAGCTTGTACTTGTGTTAGTGTATGACTTGAAATATTGTGGGTTTACTTCTTTTTGGATCTATAATTTGTACATGACACTTGTTTATGACCACCCACACACGTTCACTACTTTGTTGGGTACGAATTGTTTAGAGATTGAACTTGTTCCATTATTAATTTTTCACCGCCTTTCATTACTATGCATGTTTATAATTGTTGAGGCATAAAAGTGAGGACAAGTTAGATTGTTATGATGCTATGAGCCAAGCAAAAAAATTAATGTAGTTTTGTCTGATTTACTCGAGGTCGAGTAAAGAGTAAGTATGGGGGTATTTGATTTGACTAGAAATAGACACATCTAGTATGCTTAATTGTCTACGATTTGGTATATTTTGATGGGTAAATTGATACAAATGCTACCTAATCGTATATTTGTGTAAATATAGGAAAAGGTGAAGAAATCAGGCTAAAATGATGAAAGAATGAGTAAAGTTGAAGAAAAGAGGAAAAAATCGGAATCAAAGACACATGCTGCTCCTTTCTCCTCAAATTTCTATATATTCCAGCCAAGTTTTGGGAATGTGGTCAGCATGAGGTTGTAGAACTTTCAGTTATCTTCGCGTGGACAGCTGATTCATTGAATTCGGAGTTCGTATGAGAAAGTTATGGCCAAAATACTAAACTCGCTAGAAAAATGGAAAATCAGGCGTAAAGACGCCATTTCAGGCGTACCTACGCCAGTGCTACGGGAATTTAGGCGTTACGCCATTTTAGGCGTAATTACGCCAATAGGATTTTGGAAAGTTAAAATTCTTGAGTTCTTTCCTTTCCACATGGATTTTACCCTACTCCATCAGCCTCCATACCTCATATACACGATTTTTACCTCATATTAAGCATAATTTAATACCTTAGAATATTAGATTTTAGAGATTTTTCCTTTCAACTTTTGTGAAGAACACTTGAAGAACGGGGCCGGAATCGACAAGCCGGAATCGTGATTCGTCTTAGTAACTTCTTTTCCTTTGTTTATTTAATGTTTTTGAATCAATTTTTATTATTTTTAGATTTAAATATGCTAGGCTAAATCATTTGATTCTTGGTTAATGGATACTTGCTTTTGGATTTGAATCTCCTGTGAGAATTTGGTTTGGTTTGTTGAATTCAATTTTCGATTTCAATTTGTTTCTCGGATTCGATTTGAATGATTATGGTATTTGTTTATTAGATTGATCACCTAGTATTCATGTGCATAATCTATAGTTTGTTAAGAAACAACTAAGATTAATAATTAACCGGCTGTAGGTGTTATTAAATTCTTAGGAGAAACGGTTGGGTAATCAATTCTAACGGCTGTAGTTTTTATTGATTAGATTTATCGAACTCACTAGTTTTGCAAACTATCATTGATTTAATCTTAACGGCTGTAGTTTTGATTAGAGATTTGGTAAGGGTTGGATTGAATGCTGTTTTCTTTTTTACTACGATTAAGGTGGGTAGGAATTTAATTTCCAATCGATGAATAATTGAAAGAATTCGAATGTTAGTGATTTGATGAACAAGAGAGAATTTTCCAAAAGTAAAGTTTACCGAAAACCAAGAATCGCTTTTCTCTCATAAGTTTAAACTCGTTTTAGTTAATCTCGTTAATTAGTTTAATTCATAAAGTTTGCGTAGTATTAATCACTCAATTCAAAACCCCCTTGTTACTTATTCGTTTTTTAATTGACACGAAAAAATACTACCTTCCCTGTGGGATCGATCCCTACTCTCGCTACTACATACTTTTGCTATTAACTTGAGAAGGGTTAATTTGGGCGTACGCGATAAACGCTACCAGGGACCTATTATATATATAAAGATATATATATTTAATATGCTGGATATATATAGACTGATATAATATTATTATGGGCCATAGGGTTTTTCGAAAACCCATTTATAAAGCTGTCTGATATTATGTCTATATATATACATGCATATTAGGTTATAAGATAAGGTTAATCAGATTAACTTAAAACCTAGCAGACGATCGGTGAGGCGCAGCCGTCTCCTTCACTCATCTACTTTCGTTCGTTCCTTTCCTTTGTTGAAGATCAAGTCTAGCAACTTGTTCTTCAACATCCCTTTTCGATTTGATCGTGGATACCGTAGAGACAAAGTTGCATAGCTTTGTTCCAGACTCGAGGACGTGTTGGACGTGGGGCTTCGTGCAGATTTCTGCTTCAAACACGCTACAAGGGTATGATTCTTTTCACCCCGATATGATTAACTCCGTATAGGTCGCTGGTTGGGAATCCAAAATTATTTTATTTCCGCTGCGTATTTGCATGTTGGATTCCTTACAAATATGACTAGGATCATTTTGTTGTGTTTCAATCCTAGTTATTTGGGATATATCTTCATTTTCATTTTCTCTATTGTCACATGAATTTTCATCAGAATAACTCGGAAACTGGATAGGTGTTGAAATGTTTCTCGATGGTTGCATCTCCTCAAAATTTTGTTGGTATTCATAACTCAATAGAGATGTAAAATTAAGAACATGTGATGTGTGATAACCTTCATTATCAAAACCACTAAGTGACCCAATATGAGCAAAACCACCATATTTCTCAGCAAATGATGCAAATCCACCAGATGACCCATCAAATTGTTGGGATATGCCCTAAGACAAGTCATTAGATGATTGTTTTGACATATAATGTTTATGATTTTATGAAATGGCAATTCATTATTATATATTATTCGATTAACTGTGCAATGCGAATTATATATATGTTAATGTCCTTAGAATAATATTGTATTATTCTTCAACATTGTCCCTAGTCAAGTATTATCAGGAATATGGATAATGATAATACGTAGAGACTAGTATGTGTTGATTGATGAATTGTTCATTGATATGAGATATCAAATCAACACATGGGTACATGTTAGAGAACGATGTACTGGACAGACCCACCATGAGAATGCAACATGGATAGTTATATGATCGTCATATGCAATTCTCATAGTGATAATAATGTATGTAATCCTTACGACTTGTGATCATCAGAGATCCCAACATAAGGAGTTATGTATCTTGATATTGTCAAACGTTACCCATAACAGGGTAAACTATAAAGGTGACTATTGGATACACTACGAATTATGTAGAGGGTGTTGACTGATCGAGATAGGATTTGTCCCTCCTATATAACAGGAGATGTGTTTGGCCCTTGATCAAGTGAGAACTAAAATGCATGGCCATGCTCGAATGAGTCGATATGAGATATCGAGCTTATTCGTTTATTCTAGTTCTACTTGGGGATCAAGAAATAAAGATTGAATATACGAGTATGACTATTCCATGACTCGTGTTCAATCTAAACACAAAGGACAAAGGGATTAAGTTACATGATTAATATTATCACAAGTACGAAAGGTTATGTCGAGTCATTGACATTCTTGTAATTTGGGTAGCATTGATGTGTTGCTAGATACCGCTCAATGCTTGCGACATAAAATGAGATTTTATGTCACTACCAACATTACAAGATCCTATCGGGTCGCACAAAAGATTAAATCGATAAGGGAAATTAAATTCATTGGATGAATTAATTAATTAAGAAGAGTCTTAATTAAAAGATTATAAGGATTTAATTAAATCATGGGTTTGGGCCCATGAGGCTTTAAGAAAGCCTTAAACCTTAATTAAATCTTATAATATAAATACAAGGTTATGATTAATTCTTTGTAAGACAATTCATATCATTCCAACCTACAAAAAAGCAACACACGGCCGCCTCCTCTCCAAGCTCTCTCGGCTTCATCATAGCCGAAGTGAGTTGTGGTGATTTTCGTGCCATTCCTCGATTTAGAATCGAGTGTGTTTCTTGTTCCGTTTTAAGAACTTGTCTAGCAACTTGTTCTTAAACTATCCCTTCATTCGATTTGATCGTGTGGAAACCGTTGAGGCAAAACTTAACAAGTTTTGCTAGTGACTCGAAGGAGACGTTGGACGTGGTGCTGCTCCCTGGAATCTGCTCAAACACGCTACAAGAGTGAGACTTTTGTAAAACCTTCATCCGATATGAACCCCTATGTATAGATCCTCGGTTTAGTAATCCAAAATTTTATTATTCCGCTGCGTTCCATACTTGTTGGATTACTTACAGTGGTATCAGAGCCCTGTACAAGGCTCATATCGGATTTATGTGGTTAAAATGTTTTAATCATATTAGAATTATATTGCATGCTATTAAAACTGTATAAACATATATGATATGTTAATATCGAGTTTGTGAAAATCATCGTAAAATTGTATTTGATATAATTGGCGAATAATCAAATTAATTGGGCAATGTTTCGGCCACCACCTAGCACAATTGACCCACGGCTTAGCCACATGAGGGCTAGGGTTTTCAAACCCTTGGCTCGAGATGGCCTAGTCGTTGTGGCTCATGTTCGTGCATGGAGGTTTCGAGACATGGATGACTTTGGCTCGATGATGGTTCAAGCATGCATGGATAAGTGGCTTCACCACATGAGAGCTAGGGTTTTCGAACCCTTGGCTCGAGATGGTTGAGCCACCACCGTGCATGACCTGACCATGATTCGTGGCTCAAGAATTCCGGCGTTTCGAACAAGTTGGCTCGATGAAAACTCAAAGTGGTGCGAGGCGGCTAGGGTTTGGAACCCTAGCGCCGCCGCCGCTCGCTCGAGGCTCGGCCATGGGCTAGGGTTTCAAACCCTAGGCCCATAATTGGTCCAGCAGTGTGTTTGGTTGGTTCGAACCATGGTGGTTCATGGCTTAGTCGCTTAAGTTCGTGGCATGTGATGTCCCGAGCGTACGATAATTTTTCAAAATTCTATTTTACAGTTTTAATTAGAATTAAATTTAAAATGTTTAGAATTTAATTAATTAAATGTTAAAGCATGCTTTATGTGTTGTTTGAGCATGGTGCATGGTTATAGCCCTTTGACCTATTAGATAGGATTTGTGAATGTTTGTAATTTATAATACGACCTGCGAGTCGTGCCTTCTCTATTTTATTCTAAATGTAATCCCTCCCCTATGTTCCCCTCGAATGTGAATCGAGGAATTCTATATCTTGTAAATAGTGTAGTTTATTTTGTTGGTGGTGATCAATGAAGATGGAGCATCAAGCCGGGATGAGGAGGCCATTCACAAATTGGAGCCAAAGGAAAGTGTTTGTGAAGTTACCTTAGGTTGACTCTTAGGATTTTCTCACTGGCTTGAGAAAATCACTAGTAGGGGCTATAACCATGTCACGTTTAATTATGTATGTTGATGCATGATTTATCTTATGTTTTTGATTGATAATTGTATTACACATATATGTAGATATGTATACAACTATATGTAGTGGACATATTTTAAATTATCAAACTAATCATGAGATCAATAAATCCCTCTAAACTATTAAGTTTTAGATGCCTTTCAAAATTAAAAGTACTCGTCAAAAACTTCGATTGTACATATGTGGGTTTGCCAAAGCAAAGCACTGTGGCAATCTTAGTAAGGCGTGAAAGGATAAAAGTGATATCCGTTATACTTTAAATTGGGTACGACTTAACTAGGTTATCTCAATAGGATTGGGAACCTAGAGGCATGGGTTGGATAATAATTCATTTGATGAATTGAACAAAGTGTTGTTCGTCCAACTATCCAAGAATTACATGTGATGTAATTGACAAAGTGTTGTCTACCTAAATAACCGAGTCTTGGGCGATTAACCAAAGCTAACTCAAGATTAGGCGAAATATGGATCTTGGCCCATTAAAGGTTTCGAGGGTTGATATTTTTTAAAAAAATAGTGGGAGTATCATTTAATATAAGACCATGTTAAATGATTAAATCATAAACTTATTTTGCATATTTATATTGTAGATATCCATGGCAACTAACAACGTAACAAGCACTTTATCACTGCGATCGGTCCTTGAGAAGGACAAATTAAATGGGACAAATTTCCTAGACTGGCATAGGAACTTGAGGAAGTCCTCAAACAAGAAAAGAAACAATATGTCCTAGAGGAACCCTTACCTGCTGAGGAACCTCCCCTAACGGCTACAAGAGCCGATAAAGATGCTTACAAGAAGCATCAAAGTGACGCACTTGATGTTGGATGCCTTATGCTTGCCACCATGAACTCTGAGCTTCAGAAGCAACATGAGGAAATGGAGGCGTTTGATATGATCGAGCACCTTAAGCAACTGTACCAACAACAAGCAAGACAAGAGATGTATGACGTCTCTAAGGCGTTATTCCAGTGTAGAATGGTAGAAGGAAGTCTGGTTGGAACTCATGTACTCAAGATGATTGGGTATATTGAGAATCTGGAGAAGCTGGGTTTTCCTTTGGACCAAGAGTTGGCCACTGACGTGATCTTGCAATCGTTGCCTGAAAGCTTCAGTCAATTTGTCTTAAATTACAATATGATTGAAATAGAAAAGACACTACCACAGTTACTTGGCATGCTTAGAACTTTTGAAGCAAATAGCAAGAAGTCTAAACCTACAAATGTTCTTATTGTGAATAAGAGCAAAGGAAAGACTAAAGCTAAGAGCTTCAAGAAGAACAAGAAGGTCTTTGTTAAATCTAAGCCAAAGTCTTCTACACTGAAACCAAAGGGAGGGATAGCGAAGGAAGGGAACTGTTTCCATTGCGGTGAGACCGGTCATTGGAAAAGAAACTGCAAAGTATATCTGGAGGATCTAAAGAAAGGAAGTGTGACTTCCACTTCAGGTATTTTTGTTATAGAAGTCAATTTATCTACTTCTTCATCATGGGTATTAGATACTGGATGTGGATCTCACATTTATGTAAATGTGCAGGACCTCAAAAAGAGTAGATTGTTGGCGAAAGGCGAAGTTGATCTCCGAGTTGGAAATGGAGCAAGAGTTGCTGCATTAGCTATAGGAGATTATTATTTATCTTTGCCTTCTGGTTTATCGTTGATTTTAAAAGACTGTTATTTTGTGCCATCCATTACCAAAAACATAATTTATATTTCTTGTTTAGACAAGTGTGGGTTTTCATTTATGATAAAGGACAACTGTTGTTCTATTTATTTTAATGATATGTTTTATGCTAGTGCACAAATGGTGAATGGTCTTTATTTATTAAATCTTGATATGCCTATCTATAACATAAATACTAAAAGGATTAAAAATAATGATTGTAATCCAACTTATCTCTGACATTGTCGCTTGTGCAACATAAACGAGAACCGCATATCTAAACTTGATAAGGATGGAGTATTAGATTCATTTGATTTTGAATCATATGAAACATGCGAATCTTGTTTAATGGGCAAGATGACTAAAGCCCCTTTCAAGGGACATGTTGAAAGGGCAAATGTTTTTTTGGGACTAATACATAGTGATGTATGTGGACCAATAAGTACACAAGCTAGAGGTGGTTTTCAATACTTCGTTACATTTACTGATGACCTCAGTAGATATGGGAATGTGTACCTAATGAAACACAAGCATGAAACCTTTGAAAAGTTCAAAGATTTCAAGAATGAAGTACAAAACCAACTTGGCAAAAGTATCAAAATCCTTCGATCAGATCGAGGAGGTGAATACTTAAGCCAAGAGTTTCATGACTATCTAAAGGAGTGTGGGATAGTCCCACAACTCACTCCTCCGTATACTCCACAATGGAATTGTGTATCCGAGAGGAGAAATCGAGCCTTGTTGGACATGGTTAGATCAATGATGAGTCATGCAGATCTTCCGATATCGTTTTGGGGACACGCTCTAGAAACAACGATTTTTTTACTGAACCGTGTTCCATCTAAATCAGTGGAAAAGAAACCATATGAGATATGGACTGGGAAGCGTCCTAGTATGTCTTTTATGAAGATTTGGGGTTGTGAGGCTTTCGTTAGACGTCACGCCACTAACAAACTTGGACCCAAATCTGATAAGTGTTTATTTGTGGGGTATCCTAAGGAAACGAAAGGATACTATTTCTATTATCCCACCGAGAACAAAGTAGTTGTTGCTCGTACTGGTGTATTTCTTGAAAGAGAATTTATTTCTAGAAAAATCAGTGGGAGAAAAATAGAACTTAGTGAAGTTCAACCACAAGAAAACACTGAACCTGAGATTGAGATGGAAACAGAGTAGGCTCCGCAAGCTGTTGTGGAAGAAGTACCTGCTCAAGAGACACAAGCCCAGCGTACGTCTGTAAGAGAACACCGGGAGCCACAGAGATATGGATTTCTTGTGACTCAACAAGGTGACTTACTACTTATTGATGAGGATGAGCCGTCATCTTATCAACAAACTATAATGGGCACTGATTCTGAGAAATGGCAAGAGGTCATGAAATCTGAGATGGAATCCATGTATGCAAACCAAGTATGGACTTTGGTTGATCCACCTGAAGGGGTACGACCCATAGGGTGCAAATGGATTTTCCAGAAAAAGACCGATATGGATTGTAATGTACAAACCTATAAAGGTCGGCTGGTTGCAAAAGGATTCAAACAAATTCATGGTATTGACTATGATGAACCTTTCACCAGTGGCCATGGTTAAATCCATAAGGATCTTACTTGCAATAGCTGCATTTCATGATTATGAAATCTGGCAGATGGATGTCAAAACAGCTTTCCTTAATGGAAATCTGCTCGAGGATGTGTACATGACACAGCCCGAGGGTTTTGTCGATCCAAAGGATGCTGGAAAGATATGCAAGCTACAACGATCCATTTATGGATTGAAGCAAGCTTCTCGGAGTTGGAATCTTCGTTTTGATGATGCAATCAAAGAGTTTGGTTTTATAAAAAACATAGATGAACCTTGTGTCTACAAGAAGGTCAGTGGGAGCATAATCATTTTCCTAGTGTTGTATGTAGATGACATACTTCTCATTGGGAATGATATCCCTGCCTTACAATCTGTAAAGATTTGGCTAGGGAATTGCTTTTCGATGAAAGACTTGGGAGAAGCCACCTATGTATTAGGAATCAAGATCTATAGATATAGATCGAGAAGGCTTCTTGGCCTAAGTCAAAGTACATACATAGACAAAGTGCTTAAAAAATTTAGCATGCAAGAATCAAAAAAAGGATTCGTGCCTATGACACATGGTATATATCTCTCGAAGGAACGGTGTCCTTCAACACCAGATGAGAGACAACGCATGAATAAGATTCCATATGCGTCAGCTATTGGATCTATCATGTATGCCATTATATGTACTCGTCCCGATGTATCGTATGCTTTGAGCATGACGAGCAGATATCAAGTTGATCCATGTGAAGGTCACTGGATTGCTGTCAAGAATATCCTTAAGTACTTGAGAAGAACTAAGGATACATTCTTGATTTATGGAGGTGAGGAAGAGCTCAATGTAATTGGTTACACTGATGCAAGCTTCCAAACTGACAAAGATGATTTTCGATCGCAATCTGGGTATGTGTATTGCCTAAATGGAGGTGCTGTAAGCTGGAAGAGTTCAAAGCAAGAAACAGTAGCCGATTCTACAACGGAAGCTGAGTATATTGCTGCCTCGGATGCAGCAAAGGAGGCTGTTTGGATTAGGAAGTTAATTTCTGAACTTGGAGTGGTGCCTAGCATTAAAGATCCGATAGAACTCTATTGTGACAACAATGGAGCTATCGCATTGGCTAAGTAACCTAGATCTCACCAAAGATCCAAGCACATACTTAGGCGTTTCCATTTCATTCGAGAAATCGTTGAAAGGGGAGATGTTAAAATATGCAAAGTACCAACAGATGATAACGTATCTGACCCATTGACGAAGCCACTGTCACAGCAGAAGCATGATCGTCATACTAGATCTCTAGGCATTAGTTATATGTCTGAGTGGTCTTAGTGCAAGTGGGAGATTTGTTGGGATATGCCCTAAGACAAGTCATTAGATGATTGTTTTGACATACAATGTTTATGATTTTATGAAATGGCAATTCATTATTATATATTATTCGATTAACTGTGCAATGTGAATTAATATATATGTTAATGTCCTTAGATTAATATTGTATTATTCTTAAACATTGTCCCTAGTCAAGTATTATCAATAGGGATAATGATAATACGCAGAGACTAGTATGTGTTGATTGATGAATTGTTCATTGATATGAGATATCAAATCAACTCATGGGTACATGTTAGAGAATGATGTACTGGACAGACCCACCATGAGAATGCAACATGGATAGTTATATGATCGTCATATGCAATTCTCATAGTGATAATAATGTATGTAATCCTTACGACTTGTGATCATCAGAGATCCCAACATAAGGAGTTATGTATCTTGATATTGTCAAACGTTACCCGTAACAGGGTAAACTATAACGGCGACTATTGGATACACTACGAATTATGTAGAGGGATGTTGACTGATCGAGATAGGAATTGTCCCTCCTATATAACAGGAGATGTGTTTGGCCCTTGATCAAGTGAGAACTAAAATGCATGGCCATGCTCGAATGAGTCGATATGAGATATCGAGCTTATTCGTTTATTCTAGTTCTACTTGGGGATCAAGAAATAAAGATTGAATATACGAGTATGACTATTCCATGACTCTTGTTCAATCTAAACACAAAGGACAAAGGGATTAAGTTACATGGTTAATATTATCACAAGTACGAAAGGTTATGTCGAGTCATTGACATTCTTGTAATTTGGGTAGCATTGATGTGTTGCTAGATACCGCTCAATGCTTGCGACATAAAATGAGATTTTATGTCACTACCAACATGACAAGATCCTATCGGGTCGCACAAAAGATTAAATCGATAAGGGAAATTAAATTCATTGGATGAATTAATTAATTAAGAAGAGTCTTAATTAAAAGATTATAAGGATTTAATTAAATCATGGGTTTGGGCCCATGAGGCTTTAAGAAAGCCTTAAACCTTAATTAAATCTTATAATATAAATACAAGGTTATGATTAATTCTTTGTAAGACAATTCATATCATTCCAACCTACACAAAAGCAACACACGCCGCCTCCTCTCCAAGCTCTCTCGGCTTCATCATAGCCGAAGTGAGTTATGGTGATTTTCGTGCCATTCCTCGATTTTGAATCGAGTGTGTTTCTTGTTCCGGTTTAAGAACTTGTCTAGCAACTTGTTCTTAAACTATCCCTTCATTCGATTTGATCGTGTAGATACCGTTGAGGTAAAACTTAACAAGTTTTGCTAGTGACTCGAAGGAGACGTTGGACGTGGTGCTGCTCCGTGGAATCTGCTCAAACACGCTACAAGGGTGAGACTTTTGTAAAACCTTCATCCGATATGAACCCCTATGTATAGATCATCGGTTTAGTAATCCAAAATTTTATTATTCCGCTGCGTTCCATGCTTGTTGGATTACTTACACAAATGAAGCAAATCCACAAGATGGCCCAACAACAGTATCAAACCCACAAGATGACCCAGAATTATCACAACCACCAAATGGGTCAGCAGTATCAAAACCACCCGATGGTAGCAGTATCAAAACCACCCGATGGGCCAGGAGGAACAATACTATTAGATGATCTAGCAGGAGAAAGCCCGCTAGATGAGCCAACAATATCAAAACCACCAGATGGGCCAACAGTAGCAAACCCACTAAATGGGTGGAAACAAATCCCATATACGTTGGGCAATATAACCCATACAATGATCCCTCATACCACTGCATATAGTCATCGTCTGTTGAGTTTCACCTATCACATGGTTCACCTGTGGTGATATATCTTAACCTCATATGCAACACCCTAAGTTGTTGTTTGTGAAATTTGGCCCAATCCATATTACAATAACCTATTCGTGTGATTTCATGTAGGTCATTGCCGTCAAGTGCAGGTGATGGAATTGATTGGCATGTATTGAATTCTCGCATCACCCAATTGGGGACGATGCATCTGCACAATGTTGAAGCAGATAAGAGGGCAAATGCTTCGCCAAATTTCATTAGTATGTAGTAATTATGGAATTAACATCAACTGCCTCCGTGTCATACATGATCCAATTAAATTGCATATAGTTAAAATGAAAATAATCAAATATATGACATCGAGCAACCAATATATCACAATCATCTAAAATGTTCAAAATTGTTACGCAATTTAGGTTTACCTCTTCATTATTCATATGGTCAAGAGAATGTCATATAATTCTGACCGAATGTGTTGCTATATGGGCGCGACTAAACACGGTGTTCCACCTGTTATTAAAATGTTACATATTACAATGTTTTATTTTTAATATTGTTATTCAATAAAAACTATTATTACCGTGCACCATAGGGAGCAACAGGGACATTCTCAGGGACAACCAGAGTTTTTTAAATTGTCGGTCATGGTTAAGACATTTTATCCTGCTCCATGCCGAAATCTGCCAATAAACATAAAAACATTTTAAATATATGAGGTATTGTATTAGTAAAATATATATTACATGTACCTGCAAAATATACAAAGGCCATGTGATAGTACATTTTCCTATAGTTGTTACACTGCACAACTCACGGTATAAATATGCTAACACTGCACTTCCCCAACTATATGTTTTCACCTCCTCCAAATCTTCAAGTAGATGCAAATACATGTGCTTTACAGAGCTACTATTATAATCCGGAAACAAAATTCCTCTGACGTGATTTCAACGCTATACAACGAGTGTACTTGATTACATCCATCTCTGAACTCATATGATCTATACGATTAGATCGGCAGTGCGTGGCTATAGGGGTCATCCTTAGTTGACTGTGTTAGTTTCGGATTTTAAAGATGACAAAACAGACCCGATATAGTCAATGTCAAAACAGACCGGATCGATGTCAACCAGACTGGTACAAACCAGATCTATGTCAACAAGATTAGAAAAGACCAGATCAACGCAGATCAATGTCAACCAGATCAGACCAGATCAGATCGACCCAGATCGATGCAGAGCAGATCAGAACAGACTAAGCTAGTAAGCTTCGTTCTTTAGTGTGAATAATCAACGGCTATTTATTGAAGCATTTAATGGTGCATTTAATGCTGAAAAAGACCACGGACTGAAGATTACCTTCAATGGTAAATAGACAAAGGAGAGTCTATCTGACAAGCGCCGATTACAGCTTGTTCAGACATTGACCAAAGTATAGAGTTGCACACAAAAGGAAATATTGTCATTGGCAGAGATGCTTATATATAGGTGCAACTTAAAATGCTCGAGTATCGGCATCGGACACAAGAGATTCAAAACGCATTCAATATCAATCAATTTAATCGAGCATTCAGTTGAGCAGAACGCTATCATCGAAAGATTTCATCTTATCGATCTGCTCAAAATTAGAAGCACATCTTATTGTTTTATTTGATCACTTAAGGATCATTTGTGCGTAGATTAAATCACTCTATCAATTGTATTGTGTTCTAAGTTATAAGAGTGAGCTCTTTGTAACTGTCAGACGGATTGCGTCTGAACAGATTGAGAGACTAGGAGTTTTAGTCTGGTAGTGGGGTAAATCCAGCTGAATCGGGGTTGTACAACAGGATTGTATTACTCAAAGTCTTCTAGTGAATCCTTCATGTAAAGGAAGAAGGGGAGACGTAGAAGCGTTGTGCTTCGAACTTTCAGAAACAATTCTTGTGTCATTTACTTTCTTCATTTACCTTTCAGGTTTTATTACTCACAAGTTCATCAGACTTATTCCGCACTATTATCAGTGCCTGTTGACTTGCAACTAATTGAGAAGCTACTGCAGTATTAACAGTCTATAGTAACAAAGAAAATCAAATTTGAGTCTAGTGTTTATTCAACCCCCCTTCTAAACACTACTCCGATCCTAACAAGTGGTATCATAGCCAAGTTTTCTCAATTTTGAGAAATACTAAAAACTGTTGGCCTCATTCAACAAGATTCCCATGTTCAAGAAAGATGAATACGATGACTGGAGAATTCGTATGCAAGCACATCTGAGTGCTCAAGACGATGACATGTGGTTCGTCATCACTGATGGACCAATGAAGATCAACACAGCAGCTGCTATTACTAGTGGTGAACCTCAAATGGTCGAAAAGGACAGAGCATCCTGGACAACTGAGAAAAAGAAAAAAGCAAATCTGGACAATATATTGTTCAAAACTTTGGACGAAAACATGTTCAACAAAATCAAGATGCGTCCCACTGCTAAAGACATCTGAGAAAAGATTGCTCAGCTGTGTGAAGGGAATGATCAAACTAAGGAAAACAAGCTCACTGTCGCTCTACAGAACTTCGAAAACATCAAAATGATGTCCGGAGAAACTCTCAGTGAGTATGATGAAAGAGTGACTGGAATCATCAATGAACTCAACAGCCTAGGTAAAGATCTATCCAACAGAGAAGTCACCATAAAGATCATGAGAGGTCTCCCAAGAGAATGGGATGTAAAATCAATTGCCATGAGAGAATCCAAAGATTTAAACAAGATAGATCTACATGATCTATTTGCTGACTTAAAGGCATACGAGTTTGAACTAGGCATTCGGATTGAAGATGAACCCAGTATCAGTCAACCAAACAAAGCCCTTGCTGCATCAGAATCTCTGTCCACCACAACAGAGATAACTCCCGAATAAATATGCAATGATGCAATGGCATTGTTTGTCAAGAATTTTGGACAATTTATGAAAAAGAATCAGAAGAAGTATCAATCTTATCCAAGGAAGCAGAACTTCAAAAGTAGATTAGATGAGGATGATCGAGTCTGCTTCAACTGTCTTAAACCAGGACATTTTATCGCGGACTGTCCTAAGCCAAAGAAGGATGATCAGAAGAAAGGATCCAAGGACCATAGGAATTCCAAGGAAAAGAGAAGATCATCCAGAAGGGACAGAGACCAGAAAGTACTGGTGGCTGAAGAAAACAATAGCAAATGGGCTGATTCAGAATCTGAATCAGGAGAATCTACCAGCTCATCCAGTGAGAGCGAAGATGAAGAAGTTCACTGTCTAATGTTCAATGATGGCAGTGAGGTAACTGACTCTAATCTCTCTGAATTTTCACATAATGAACTCATTAACGCATTACAGGACATGGTTCATGAGTATCAGATGTTGTATGAGTCCTTCGAGAATTATACGACTGAACATTCAATCTCAATGGAACAGCAAAACAACAAACATGATTGTGAACAATCAAAGGAGTTGGATTGCAAAAGGGAAAAAGTAAGTCTACTCGAGAAAGAAAGGGACGAAGCCAGATGTGCACACCAGAAACTCATTAAACGGGTTCGTGATAGGGTTGAATATTACGCGTTTTTATGCTATGATATGTATATGTTTTCGTGTTGATTCTTGGATTATTTTACGGTTTATGGTATATATTTCTATGTTTGAGGAATCAATGTTGAAATGCATAAAAGTGGATGAAATGGGCTTAAAAATGCTGAAAAGGACCAAACTGAGCAAATCTGGAAAAGGAGGGACCAAATCGCAAGATTGGAGATTTGAGGTCCGCCGATCGCCAACTTTCGAAGATCGATCGCCACCATCCAGAATGTTTCCGCGATCGATCGCCAAACCCGTTCCTTCTTGGTTATTTTGTGTCCAAACCGTACCAAACTCCTTCACCATTATATATATTAGGTCTTGGACGAAAATAAGGACTTTTTATCATATTTTACACCCTAGGAATAGACTCCATCCATCCTCCCATCCTCCATATCACCATCATCCACCTCTATCCATCAACCATCCTAGGATTTTGGAACACCTCCAACAAGGCGATTAAAGTGACGATCGAGAAGGAAGCAAGAGAAGGAGCGAGGATCTACAACCGGAGTCGACGCTGGGAGTTTTTCTTTGTCTTTAATTCTTAGTTTTGTTTTGATTTGATTTATTATGAGGAAATAAGATTAATTATCGAGGCTAGGCAATCCTTTGCCATGAACCTATGATTTGATGATTTATTGATTGAATTCCTTTAATTCTTTGCGTATAATTTATTGATCTCCATGCTTTTGAGGGATTGATCACCCTTGAATGATTACTTTATTGCAATTGAATTGACCATAGGATATTGCAATATGATATAATAAATTATACCGTGGGTTTTAGGTTGAGACGGACCAAGTAAAATCTAGCACATGTGTGATAGCAATAGATTTACCAAAATCGAAGGCTAGTAGTTTTCATAGATCTTTATTCGATATTAATTTTGAAATAAGGACACGGGAGTGGTTTACTGCAACATTAATATTAGACTTGTTATAACTGGACAAAAGTGTAACGAATGCATTAGGAAAACTCGTCACCTTAGAAATATTTGGATATTCAATCGAGAATTGTAGGGGATTGCATTGGTGAGCCGAAGTCTCGATAATCTTCTCTAGTGGATTTTTCTCGTTTACTTTTATTGACTTGGTTGGATTAATAGTTAATTTAATTAATTAGTAGTTTAATTATTAATTCAATTTCGTAGGTTAAATATAGTTAAAATCGTCTTATTTGATACTTACAGTTAGCCCCTGTGGGTTCGACAACCTGTTCTTCATTTACTATACTAAAACTTGACAACCGTGCACTTGCGGTCTAAAATCGCTACATTGGAATTAATTGTTTAAAATAAAAGCGATCAAGTTTTTGGCGCCGTTGCCGGGGACTAATTTTAGTAATATCATACGAGAAGTTTTGACTGTAATTTAACCATTTCTTTCTTTTGTATATATTTAATTAAAAAAATTATTTAAATTGTTTTATTTGTTTTTCTTGCGAGGTACTTGTGATGCTTCATCAACAAGTCTTCACAAGATTTGTCCAACAATATTCAGAGCCGTTTTATGCAGCGTGGGGGAGATTCAATGAATTGGCAGACACATTTCGGTATCACAACTTCTCGAATTATAATCTTCTGCAATATTTCTTCAAAGGTTTGGATGCAGAGACACGAGGATGGGTATTCAGTGGAGCACTGGTGACTGGGTGTCCCCTGGTTGATAGAGATGAGGACAGTGTGTTGCACCTGTTCAATGATATGGCGGACTTCGATTACCACTGGCATTGATCCTTCACTACAAGGTTGGAGTCACCAATACCCATCGGAGCCTCACTACCCTAATGATACGCACCAACCATTTGAGCATCAAGGAGAGAAGAGAGATAGTTCGGCAGATTTCATGACTCAGTTAGATGATACCTTAGTAAGATTCTTAGCATCAACCGAGAACAGTTTGGAGGAAGAGATGAGGGTTACAAATCAAGAGGCGACGAATCGAGTTTGGTTATATGATGACGATCACTCAACCAACCAAGTTTGGGAGAGTGATCCTACTAGTGTGGAAGAGTCAAGGGAACTTGAGCCTCTTCAAGAGATTGAGACTACTTCAGAGATGTCATCTGAGGGGTTCCCATGTGAAGAGGAGTCGAGTGTGATGTTGGCGAAGGAAGAGACTTTCGAAGATTTTGATTTGAGCCCATCGATGGAGACATGTTCTATGCCATATGTGGATCCGTATTTTCCATCGATGCCAACTTCACCGCACTACATCCTCCAAGATATGAAGCCAAGTCAAGAATCATTCTCCCATTCCTGCCATTTTAAGACGAATGTTGTTGGAGAGACGAGCTTACACTGCTACAATCTTGCCAATCTTGAGGGCATACTGAATGAAGACCCATTAGTGGTATCATATGATACTTACTATGGGCGGCAGCCGCTCTTTGATGGTTGCTTCTGATGGTCAAGCCGACGACTAGAAATCAGCGCTTCTTGGGAGGAAACCCAAGCATATCCTTTTGTTTTAGTTTTGTTTTATTTTCCAGTTTTTGCATTGTAGTTTGTTTATCTCTCGAGTCGAATATTTTACCATTTGCATTCTTCTCTTGCTAGGTACTCAGTTGGAGCAATGAACCCCTACAACAGTGGAATTTTCATGAGCAAATCTCATCAACCCTCATACAAGCGTCTTGATCAGGGGAGTTTACTTTTTCCCTTTTGATTCATTTGAACATTGAGGGCAATGTTTGATTTAAGTTTGGGGGAGTGGCTTGCATGTTTTACTTGTTGTTAACCACATGTTGTGTGCTCAAATGACACTTGAATCGTCCGATTATTATGAGATAAATTTTTTTTTTATGAGTTCAAACTTGAGAAAAGAATGAATTATAGTAGTGACTATTCAATGAGGATTTTGATCTCAATATGCATATGAACTTGATTGTTGATGATTATTGACTTGTACATGAATATCCTAATTTGAGTTAGCATGTCAAGAATGAGGAATATATTGAGCACAATGAGTCATAATCTTGTGGATTGCATGTTGAATAGTGATAATTGTTGTGAACTCAATGATTTGTCTTGAGCATCTTAGAGTACCTTAGAAACTATTTGATGATGACACTTTGAGGCAAAAGTATATAGTTACAAACTTGACTTGGAATTTTGGATCGTTTGAGCCTTTCAAGCTTACCATGAAATATCAATCTCTAGTATCCCATTTTGAGCCTAATTGCAAAAGAATGGAGTATGTTTAACATACTATAGCCCCCATTCAACATTCTTTGGCAAACTTATTATACCCACCTTTATGAGCCTAAATTGAAAGAATTATCTTTACCCAAAGGGAGTATAATGATTCTCATTAGATGCACATAATTTGGTATATTTTGATGAGCTATAGTTGAAAAAAAAAGATGAATGAGAAAAGAAAAAGATAGATTTAAAGCCTTGAGAAAACAAATGACTAAATAAGACCCAAAGTGGCCAAGGCTATAAAAGAAAAAAAGAAGAGGAGCTCAAACTTGTGCTAAAGAATTTGAATTTTACATGATTATACTCTCTTCTTTGGGTTACCCTATCTTTTCTTTGAAGCCAACACCAAAGGCCTTACATTACAAGCTTAAAAAGTCATATTGATCCAAGTCTAGGGAGTAACTATCATTAGTGGAGAAGTTGTTTGAAAATAGGCCTATGGAATGCTTGATGATAATCTTGACTTTGAGTTGATTAACATGATTTGATCTTGAATATGTGCATGAAACTTGAGATTGACTATAGCACACACACACGTTCCGATTTTGAGATGTGTTGTTTGAATTAAGAGAAAACATGTCTTGTCAACTTTTGTATATATGCATGAGATTTCTGAGAATAAGCAAGTCATGAAATAATTGTTTCAAATATCAAGAACGAACTCTACCTTATGATTTTAATGCTTAATCGAGGACGATTAAGTGATAAGTTTGGGGGAGTTGATAGGGTTGAATATTACGCGTTTTTATGCTATGATATGTATATGTTTTCGTGTCGATTCTTGGATTATTTTACGGTTTATGGTATATATTTCTATGTTTCAGGAATCAATGTTGAAATGCATAAAAGTGGATGAAATGGGCTTAAAAATGCTGAAAAGGACCAAACTGAGCAAATCTGGAAAAGGAGGGACCAAATCGCAAGATTGGAGATTTGAGGTCCGCGATCGATCGCCAACTTTCGAAGATCGATCGCCACCATCCAGAATGTTTCCGCGATCGATCGCCAAACCCGAAAATTTTGAGATTTTGTTTCCTTCTTGGTTATTTTGTGTCCAAACCTTACAAAACTCCTTCACCATTATATATATTAGGTCTTGGACGAAAATAGGGACTTTTTATCATATTTTACACCCTAGGAATAGACTCCATCCATCCTCCCATCCTCCATATCACCATCATCCACCTCCATCCATCAACCATCCTAGGATTTTGGAACACCTCCAACAAGGCGATTAAAGTGACGATCGAGAAGGAAGCAAGAGAAGGAGCGAGGATCTACAACCGGAGTCGACGCTGGGAGTTTTTCTTTGTCTTTAATTCTTAGTTTTGTTTTGATTTGATTTATTATGAGTAAATAAGATTAATTATCGAGGCTAGGCAATCCTTTGCCATGAACCTATGATTTGATGATTTATTGATTGAATTCCTTTAATTCTTTGCGTATAATTTATTGATCTTCATGCTTTTGAGGGATTGATCACCCTTGAATGATTACTTTATTGCAATTGAATTGACCATAGGATATTGCAATATGATATAATAAATTATACCGTGGGTTTTAGGTTGAGACGGACCAAGTAAAATCTAGCACACGTGTGATAGCAATAGATTTACCAAAATCGAAGGCTAGTAGTTTTCATAGATCTTTATTCGATATTAATTGTGCAATAAGGACACGGGAGTGGTTTACTGCAACATTAATATTAGACTTGTTATAACTGGACCAAAGTGTAACGAATGCATTAGGAAAACTCGTCACCTTAGAAATATTTGGATATTCAATCGAGAATTGTAGGGGATTGCATTGGTGAGCCAAAGTCTCGATAATCTTCTCTATTGGATTTTTCTCGTTTACTTTTATTGACTTGGTTGGATTAATAGTTAATTTAATTACTTAGTAGTTTAATTATTAATTCAATTTCGTAGGTTAAATATAGTTAAAATCATCTTATTTGATACTTACAGTTAGTCCCTGTGGGTTCGACAACCTGTTCTTCATTTACTATACTAAAACTTGACAACCGTGCACTTGCGGTCTAAAATCGCTACATTGGAATTAATTGTTTAAAATAAAAGCGATCAGTTCGCACATGGAACGCATCAACTGCCAGAAAAGATGAGATTCTTGAATCGATAAGGCTGGCTGGTGATCTTACCGGTATAGGCTACTATGACAATGAAAGTAGCTCATCTGGTATCAAATCTCAACTGTGTCTAGAGCAGAACAAGGTTCAAACAATGAATTTTGTCAGATCCTGCACAGTATATGAACCAAGTGAGTTGGTTAAGGAACATGTTAAGCCAATACTCATCAAGGAACGGGCATCACACAAAGGTGTCGGTTATGTTGAGCCAATAGATGGTCAGGCAACTCGAGAGGTAAAACCCAACTGGTACTATAATTGTATGCCAGTCCAGAAGAGGTATATGTTTCCCAGCAGAAACCAAAACCAAAACAACATGCATACACTCACTATCACATACATCACCCAAGAACACCATCACCACTAAAAGCACACACCACACCATACACACACAAACCAATAAAACTAATTCAGGTGTGGGTCCCCAAAGGACTAATCCGTTCCGGACCCAAGTAGGATTGGGTACCAACTGTAAATTTTTGTTTTGACAGGAACCCAAGATGAATCTTTCAGACTGTATTTAGACAGTGGATGTTCTTGACACATGACGGGAAACATGGAGCTACTGTCTGATATTACTCAATACACGGGTCCTAAGATCACCTTCGGTGATAATTCAAAGGGTAACACCGTGGGCAAGTGTAAGATTGTCCATGGCAATATTATCATAAATGATGTGTTATTAGTTGAAAATTTATGCTATAGTCTGATTAGTATATGTCAACTATGTGACAATGGTTATACCATAGAATTTCACAAACACACTTGCACTATAAAATCAACTAATGGTAAAACCATGCTTGTAGGAATCAGGAATGGAAATACTTATAAGATTAACTGGAATCATGATCAACCTGATAATCCTATTTGTTTCATTGCTAATAATGATAATAAGCATTGGTTATGGCATAAACGCTTGAATCATCTTAATTTCAAGACTATTTCTAGCTTATGTAAAAATGATTTAGTTATCGGTCTGCCTAAGAACAACTTTGCTAAGGATAAGATCTGTCAAGCTTGTCAAATGGGCAAGCAAGTCAGATCATCCTTTAAGAACAAGAATGTCAAATCCTCATCACGCTGCTTAGAATTATTGCACATGGACTTGTTTGGTACAATACCAATAACAAGTTTAGGGGGAATGCGGTATACTCTTGTTGTTATTGATGATCACTCACGTTTTACATGGACTATATTTTTTAGCAGTAAAGATCAGACCGGCCCGAAATTGATCAAGCTGTTGAAGCGCACTCAGAACGAGAAATCCTCTGGGATAGACAGGATTCGAAGCGATAAAGGCACTGAATTCTCAAATCGAACTCTTGAATCCTTTCTAGATGACCAAGGGATCAAACATGAATACTCAGCAGCTCGCACTCCTCAACAAAATGGAGTTGCAGAACGACGCAACAGAACGCTCAAGGAAGCAACAAGAACAATGCTTGCAGATTCTGGAATCTCTCAAAAGTTCTGGGCAGACGCTGTCAATACTGCATGTTATACATAGAATCGGTCCATGATTAACAAGAAATTAAATGATACACCGTATGAAGTTTGAACAAATAACAGACCGACTATTTCATACATTCATATCTTCGGCTGCAGATGCTATGTCCACAACAACGGTAAAAATCATTTAACCACTTTCAAATCTAAGTCAGGTGATGGAACATTCTTAGGATATTCATCTGTTACCAAAGCATTTTGTGTCTTCAATAATCGAACTCTAACTGTGGAAGAGTCAATTCATGTAGTTTTTGATGAATTTCTTGATATTGAGAACCACAAGGAAATTATTCAAAATCAGATGGAAAATATCCATCTCGAAGCTAACAGTGATGACGAGAATGCAGTTAACAGGTTAAGAGACAATCCACCAGAACCTGAAGTACCAGACAGACCGGTAGATCGAGCTGATGTAGCTGATCCGATAGCAACGGATACCAACGTAAAGATCAATACTGAAGATATCAGCATTCTGCCTCCATCAGGATCAGATGTTCTCGAACCAAACTACCGCTGGACTAAGAGGCATCCACCTGATCTGGTGATTGGAAGTCCATCTGCACCCACAAGAACTAGAGGACAGATGATGGATGAATTCACCCACGCTGCTTTCATATCCAACCTGGAACCAAAATAGACTGACGAAGCTCTAGCTGACTATAACTGGATAGAGGCTATGCAAGAAGAGCTCAACCAATTTGAACAGAATCAGGTGTGGAGTTTAACTCCCAGACCAAGTGATCAGCCTGTTATTGGAACCAGATGGGTTTTCAGAAACAAGCAAGATGCAAATGGCGTAGTAGTTAGAAACAAGGCCAGACTGGTTGCACAATGTTTCAGACAAGAAGAAGAAATCGATTTTGATGAACCCTTTGCACCAGTTGCCAGACTAGAAGTCATTCGAATCTTTCTTGCATATGCTGCTTTTAAAGATTTCAAGGTATATCAAATAGACGTGAATAGTGCATTTCTTAATGGAAAACTTCAAGAGGAAGTCTACATCGAGCAACCTCCTGGATTTCATAATCACTCGTTTCCAGATCACGTTTACTTACTAAATAAAGCAGTGTATGGACTTAAGCAAGCCCCCAGAGCCTGGTATGACACTCTATCTCAATTTCTTCTGGATCATAATTTCCAGATCGGCTCAGTAGATAAAACTTTATTTAAATTTAATAAGGGGGAACATACTCTGTTAATTCAAATATATGTTGATGATATCATTTTTGGGTCAACTAACCCCAAGCTATGCGAGAACTTTTCTAAGTTAATGCAGAGTCAATTTGAGATGAGCATGATGGGAGAATTGTCATTCTTCCTGGGTCTTCAAGTCAAACAGCTCGATAATGGAATCTTCATTAATCAAACCAAGTACACCAAGGAGCTACTTAAATGATTTGGTATGGAGACTTGCTCAACTGCTTCAACTCCGATGAGTCCATCAATCAAGCTAGATAAAGACAAAGGGGGAACGTCAGTTGATGTAACAATGTATCGAGGTCTAATCGGATCGCTGTTATTACAGCGAGCCGGCCTGATATAATGTTTTCTGTTTGTATGTGTGCTAGATTTCAATCTAACCCTAAACAATCTCACTTCATTGCTGTTAAACCTATTTTAAAATATTTAAAAGGGTCTCAGAATGTTGGTCTCTGATATCCCAAAGATTCTAACTTCAATTTGACTAGATATTCAGACTCTGACTATGCAGGGTGTAAGATCGATCGCAAAAGCACCAGTGGAACTTGTCAATTCCTAGGTGAAAGATTGATCTCATGGTTTAGCAAGAAGCAAACGTCACTTGCCACATCCACAGCTGAGGCAGAATATCTCGCCGCTGGAAGCTGTTGCGCTCAATTGCTCTGGGTTCAACATCAGCTCAGAGACTATGGCATTCAAGATGTTGAGTCACCAATCTTCTGCGACAACACAAGTGCAATTACTATCACATATAATCCAGTCTTGCACTCTCGAACTAAACATATTGATATCAGACATCATTTTGTTCGAGATCATGTTGGCAAAAAGGAGATTCAGATCGAGTACATTTCAACAAACCAGCAAGCTGCAGACATCTTCACTAAACCACTCCCCGAGGCTAAGTTTAATATTTTCGTCAAATTCTTGGTTTAATAGATTTATCTTGATATATTTGACGCATGCTTAACTTTGCTTTTAAAGATTAGTGTTAGTACAGAACGATAATACAATGGTCAGTAAGATTCAGACTGATCCTGATTATCAGACCGATCTCCATCGATCTGATATTATTCTATGATCTGACTTAAAACATTATCAATCTTTAACATAGTAATATTTTACAGCCCGGACTGATCGAATTTAACCGCCTTACTTTAATCTCATCCCGTCCATTAAAATTTGAATTTTTAAAATATCAGTCAACGAGATACAGACATGTGTCTAATATCTCTCTATTTATCAGGCTGTACATCTCACTCACAATTTTACTTTATCTTTTTACCGCCGTCTGCTTATTTCTTTCTAACCTCCTCTTTATTCCATATTCAAATCATCATCTTTCTAATGGCAACCATAACTCACAACTCGTTATATGTTGAGTTCGATTATACATACAGGATGGAAGACACTGAAATGGTGTCTACTTTCAAGAATCTGGAATCCTCAAGGCTGCGGAAATTTTTGGAATGCGACACGGTGGTCTATGAATCGGCGATCAAGGAACTGTTTTCCAACGACGTATCTCACAAGAATTCCATATCCTCTTCAGTGAATGGCCAGACTGTTGAAATCTCTCAGAAGCTGTTCACGGAGACGTTTGGACTTCCTATCTGGGATGTCCGACTTCGCTAATTTGTCCAGAGCCACTTCGGAAGAATTTCAACGCCGAGTATCAGTCTTCGGACTTACACTCAGGCCTTCATTCAAGAAGAATGAGATGTCTTTCCACTTCCAAGTACTCTGTGACATCATCGGAAAGCCGCTGCTGGCAAGGCTGGGAGCTTTGACGCGGTGACATCTGAGAAGTTCGGGGCGATGGCAGCTATTCATTTTGGACAGAAAGTGGACTGGTCCTCCATTCTATTTGGTGTTCTGCTGGAGTATTTGAATATCGAGCTGGGAAAAGCTTCAGCACTCAGTCCATTCAAGGTCATCAATCCTAAAGGACTCATTTTGTTACGATCCAAAAGTGCTCCGCCAACTCCCAAGGATGTATTGACTGTCAAAATGGAGGTTGGTGCAGAACAGGATGCAGAGATGAAGACATCAAGGGCCAAGCGTAAGTTGGTAGTGGTCCAGACTGACTCGGATGAAACCCAGTCTGCCTCCACTACTTCATCCCTCAACAAACCCCTACCAAAGAAGCCACGAACCCAAATCACCAAACCTCTGGCAACCTTAAACCCCAAACCCATATCTTCCCTTCCTCCAACCAAAGAAACCACTGTATCCCAAGCTCCACTCCCAAAATCCCAAGCTCCACCTCAATCATCCAAATCCCAACCATCCACAGCTCCACCCACTCTACGCAAGGTGGTGACCCGAGTCCCATTCCAAATCCCAGCTGTCAAGGGGATTGTAATCAAAGAATTGGGCGATTACACCCAGTCCGAGATTAAGCCCTCGTCTGTTGTTGGAAAGGGCAAATCCACCTTGACAGAGTTTGCACCCTCCAAGCCGAAATCAGCTGCTCAAACCGCCATTGACATTTCCATGGAAGACGTTGAAGACAAAGTACAGACCCTCATCGTTGTATTCGATGAATGGGTCCAGTACAGAACGGTCAACCACTTCAATCTGTTCTTTGGTAAAACATATGTTTTGCGTAAAACATATGCTGAGTCTTGCAAACCTCCTACTCCAAGCCAAGAAAGCGAATTTTGATGTCACCAGCCCGTCTGTCAAGGATGACAGCGCGGTCATCACTCAGCTGGATATGGACATTCTCACTCTCCATATGGCTGTTCGAATGCATCGCCAGCGGCTCAATATTTCAACTCCGCCTCCCAGTCCGGATCACCCAACCGCAAGCCAGACTGTGGCAGGGCAGAGCTCTGAGCCAACTATTATTGAGACAGCGGAGCAGCCACTGAGTAATGCTCCATCTGCTGCCGAGGCTGAGGCAATGAACATCCTGCTGGAATCTCCTACTATTTCCATTCCATTTGTGTCCTCAGTCTCAGTAATTCAGACCATCACACTAGACGCACTACAGACAGTTGCCCCACAATACTTTGTCGATGTTGATCTAGTTGTGCCCAACATTGTTGCGGCTCTACAGATTGAGGAGCCCGTTGAACCAATCTCTTCTCCGGATCAGACTGCTTCAGACTTGGCATTTTTCCATCAATTCTCTTCGGATCTAGTAGACTTACTCCGGTCCAACATTCGACAATCTGCTGACTCTTCTGTTGTTCCAACTGACAAAGGAAAAGCGCTGACTGTGTCACACGATGAAGAAATTCCAGACTCCGATGACGATGCTCCATCAGTGGTCAAGTCCCTTCAAGAGCTATCTGATAACTTTCTTTTTCTCTCCCAGCGAGTAAGAGAGGTTCATCAGAGCCAGCGGACTACTTCTGGATTTTGATTCATTCAAGGACAAGATGATGACGAGCGTCAACAATATTCAATGTGGTCTAAATGATTTGTTCTCTCAACAAGCTTCGTATAAGACCAGTCTGAGATAAGAATAGATCGAGCTGGCTTCTGAAGTCAAAACTGCAGTTGTAAAATCCCTCCTTACTCAAGATCATCGCCTGGATGCTATCTGCGCTCAGCTTACGCAGATCGTAGATTTCCTTCAGGAGATTGCTGCTAACAAAAAGGGGGGAAATAAGAAATAAATGAAGGTCAGTAAGCAGACCAGCACAACAGCTTTTAAAGAAGACATAGATAACGCCTGTAATGAATGACATATGTAAATGTATTCATCAGACATGTTAATAAATAGTCTTTCAATCGAAATTCTCAGCCTTATTCATTTATTTTGAATAGTTCATTTATTTTGAACAAAAAAACTTAATCGATCTGAACGATAATTTTCAGTCTTATTCATTTATTTTGAATAGTTCATTTATTTTGTACATAAAGACTTAATCGATCTGAGCGAAACGACTATAAGAAAAAGGACTTACTAAGAGGATTAAGAAGCTAGGTTTTGTCATCATCAAAAAGGGGGAATTTGTTAGTTCCGGATTTTAAAGATGACAAAACAGACCAGACCGATATAGTCAATGTCAAAACAGACCGGATCGATGTCAACCAGACTGATACAGACTAGATCTATGTCAACAAGATCAGAACATACCAGATCGACGCAGATCAATGTCGACCAGATCATATCGACCCAGATCGATGCAGAGCAGATCAGAACAGACTAAGCTAGTAAGCTTCGTTCTTTAGTCCGAATAATCAACTGCTATTTATTGAAGCATTTAATGGTGTATTTAATGCTGAAAAAGACCAAGGACTAAAGATTACCTTAAATGGTAAATAGATAAAGGAGAGTCTATCTGACAAGCGCTGAAAGAACAGACCAGAAGGAAAAGTGTCTAAAATAGCAGACTGCAGCTTGTTCAGACATTGACCAAAGTATAGAGTTGCAAACAAAAAGAAATATTGTCGTTGTCAGAGATGCCTATATATAGGTGCAACTTAAAATGCTCGATTATCGGAATCGGACACAAGAGATTCAAAACGCATTCAATATCAATCAATTTAATCGAGCATTCAGTTGAGCAGAACGCTATCATCGAAAGATTTCATCTTATCGATCTGCTCAAAATTAGAAGCACATCTTATTGTTTTATTTGATCACTTAAGGATCATTTGTGCGTAGATTAAATCACTCTATCAATTGTATTGTGTTCTAAGTTAGAAGAGTGAGCTCTTTTTAACTGTCAGACGGATTGTGTCTGAACAGATTGAGTGACTAGGAGTTTCAGTCTGGTAGTGGGTAAATCCAGCTGAATCGAGGTTGTACAACAGGATTGTATTACTCAAAGTCTTCTAGTGAATCATTCCTGTAAAGGAAGAAGGGGGACGTAGAAGCGTTGTGCTTCGAACTTCCAGAAACAATTCTTTTGTCATTTACTTTCTTCATTTACCTTTCAGTTTTTATTACTCACAAGTTCATCAGACTTATTCCGCACTATTATCAGTGTATGTTGACTTGCAACTAATTGAGAAGCTATTGCAGTACTTAACAGTCTGTAGTAACAAAGAAAAATTGAATTTGAGTCTAGTGTTTATTCAACCCCCACCCCCCCTTCTAAACACTACTCCGATCCTAACAGACTGCCTTTAAATTTTGCTTTTTGTGGCTCAAATCTCAGTAAGTCAAGACATACAATTTGCCATTCTTCGACACTGTGTGAATCATCATCCCTGGTTACTGGTTGAACATCAACTCTCCAACCCCAAATAACAGAAATATCTTGTACTGTGATGGTAGCCTCACCAATCTAAAGTGAAATGTATGGGTTTCACGCCACCATCACTCAACAAGAGCGGTAATCAAATGATTATCATAAATACAATAGCCAGATTGCAAAAAAAAATTAAAACCTCATATCTGATATGTCTCAAAACACGGTTGTGTATAAGGTTCTTATTATATAACTTCCATATAAGGTAATCTGTAAGCTTAACTCGTAGTGCAGTATCAATATTATCGGCACAAACAACATTTGAGATATGGTAGATTTTAAATATAATACATTGAATCTTCGGGATCTCAATTTGATGTCACCCTAAAATAAATTAAAAAATTAATATACGTATCATATTAACCATTTTTAATATTAATAAAAATACACTCAACGTAATTATTGATTTTTTTGAATTCTTTAAAAATAGTTCTGAATTAAAAAAATGTCTTCTTGATATAAACTTTCCGCACTGGGATTTTGAAAAGAATAGAGAAATGTTAGAAGTGAGCGTTCGATGTTGATCAAATTTTGTAGAGTTTTATAGTTGGTTTTCGGAGAGCTCTTTGGTGGGTAGGGGCTGGTGGTGTGTATAAAAGAGGTGGGGTTAGTATAAAGAGGTAGGAATCGCTTAGAGAAGGGTCGACCCCTAACTAAGGAGAGCCGCCTACATTGCAAGCAGCTACTAATGCGCCGCTACCCCAAACAAAGGTTCGGGGTACTTTTTGAAACGTTTTGAAAAGCGAAGTATTTTTTAAATTTAAATTTTATTTGAATTATTTTTTTTAAAAACCAGTGCTAATTGATGGTCAAATTATATATGGTATTAAAATATAACTTAATATTTAATACCTTATACCATTATCATAATTTAAAAGAAGTGGAAGGAAATGAAATATCATAATTAAGTGTGTGTATTTTTTTTTACGTAAGAGAATTATATATAATGAGTATCAGAAGTACTTTGAAGATACATAAGGTAACTACCAACCTCGACACACAACTTTACATCTTGCATAACCAAAACCAAACTACACTCCTTTAAAAAATAGCTAAGACTACATACATAAAATAGGGTTTAACGACCAATCCGTCACAGAATACAAAAATTATCCTTGTATTTTCGCCTTTAACCATATCAAAGACTTAATCTTTATCAATTCCACCACTGTTTCCACTGAAGCATCTAAACCTTGGAATATCACGTTCCAAATTGTACTCAACCATAGCAACAATGTGTGGTCGCTCGGCTGGTTGTGCCGTCCTTGGCACCATCCATGTTGTACCATCTTGTCCTTGGCATGGGTGTTGTGACGTCCTTGGCACCATCCATGTTGTACCATCTTGTCAGGCTATGCTCGTGGGCAGAACATACCCCACGAATTTATTATTATTAATAATTTTTCTATTATTGTTATAATAATAATAATAATAATAATAATATAAATATGTCAAACGGAGCGAACGACACGAGTCACTGCACGGTCACGGCAAGACACAGAGCAGTACGGCATGACCATTTTGCTACAATGTCGTGTTGTGACAGGCACGGCCCGGGACATGGACCATGTCGGGCGAAGGGGTGCCGGTCCGTGGGCCGGCACCGGCACAGACACGACACGACACGACACTGTAGATTTGTTTTATGTAGCGATCGATGGGCATGTGCCGATCGATCGCTAAATGACGCTCAACAAAAGTGCTTGAGTGATCGATCAGTACATAACTGTCGATCGATCGCTCAAGCACAACGGGCAAATATCGGATTACCTTAATATTTGTAAGCACATGGTTGCCATGTTCGGCAAGACCCAAATACAATTATTATTGTTGGGCAAATATCGGATTACCTTAATATTTGTAAGCATATGGTTGCCATGTTCGGCAAGACCCAAATACAATTATTATTATTATTATTATTATTATTATTATTATTATTATTATTATTATTATAATGTGTGAGGATCTTAATGGTCTAAGGCCCGACCATTTCAGACCAGTGCGTAATTATATTAATGCCCCTGTCAGTCTAAAGTATCATCATCACATGTCATCTATGCCACCAATTTAAGTTATGAACTTCTCAATCTTACAAATTACTATTACACCTACAATAAAATTTACCACATTACCATAAATTTTTTTATTAAAATCCAAAAAAAATAACATAAAAATATTGTGTATATCATTTCATAATTAAAATTAAACAAACTAAAAATAAAAAATGGACGTTATAATTATCACATCATTTCTATAATAATAATTATTATTTTTATTTTTATTTTTATAATAATAATTATTATTTTTATAATAATAATAATTACTATTATGAAATATTATTATAATTATAATTATATATGTGTGTATATATATATATGTATATTATATTATTATAAATATATATTATATATATGTATATTATACCTTTAATTTTTATTAATAATATACATATATATATGTAAATATTAAATCACGGGGCATGTTCTGCCTACGATCATGGCCTGACGAGCTGGTAACGAGGCGCTATTAGAGGGTGCCCTCGGCACGGGGAGCACTCCCTCTACGCGTAGATTATTATTATTATATTATTATTATTCTTATTTTTATTATAATTATAATTATATACGTGTGTGTGTATATATATATGTGTGTGTATGTATATTATATTAATATTATAATAATTTGATGGTGATGTAAAACACGAGTTGCATTCTTACATCATGTGATGTAAAATATGAGTTGCATCCTTACAACGTGTTACGTTAATTCAGAATAATAATTATAACTAATAACTTTTTTGTTCGATGTAAGCCGTCTTCCCCCAAATCAGATTATAATAATATATAATATATGATATAATATAACAATAATAGTACACATACATACAATAATGATATATTAAATATAATTTTCAGCATTTTTTAATATTACATTATATTTATTATTGCATAGTCAAAATTATAGCGTAAGACTGAAAATGTTACCAGCTCGTTGGATCATAATAGTGGATAGATCATGCTCAAGATTTATTATTATTATATTATTATTATATATCATCAAAAATAATTTTATATATTATATTATATTATAATAATAATTATTATTATTATACTTATTAATATAATAATATATATTATTAATATAATAATATATACAAAGTTGAGTTCGTTACATTAGTAACGAATTCAATTTTTTGAAAGTTGAATTCGTTACTCAATGTAACGAATTCACTTTTTGTTGATTTGTTTTTTTTTTTATTTGCTAAAAAACTATTTTTTTGTTCAGAAATCGTTTCTTGAAGGAACTATTTACCCTAAAATGCTAAATCAATTTCAACTCACGTTAATTTGATAAATATTTTTATTTTTTATAATAATTTAAAACACTCGTCCAAGTATATGATGTGCTCAATTAAAAACACAAAACTACAAGGAAAGAACATGTTCAAAATGTTGTACACATTAAGAAAGTGGTCGGTATCAAACACGTGTGAAGGAGAAATGGTTGTGTTAGGTAATCAACCAATATAAAACATTGATAAATTTCTTATGTATGGGTCGGAAAAATCTATATAACCAATCTCACTTAATAAAATAAATAAAATAAATGTTTGATTGATTGATATATAAGAATATAAAATGAAATCCCTACCAGATTATTCACTTGAAAATTGATCGAGAATCAATAGGCGCCCTTATTCTTTAACATATCAATAGGTATTTGTTCTATGCTTGCATGACAAATACATATCTACAATTTCAATCAAGTCTTTCTTTCACTAATTGCGATCAACTATATGGATTCTTTCAATCTATATATAAGAAATTTATCAATGTTTTATATTGTATAATGCCTTGAGAAAATCATATATATTATAATTGATAATTATGATGTGAGCATGGAATCCGATTGTGATTAAAAAGAAATAATGTCAAGAATAATTATTAATTGTAATATATGTTAATATTTTAGTCTTAAATTTCTCATACGATGTCGTATTTAAGCGAATTAGTTGTCCAAGCGAAGATAATAAAGATATCTATAACTTTCATGTTGAATGTATTGTCAAAATATGATCGAAAAGTGCATAAAATGGCTTGGGAAGGTATGACATGTGTCATCCTCTTAAGGTGACACGTTTCATTCCTTAATAGAATCTATACATACATAATCCAAGCGCTTATGTTTAATTTAGTCAATTGTTTTTCCTAAGAATTTAACAAACTCACAAACAAAAATTTATTAATCTTAGTTGCTTAGTAAATTAGAGGGATCAAACGATTCCGTATTTGATATCTAATTTAGCATTAGATTGCATGAACAAATAGTTATGTGATCAATCTAACAAACAACACAACCATAACAATAAAATCAGAAAAACAATTGATACTCAATGAAAATCAACAAACAAAACTTAATCTCACAAGATTCTTAAATTCCAATGTATCGTCTTCCTTAACCAAGAATCACAAAGGTGTTTAGCCACTCATGACTAAATCAAAAACAACAAAATCTAATAAAAAAAACATAAACAAAAGTAGAAGAGAATGTTACTAAATAATAGCACGATCAGGGAGTGTCAAATCAGTCTTCGTGCCTTGAATCTTCAAGTTCTTCTTACACAATTGAGAGAAAATTATTCTAACTCTAAAATATGATGAGTTTTCTGATATGAGGTCCCAAATTTTGTGTATATAGGGAAAGAGACTGATATGGTAAGGCAAAATTGTGGGGTCCTCGTTACTTAATTCTTTATGTATCCAGTTAACATACATATGTGAGTCTGAATTAAGTAAGAACATACACTGATTAAGAGTATCTTACTCATTAAGTTGTTATCAAATCCTGAGTACAAAAACCAACTAAATTTGTTTTCTACATATACATTACATGTAACATTAACAACCTAAGCCAGTACAACTCCTAAGCAGTGGTTCACCTCGCAGCGGAATAAGACTCACGATTCCCACGTCTATGCAATCCTACAGAAACATTCACAAAACGTGAGTATAGATAAACAACTATCTCAGTGCAATATAAAAATACAATATCATTAACAATGATAAAGCACAATAAATCATCTCATGTGAATGTTCTGTCTCATGCATCCACCAATGCACCATGTCATGACATGTCTCAACACATACCCTATTATCACGAGACTAAAATGATATGCCTATTCAGCTCAATATGTCAGTGGAACCACCTCACATCTTCATATTAGCAGCACATATCATAGTACCGTCCTTAAATGATAATAGCCATAGCATATATCCAAAAACCGGCATATATCGCTATATAGCATAACCGAGCATATACCCAAACCAGGCGTATATCTCTCTGTCACATAACCGAGCATATATCCAAACCAGGCATATATCTCTATGTCACATAGCCGAGCATATATCCAAACCAGGCATATATCTCAAATACATAACCGAGCATATACCCAAACCAGACGTATATCTCACATACATATGATATCCATGAATGTACAGGCATATGATACTACCAATCATAGGATAACAACATAACACAATTCATATGATATCAATCTCATAACATCATCACACAATATCTATACTCCGTACGTCAACACGTACCTGTACTGCGACACAAACGAGATAAATTAGGCGTCACTGGCTAAGTGCCTCGTTGTCCTGTCCCCTGAGATGATGCTACAACAATGCCAACAATATATCATGTTATCATAGGCATTAAAAACAAATTCTAAAAAAATATAACATTTTTCAACATTCTGCCATCACCGATCGATCGCCCCGAATTCTCGATCGATCGCCGAACTGTTCACTCTTCACCGATCGATCGAACAAAATCACCGATCGATCGCCACATGTACCGATCGATCGCCTCAAAATCACCGATCGATCGCCTCATGCTCAAACCGCCTTAAAATGTTTCTGTCAGCGTCGATCGATCGAAAATCCTTACCGATCGATCGCTGCGCTTCGAACATTTCAACCCATGGCGATTTCAAGCATATCTTCTTGGTATTTCTTACACCATTCATTTCCTATCATGTAACCACATTTCATGCAATCCCTCGGATCATATAAACATGTTCCTAACATCCTAAAATCCAATTCTTGGCATATAAACATGGTATGATGCTAAGCATGAACACTTGAGACTCCACTTCACATACTTCATACACAACACATAAATCAAGCTTAAACTCATAAATTCCTTACCAAGAAGTTATGATATCACTTCACTTTATTTTCTAGCTTGATTACCAAGAAAAATCCAAGCTCAAACTTCAACCTAAGGAAGAAATGAGAGAGGAGCTTGTGTAGGGATTTTGTAGGTGTAAAGTGAGAAACTATGTGATTCTCCTCCCTAAATCACTTGATATAAGATCATTAGCTTCCTAATCACTTGTTATCATCTCATTTGGAGGTAATTACATGTTAAGTAACATGTACATGTAAATACAATCCAAATTCAAATTCACATGCTAATGTAACCTTAATGAAAGGCAAAGGCATATGACATTCATATCAAATGCATACTATCATTCATATCATTTCTTTGCACTACATTTTGTACATCATGTTTCATTCCTTGCCATATATCATTTCATACATGTATTTCTTCATTATTGGTTCCACCAGAACCCCCATTATTATACCGCTAAGTGATATAATTACACCATAATCATATCACACGTGTATACAACAATTCGAGGCATTACAATTCTCCCCCACTTATTGAATTTCGTCCTCGAAATTGTATATACAAACATTCAAGTATAGATACTCAACTCAACAATCCTTCTATAAGAAGATAGGAAACATGCTCATGGACGCAACAGTACAGTATGTATATACCAACAGTATAATAAAACTGTAAAATCATACCAGAAAACAAATCCGGATACCGTTGCATCATATGCTGCTCCGTCTCCCACGTTGCCTCTTCGACACCCCGTCTGTCCCACTGTACCTTAACCATAGGAATCACCTTATTACGCAACCTGCGTTCAGCTCGATCCAAGATCATAACCGGTCGTTCCTCATACGACACATATGTATCCAACTGTACATCAGGTAACTGTAGAATATGACTCGGATCTGGTTCATACTTTCTCAACAGTGAAACATGAAAAACATTATGAATACTACTCAAGGCCGGTGGTAGTGCTAAGCGATATGCCAACGTACCAATACGTTGCAATACCTCATACGGACCAACATATCGTGGAGACAATTTTCCACGCTTACCAAACCGTACTACACCTTTAAAAGGTGAGATTTTCAAGAACACACGGTCACCAACTTGAAATTCAAGTGGTCTACGTCTCTTATTGGCATAAGCAGCCTGTCTATCCTGAGCAGCTTTCAATTTCAATCGAATTACTTTCACTTTCTCTTCCATGTCATGAATCATATCCGGTCCATGTAAGGAAGACTGATCCACATCATCCCAATACAATGGCGATCTACATCGTCGCCCATATAAAGCCTCAAATGGTGCCATCTGTATACTAGATTGATAACTATTGTTATATGAAAATTCCACTAATGGCAACGAATCTTGCCAAGAGGTATCAAACTCTAATACACAGGCACGCAACATATCCTCAAGCGTCTGTATCGTACGCTCTGTTTGTCCATCTGTCTGAGGATGATATGCTGTACTCAACCGCACTTCAGTTCCCAACGCTGTCTGTAACCCTGCCCAAAAATGAGAAGTAAATCTCGGATCTCTATCCGATACAATGGAAACTGGAATACCATGTAGTCTCACTACATGTTGAATGTACAACTGTGCCATTCTTAGATATGTAAACGTCATACAATATGGCACAAAATGAGATACTTTGGTGAGTCGGTCAACAATCACCCAAATAGCATCGCAACCAGAAGACGTCCGTGGCAAATGAGTCACAAAATCCATCGTGATATGTTCCCATTTCCACTGAGGAATTTCCAAACTATGTAATTCACCTCCTGGTCTCTGTCTTTCCGCTTTCACTTGTTGACAGATCAAACACCGTTTCACAAAGCTCAACACATCATGTTTCATACGTTTCCACCAAAATTGTGTACGTAAATCATGATATATTTTCTTCCCTCCAGGATGTATACTGTATCTACTACAATGAGCACGTTGTAGTAGTTCTTGGCGTAGTCCTAATGAAGCAGGTACTACCCAACAAGTTCTGTATTTCAAAGTTCCATCACTGGTAAGTACAAAGTGAGATGTTTGTCCTTGACTTATCCTTACCTTCCACTGTTGTACTTCATCATCAGTCATTTGTGCCGTTCTGATTTTCTCAAAAATGTCGGGTTCAACCAACAATGTTGATACCCTTACTGGCACGAGTTCCATATCAAAATCATAACCCAAAGTACAACAAGAAGTCATCAATGCGGATAAATGAATCACCTCATCAGCCGTATGATGTACCTTTCGACTCAAGGCATCTGCTGTCAGATTCGCTTTTCCTGGATAATATTCAATCTCACAATCATAATCTTTCAACAGATCCATCCATCTCCTTTGCCTCATATTCAACTCCGCTTGAGTGAATAGAAATTTTAGACTCTTATGATCTGTGTATATGGTAAACGACGTACCATATAAATAATGTCGTCATATCTTCAATGCAAAGACAATGGCAGCCAATTCCAGATCATGTACTGGATATCGCATTTCATGTGGCTTTAACTGTCGTGATGCATAAGCCACTACATGTTTGTCCTGCATCAATACACAACCCAAACCAAGTAAAGATGCATCAGTATATACTGCAAACCTATCATGCTCTGATGGAATGATCAAGACTGGAGCTGTAGTCAATCGATGTTTTAATTCCTGAAAACTACGCTCACAAGCCTCTGACCATTGAAATAATACTCCCTTCTGTGTCAAATGTGTCAATGGTTTGGCAATCGCTGAAAATCCTTCAACAAACCGTCGATAATATCCAGCCAAACCCAAGAAACTACGAATCTCTGGCACAGAAGTAGGTGCTGACCAATTCAACACTGCTTCAACTTTCTTTGGATCAACTGATATACCTTCTTCTGAAATGACATGCCCCAAAAAGGCGACACTAGTCAACCAAAACTCACACTTACTGAGTTTGGCATACAATTGATGTGTCCTCAACAATTCAATACCATATGCAAATGTTGAACATGTTCTGCATCACTCCGTGAATAGATCAGTATATCATCGATAAAGACAATGACAAATCGATCAAGGTATTCCTCAAAAACCCGATTCATTAAACTCATAAAGACAGCAGGAGCATTTGTCACTCCAAATGGCATCACCAAAAACTCATAATGCCCATAACGAGTTCTGAATGATGTCTTCTGTATATCTCCTTCCCTCACACGTATTTGATGATATCCTGACCTCAAATCAATCTTAGAATAAATCCTTGATCCCTGCAACTGATCAAACAAATCATCAATACGAGGAAGAGGATATTTATTCTTTATCGTTACCTTGTTCAATTGTCTATAGTCAATACACAATCTCATTGTCCCATCCTTCTTCTTAACAAATAAGACCGGAGCACCCCAAAGCGATACACTAGGACGTATGTACCCCCTTGTCCAATAAATCTTGCAATTGAGTTTTCAACTCTTTCAATTCAGTTGGCGCCATCCGATAAGGAGCCCGTGAAATTGCAGAAGTACCAGGTATCAAATCAATACCAAAGTCCACTTCTCGACTCGGTGGGAATCCAGGTATCTCATCTGGAAACACATCCCCATATTCTGCAACCACTGGTATCTCCTCCACTTTCCTTTCTTGTTTCTGTTCAGTGGTATCAAGGGCATAAATCAAATAACCCGCATGTCCACGCTCTAACAAACGCGACATTCGGATTGCTGATATCAAAGGAATCATTGCCCTCGATCCCTGGCCATAGAATAACCATTGATTTCCAGTATCAGACTGAAATCGCACTATCTTCTGACTACAATCCACAACAGACTGATATTTACTCAACACATCAAGTCCAAGGATGCAATCAAAATCTGACATGTCTAACACAATCAAATCAGCTTGTAGGCCATAGTCAGACTCAAACTGAATAGCACAATCAGACACACTCTGACAAGTCATCACAGTAGTTCCCATGGGTGTCGAAACATAAAGAGGCATCAACAGTGGAGACGAGCAGATATGATACCGATCAATAAATGCTTGTGCAATAAAAGAATGTGATGCACCAGTATCAATCAACAATAAAGCAGGATAAGTAAACAAAGTACACTTACCCGCTATCACATCATCAGGAGCTGCCTCTGCTTCCTCCCTGTTCAGTGCATACACCTGCGCCTGAGGTGTTCCTGTCCTCTGTCCTCCCCCAGACTGTGGTACACCCTGTGGTCTCTGCTGCACTGTATTCTCTGACATGGGTCCTCTCCTCTGTTGTCCACCCACTTGAGGACAATCACGGATCACATGTCCGGGCCTCCCACAACGGAAACAAACGACTGGATTCAATTGAGGACAATCTCGTTTCAAATGTGGTCCACCACATTTAAAACATTGCACACCACTGCCACTACTACTACCTTGGAACTGTCCCTTAGATTTGCGATCACCCCCTTTTTGTGATCCAAAACGTTTCCCACTAAACCTAGATGAAGATGCACCACCTCGTGGTGATTTAAATGATTCCCCTCTAGGTCTCATACTGTCAGATGTAGGTGGTTGGGCTTGTCCAACATCTGTATATACCCCTACAGCAATCTCAGCCATCTCAGCCCTAGTCAATGCTTCTTCATATGATGTAGGGTTATTGGACATTACCCTATCAAACAATTCAGGCCTCAACCCTTTCACAAACTGTCTGATCTTAGCTTTGGTGTTCACAGCAATATGTGGCACATACCGGAGCAAAGAAGAATAATGCACAGCATAATCAGATACTGTCATTGATCCCTGTCTCAAATTTGTAAATTCATCCTCTTTCCTCTGCCTTGCAGCAACAGAGAAATAATGCTCCAGAAACTTTGTTCTAAACACATCCCAGTTCACTGTCTGTCCTTGAGCCCTCAACTCAAGTACTATGGACTTCCACCACATCATAGCTTTCTTTGCTAACTGGAATTCAGCTAAACGTAACCAAGCAGTCTTGGCACACGGTGCGGACACAAAGATCTGTTCCACACGTTCCAACCACTCCTCTGCCAGTTCCCCTGATTCAGTCCCCTCAAACCTGGGTTGTTGATAACTCAGAAACTGCGTTAATGTCAATTCTCCAGGCAACAGTACCTGTTCCACTGGCCCTTGCTCAATCGGTGGTGGTGGCACAGGCGCCATCCTCACACTAGCATTGCCACTCAGGGCATCTCCAACATCCTCATGATACCCTTTGTCTGTCATAACTGTATAACAAGGGTTAACAATAACATTTACAAGTATATAACATGTTAGAATAACATTGGTGTGCGCTTATCGTGTACGCCCAAATTAACCCCACTCAATCCTCAAGATTGATAACAATAATGTAGTAGCGTGAGTAGGGATCGATCCCACGAGGAGGTGTGAATCTTTGTGTTAATGAAAATCAAAACAAAAGAATAATAAAAGATGGGGTTGTGAGTGATTGAATTATACTACTTAAATTAAAATTAAAGATTAAACTAATGAAAGCGATTCTTGGTATCGGTCGACTCTTCCTTGGAATTATCATCTATTTCATCGATTCACAAAAGACTCAATTTTTCATATGAATATTCATCGTTGGACGTTTAATCCAATAATCAAAGTCCTATCTCACCTTACGTTTAGTTAAGTAGCCCAAGCGTTCTAGTTTAACCCTTATCAAACAATCAATCAAAATACAAGCGATTAAGATTTAAATCGATGATAGCATATGAACTAGTGAGATCGATGAAGCTAAACAACATAATCCAAGCGTCTATGTTTAATCTAGTCAAGTGTTCTTCCTAAGAATTTAACAAACTCACAAGCGGAAATTCATCAATCTTAGTTGCTTCGTAAATTAGAGGGATCAAACGATTCCGTATTTGATATCTAATTTAGCGTTAGATTTCATGCAAGTTACCAGGTTGTCAATCCAATAAACAAACATCAATCATATCAACAAAATCAGAAAAACTCTTGATATTCAATAAAATTGATATATAAAGCGTATGAATCTCCCCAAGATAAATAATTCCAATGATTTGTCTTCCTCAACCAAGAATTAAAAACTAGCTAGACATAATCTAATAAAAACGATAACTAAAAGCAAGGGAAAGAAAACTAATCCGATCTCCGCTCGTCGAGGTGTCAATCCCGCCTTTGCTTCGATCTTCGTAGCGTTCTTCAACGAAATTGAAAGGAAAAATATAAAACTATCCTAAAACTACTCTACCCTAACTATCTAGATGGTTAAAAGGTCTGAATTTCGAGTATATATGTATTGGGAGGCTGATGGAGTAGGTTAGAATCCATGTGGGAAGGAAAGAAATCAAGTTTTTTAATTTTCCAAAAGTCTTCAGGCGTAATTACGCGTATAATGGCGTAGCTACGCCTAGACATGCCGTAGCGTTGGCGTAATTACGCCTGTGAATGGCGTAATTACGCCTGTCCATCATTTTTCTGGCGAGTTTTGTATTTTGGCCATAACTTTCACATACGAACTCCGAATTCGACGAGTCAGCTGTCCACGCGAAGATAACTCAAAGTTCTACAACTTTTATATGGACCACATTCCCAAAACTTGGCTGGAATACATAGAAATTTGAGGAGAAAGGAGCAACATGTGTCTTTGATTCCGGTTTTTTCCTCTTTTCTTCAACTTTATTGCTTCTTTCATCATTTTAGCTTGATTTCTTCACCTTTCCCTACATTTACACAAATATACGATTAGGTAGCATATGTATCAATTTATCCATCAAAATATACCAAATCGTAGACAATTAAGTGCAATAGATGTGTCTATTTCTAGTCACATCAAACACCCCCATACTTACTCTTTACTCGACCTCGAGTAAATCAGACAAAACTAAAATCTTTTTGCTTGGCTCATAGCATCAAAACAAACTAACTTATCCTCACTTTTATGCCTCAACAATTATAAACATGCATAGTAATGAAAGGCGGTGAAAAATTAACAGTGGAACAATTTCAATCCCTATACATTTCATACTCAACAAAATAGTGAACGTGTGTGTGTGGTCATAAACAAGTGTTGTGTACAAATTATAGTTCCAAAATATGTAAATCCACAATAGTTCAAGTCATACACTAACACAAGTATAAGCTCACTTGCACACTCTTCTCCACTATCTTAGCTACTTTGCAAACATAAATCAAGTAGGTCTTTATTAGCTTGTAGCTTGGCCTAGGTATTGGCTTATGAAAGAAAGGGTAAGGATATTCAAACAAGAGAGTATGATGAAATGCACACTAAAAGCTTCTCTTCTTGTATGAATTTTCAAACCTTGTTCATTTTTTTCAAGGTTTATTTCAACATTTTTCTTCTTTAGTGCCTTGGCTCCCCTTGGAGTCATATTTTTATCTATTTTCTCAAGGCATTCCTTTTCTTTCATGTATTTCATTCTTTTGACAATAAAGTTCACAAATATACTTCAATGATTCCCAAGTGCATTTGAATGAAATACATCATACTCCCTTAAAAGGTATGGATTGAAATCATATTTAGGCTAAAAGGGTAGGATGATAAGCTAGTCAAGAAATGTTGAATGGGGGTCTTTAGTATGCTTAGCATACTACCATTCTTCTGCATTAAAGCTCAAAAAAGGGTACTAGAGATTGATTTTATTTACATGGTAGGCTTGAAAGGCTCAAACGCATCAAAGATTGCCTATATCACTTTCATGTTTGCAAGTAGTCTAGACATACGCCTCAAAGAGCATGTAGTTAAGTTCTAGCATGTATTAGAGACTTCTTAAGACTATCACAAAGTTTACACAATCTTCACTAAGCTATGCACACTTCACAAGCCATGACAATAATGTGCTCAAAAATATTCAACTACTAAGTTAAAGTAAACTTTGCATTAGAGTTCAAAGTGTTCCAAGGTTAACAATTCACCTATGTTCAAAAGCATGCATGATATCAATTAGGTTTCATCATGGGCTAGTGATTCTAAGCATGTGCTCATTACTAACTATGAACTCAAAATTTTTAAATTTTTCGATTTTTTTTTTATTTTTGTAATATAAAAGCAATAACACACCACTAATCCCTCCCCCATACTTAAATCTTACATTGTCCCCAATGTAAGGCAAAAATACAAGAAAAGAGAAAAGTCTAACTACTAAAGCAATAAAAAATAAAAGTAAAAGGGAGAAAGGAAACTAACTCCCCTTGGGTTGCCTCCCAAGCAGCGCCTCTGTTTAATGTCGGTGGCCCGACGCCAACCTTCTCGCTTAAGACGATGCCTATTTGCCTTGAACCTCTTGGAGGGTTTTTGTCTTTTCACTATGTTGCCTTCCTCCAAAGAAGTCAGTTGAGGTCGATCAAGATCTACCTCATGGCATCCTTTAACTTGTCGTCCCCTATGCTCGCCTTTTGGAATCTCATTCTGGTAAGATTCCTTGTTATCCACATCGACCTCTGTTTGTTCTTCAAGTATTGATGGCATCAGTACCATCGTTTCTGGAGTTTCTACCTCTTTACCACTGTCCAAGGTGTTGTCTTCGAAAAAATAGTCCCAAGGATCCATTTCAACACAGTACTCTATCGCCGACTCCTCTTCCACATCACTTGATTCATCTAAGTATTCAACATAGTTTTCAGTTGGAAACATACCATTCGGAGTTGTAGGATATACAAGCTCCTTTTCTTCTATTGGCACATGTATCTCCACTTCTAGCTCGGGTGGCATCAGTACCACCTTCTCCATAGTCTCCTCTTCTTCATCACTCCATGATTCGAATGCAATCATGGTCTCCTTTTGTGCTGCTATCCGATCGGCTGATCTTATTATTTGCTCCATTTGGTTACCCAAATTCTGAGTGCTAGCCCTGAATTCCTGTTGAAATTGCAAAGTACTATCATTAAGTTTTGAAAGAAGATCCTCTAAAGACTCACCAGGGGTATGATATTGAGGTTGTTGCGGCCATGGCGAATATTGTGGTATGTATGGCGGTAGATAGGACTGCATGTAAGGTGGAGGTGGGCTCATCCATTGATTGTCATAGTTGAGATTGGGATGATCACTCCAACTTGAGTTGTATGTTCTTTGTCCACTCCCTACGCCAAGTTGGTGCACAAGATACGCCAATTCGTCTAGTCGCCTATAGTCCTCCATGAAAAGATCCAATTTTTAAGAAATCAACCTGTAAGCACGAACAAACAAAAGTAGCGGTGTGGGGGAAAGAAAGAAATAAAACGAAATAGAGAAAAAAAAAACAGAAAATATTAACACAAAAATATACAACGCCTCCCCGGCAACGGCGCCAAAATTTGGTGTGCGCTTATCGTGTACGCCCAAATTAACCCCACTCAATCCTCAAGATTGATAACAATAATGTAGTAGCGTGAGTAGGGATCGATCCCACGAGGAGGTGTGAATCTTTATGTTAATGAAAATCAAAACAAAAGAATAATAAAAGATGGGGTTGTGAGTGATTGAATTATACTACTTAAATTAAAATTAAAGATTAAACTAATGAAAGCGATTCTTGGTATCGGTCGACTCTTCCTTGGAATTATCATCTATTTCATCGATTCACAAAAGACTCAATTTTTCATATGAATATTCATCGTTGGACGTTTAATCCAATAATCAAAGTCCTATCTCACCTTACGTTTAGTTAAGTAGCCCAAGCGTTCTAGTTTAACCCTTATCAAACAATCAATCAAAATACAAGCGATTAAAGATTTAAATCGATGATAGCATATGAACTAGTGAGATCGATGAAGCTAAACAACATAATCCAAGCGTCTATGTTTAATCTAGTCAAGTGTTCTTCCTAAGAATTTAACAAACTCACAAGCGGAAATTCATCAATCTTAGTTGCTTCGTAAATTAGAGGGATCAAACGATTCCGTATTTGATATCTAATTTAGCGTTAGATTTCATGCAAGTTACCAGGTTGTCAATCCAATAAACAAACATCAATCATATCAACAAAATCAGAAAAACTCTTGATATTCAATAAAATTGATATATAAAGCGTATGAATCTCCCCAAGATAAATAATTCCAATGATTTGTCTTCCTCAACCAAGAATTAAAAACTAGCTAGACATAATCTAATAAAAACGATAACTAAAAGCAAGGGAAAGAAAACTAATCCGATCTCCGCTCGTCGAGGTGTCAATCCCGCCTTTGCTTCGATCTTCGTAGCGTTCTTCAACGAAATTGAAAGGAAAAATATAAAACTATCCTAAAACTACTCTACCCTAACTATCTAGATGGTTAAAAGGTCTGAATTTCGAGTATATATGTATTGGGAGGCTGATGGAGTAGGTTAGAATCCATGTGGGAAGGAAAGAAATCAAGTTTTTTAATTTTCCAAAAGTCTTCAGGCGTAATTACGCGTATAATGGCGTAGCTACGCCTAGACATGCCGTAGCGTTGGCGTAATTATGCCTGTGAATGGCGTAATTACGCCTGTCCATCATTTTTCTGGCGAGTTTTGTATTTTGGCCATAACTTTCACATACGAACTCCGAATTCGACGAGTCAGCTGTCCACGCGAAGATAACTCAAAGTTCTACAACTTTTATATGGACCACATTCCCAAAACTTGGCTGGAATACATAGAAATTTGAGGAGAAAGGAGCAACATGTGTCTTTGATTCCGGTTTTTTCCTCTTTTCTTCAACTTTATTGCTTCTTTCATCATTTTAGCTTGATTTCTTCACCTTTCCCTACATTTACACAAATATACGATTAGGTAGCATATGTATCAATTTATCCATCAAAATATACCAAATCGTAGACAATTAAGTGCAATAGATGTGTCTATTTCTAGTCACATCAAACATCATATTCCAAAAACTAACATGCTATTACCATTCTCAAAGTGTTTAGGTAACTCCCTAATACACTTCCTCTACCCATGTTCACCCCGTTCTCGAACCTGGCTCTGATACCACTAATGTGGGGTCCTCGTTACTTAATTCTTTATGTATCCAGTTAACATACATATGTGAGTCTGAATTAAGTAAGACCATACACTGATTAAGAGTATCTTACTCATTAAGTTGTTATCAAATCCTGAGTACAAAAACCAACTAAATTTGTTTTCTACATATACATTACATGTAACATTAACAACCTAAGCCAGTACAACTCCTAAGCAGTGGTTCACCTCACAGCGGAATAAGACTCACGATTCCCACGTCTATGCAATCCTACAGAAACATTCACAAAACGTGAGTATAGATAAACAACTATCTCAGTGCAATATCAAAATACAATATCATTAACAATGATAAAGCACAATAAATCATCTCATGTGAATGTTCTGTCTCATGCATCCACCAATGCACCATGTCATGACATGTCTCAACACATACCCTATTATCACGAGACTAAAATGATATGCCTATTCAGCTCAATATGTCAGTGGAACCACCTCACATCTTCATATTAGCAGCACATATCATAGTACCGTCCTCAAATGATAATAGTCATAGCATATATCCAAAAACCGGCATATATCGCTATATAGCATAATCGAGCATATACCCAAACCAGGCGTATATCTCTCTGTCACATAACCGAGCATATATCCAAACCAGGCATATATCTCTATGTCACATAGCCGAGCATATATCCAAACCAGGCATATATCTCAAATACATAACCGAGCATATACCCAAACCAGGCGTATATCTCACATACATATGATATACATGAATGTACAGGCATATGATAACAACATAACACAATTCATATGATATCAATCTCATAACATCATCACACAATATCTATACTCCGTACGTCAACACGTACCTGTACTGCGACACAAACGAGATAAATTAGGCGTCACTGGCTAAGTGCCTCGTTGTCCTGTCCCCTGAGATGATGCTACAACAATGCCAACAATATATCATGTTATCATAGGCATTAAAAACAAATTCTAAAAAAATATAACATTTTTCAACATTCTGCCATCATCGATCGATCGCCCCGAATTCTCGATCGATCGCCGAACTGTTCACTCTTCACCGATCGATCGAACAAAATCACCGATCGATCGCCACATGTACCGATCGATCGCCTCAAAATCACCGATCGATCGCCTCTTGCTCAAACCGCCTTAAAATGTTTCTGTCAGCGTCGATCGATCGGAAATCCTTACCGATCGATCGCTGCGCTTCGAACATTTCAACCCATGGCGATTTCAAGCATATCTTCTTGGTATTTCTTACACCATTCATTTCCTATCATGTAACCACATTTCATGCAATCCCTAGGATCATATAAACATGTTCCTAACATCCTAAAATCCAATTCTTGGCATATAAACATGGTATGATGCTAAGCATGAACACTTGAGACTCCACTTCACATACTTCATACACAACACATAAATCAAGCTTAAACTCATAAATTCCTTACCAAGAAGTTATGATATCACTTCACTTTATTTTCTAGCTTGATTACCAAGAAAAATCCAAGCTCAAACTTCAACCTAAGGAAGAAATGAGAGAGGAGCTTGTGTAGGGATTTTGTAGGTGTAAAGTGAGAAACTATGTGATTCTCCTCCCTAAATCACTTGATATAAGATCATTAGCTTCCTAATCACTTGTTATCATCTCATTTGGAGGTAATTACATGTTAAGTAACATGTACATGTAAATACAATCCAAATTCAAATTCACATGCTAATGTAACCTTAATGAAAGGCAAAGGCATATGACATTCATATCAAATGCATACTATCATTCATATCATTTCTTTGCACTACATTTTGTACATCATGTTTCATTCCTTGCCATATATCATTTCATACATGTATTTCTTCATTATTGGTTCCACCAGAACCCCCATTATTATACCGCTAAGTGATATAATTACACCATAATCATATCACACGTGTATACAACAATCCGAGGCATTACAAAAATCTTCTAAAGATGGCACAAAATCAAGTTTTCTTGTATTTCCCGAACTCTTCTGGCGATCGATCGGCAGAACCCAGCGATCGATCGCTGGTTTTTTTTTTTCAAAATATTTCTCTGGGTGATCGATCAGCAAATATGGGCGATCAATTGGTGGCTCTATTTTTTTGTTGCGTAAAATTTCTTCCTTGCTCGATCGATCGGACTTCCGGGGCAGTTGATTGCGAGTCTTGGATGGATTTTATGCATTTTTCTTGGCCTACTTTGATTATTTATTAACTCCAATGCATTTCTTTATCCTTATTCGCCTTTATTACCTCGATTTCTATAATTCCACATACATTTACACAAAATATACGATTATGTAGCATATGTATCAATTTATCCATCAAAACATACTAAATGTCGACATTTAAACACACTAGATTTGTTTATTTATAGTCACATCACTTAAATACTCGCGTGGATACTGAATTTTTATACGTAGAACAGATTGAGAGTCATCAGATTAAATATCTCTTGCTACTCGTAACTTGTCATGATTTTAGAGTTACATTAGATGAATTTGTAGTATGGCTCTTAAATTCTCATTGTATTTATCGTAGAGTATATATAAAAGTAAATTTAAGGTTTTTACATTAGTTAATTACTAATCTTAATATTTGGACCATTGGGTTACTTGTTCTATTGCATTTTTCCAGGAGATGGCTTCCTTGGGGAATAACAAATTTGTTCATATCAGGGCCATATCAACGATTCTAGGGGTGGGGGTGGGGGCGAATTGTTGCCCTACCACTATTCGAACCAAATTCCATTTAAGAGAATCTGGTGAGGGAATTTAAGACATGGAGGAATGGATTTAATTTTCTGTCTGCCAAAGGGAGGATCACCTTTCATTTCTCTCCCTAGTAAGAATGATAAAAGGAGGTCCAGCTTGGGGGATTCTTTCTTTCATGGACACATAATACCACTTCCCTTCAATTTGTTTACTCTCATATCTTGAACAAGAAATACTGTAATCGATCAATATTCATAGTGGAACTTTATACTCGACAATGTCCTGTGATTTCCCCCCTCATTTTGGGGGATTTCCACGTAAAGAAGCTTGTGTCTCATTTTGATATCCCGATAAGAGGTCAGTACGGTCTCGACCCTTACTCTCGTGCATAACATGACTCCACACCCGCAAGTGCTCAGCACGGGAGTTATCTTCTTACCCACAGTGGAACGCACCCGATAGGGCTCAGCTCTGGAATTATCTTTGTACACGGTGGAACTCATCTGATAGTGCTCAGCTCGGGAAGTATCTTCGTACCGTGGGAGGAATGCCCTCGATAGTGCTCAGCTCGGCAGGTGTCTTCATCCCTGCTGGATTAAACCTGGCTCAACCAGGGTTGTTATCCCGACTTTAAGTAGTTGCCCTAGCCTCTCCTTCAACGTTGTCTGGGAGGTATGTTGGAATCGAAGAGGGGGGTGAATGAGATTCCTTGGCTACTTTAGCTTTTTAAAATGCGTTTGAAAAATAAAAGAGTTTTGCGCTTGCGGAAGCCTTTAGTCAATCGATAAATGAAAAGAACAAAATAAATAAATTCGTAATGGAAATTAAAGCAATAAAAGACAAGAGATTTGTTATAGAAGTTCGGCGATGAATCGCCTACGTCTCCTCTTCCCGGTTAGATAACCTCCAACCGAGGTTCCACTAGAACAATTGGTCTTGGCCTTGAGGGCTCCAAGTTAGCCACACAACAACTCTTCCCAAGTTTACAAAGCTCTTCCCGAGCACACTACTCTTCCCGAGTACACAAGCTCTTCCCGAGCACAATACTCTTCCCGAGTACACAAAGCTCTTCCCGAGCTACCAACACTCTTCACGAGTCTTCTTGGCCTTAAGGGCTCCAAGGATAGCCACAACACATGCACCAACTTCACTTGTTGGCGACTTTACAATTTTCCAACTTGCTTTGGTGTTGGAGGACCTTTACAATAAATCAAACCAAAACACCTTCACGGTGTACTCACACGAAGAAAACAAGACTCTAACAAAAGAATGAATTACAAGCTCCAATACAACAACAATGTATGGAGATTGCAATGCAATAATCAATTTGAATTATCAAGACTTTGTAGAAGTTTGTAGGCTTGTTCCTTAGCTTCAAAATGCTCCAAAGCATCAATATTTATAGTGTAGGAGGCCCCCTAGGCTCCTACTAGCCGTTGCTACACATAAGGCTGAAATCACTCCTCGATCACCTCGGACATTGCCTCAGGCGATCACCATCGCCGCGCCCCAACGGTCACCAAATCACGCACATCGCCGCAGGCGATGAGACGATCGCCTCAGGCGATCCAGAGCAAAAATCAAGGCCGCAGCCTCAGCATGTCCAAAATCATCATCGCCTCAAACGAACCAGCCATCGCCTCAGGCGTTCGTGCCATCGCCTCGGGCGATCTCCCCCTGCGCGCATGTACGCGCATGCCTCGGCGTCGCTTCAGTCGATGGCCGTGGCGATGCCTGCCTGGCTGCCATTGCCTGGGGCGATCCACGCCAGATTGTGCACACTTGATTTTCTTCAATTCAATCCACTTTTCATCACTTAATCTGCACACTAAGTAGATGTATTAGTACAACAAACACAAATTTTGTTGATCATCAAAACTCAAAGATAAACCGGGGATAAATTAACGCATTACACGCAACCATGCGTTTAAGGCTCAACGAGGTACTTTGGGCACTAGTGTGGTCCTCCACCCGAGCTACCTATAACAAAATTTTATTCTCCAACTGGGGACCACTCGCGAAGGGACCAATCACATAATGACTAATGTTATGGGAATATTTTCTAGTACTATCGAGATCAAAAAGGGGTACAGTATTTGTCGATGGCCCCCAGCTTCTGAGACACCAGCATCCAGTGGAGTACTCGCATTGGTCCCCCGAGGTCCTCGCCGGCCATAACAGGTTAATTTTTCTCTCACCTCCCAGTATATATATGTGGGGCATCAGGTTTGAAAGGGAGACTTCTTCCCGTGATTTTCATGCAAAAACGCTTTTTATTTCCTACATCTTATATCTGATATCCTAACTTGATCATCGGAGGGGCCCCGTCGGAGATCCCTCTCCGGCCCCCTTCTAACTTTTTTCTTTCAGGACCGCTCATCTCCAGTAGGGGAGGAGCTATTGTTAGCCAAGGAAGCCACCCTACCAAAATCTGAGGTAACAATTGGCGTCGTCTGTGAGAAATAGAGTATAAGGCATTCATAAAAATGGTAAACACACGGAGAACGAACCAGGCGACGAACAATGAGCACCGGGCTTCGTCAGTCAACGGGAGGGAGCCACCACCTATGATGGTGGGAACCCTCACTTTTGAACAACTAACGCGCCTCATCTCGGTGACAGTAGAGAAAGCCATGAAACGAGCTATGGGTCATTCTGAAAGTGGTCAGGGGGAAAGCATTCGAGAAAACAAGCAACATGAGCATGTATCCACTTCTCCCCCGCCAGCCGCGGGGTGTCCTAACCTCGAGGTTGAAGTGGAAGAACTGAGAGAGGAGGTGAGGGAGATGAAGAATGGGATCGGGGGGTAGTGCGCCCCAAAGAAGGGCACTCCTTTCTCCCCAGAGATAGTATGGGAGGAGATCCCATGCAACTTTCGACCACCGATTGCTGGCAAGTATGATAGAAGCACGGATCCGGAGGAACATTTGGGAAGATTTGAGAACGCTGCCATGTTACATTGCTACTCGGACCGTCTGAAATGCAAGGTTTTCCTCACCACTTTGGTGAAGTCAGCCCAACAATGGTTCAATCAGCTCGAACCAGGTTCCATAACCTCCTTCTTAGAGTTCAGCTCGATTTTTCTTCACCAATTTACCAGCAGTAAGCGGTACAAGAAGACCTCGTTAAGTCTGTTTGAGATGAAACAAGTAGATGGCGAGCCTCTTCGAGAGTATATTCGGCGCTTTAATGGCGTTAGCCTGGAGGTGCCTGCTTGCCCATCAGAAATTTTGATCAGGGCATTCACCCAAGGCCTGAAGGCAGGGAGTTTTTTTGGTCTTTGGTCAAGAGACCTCCCATCACGTAAGATGATTTACTAACACGAGCTGAGAAGTATATCAACGTTGAGGAAGCTCAGGGAATGAGAAGAAAGGAAGGGGCGAAAGTCGGTGACAAGCAGTTCAGGCCGGCGGAAAAAAGGCCCATGGAAGACGTCAGACTCGGGCGTTTCTCCCATTTTACCCCTCTGAAGATCGCTCAATAAGAGACAGTCCAAATTTGCGAAGAACAAGGCCCTCAAAAATCACCCCTAACCGAAGATGACCTGAGCAGGGTGTCCATGGAAAAATACTGTGATTTCCATCAAGGGTTTGGACATGACACACAAGAGTGCCGTCGCGTACTCGAGCCAACCCAACAAAATGGTCCCCAGTTCAGGCAGACATCGCCTCGGCCCGTAGCATCTTCCGGGAACCTGTCACGGGGAAGGGGCCGAGGTGTGTATCGAGGAAGGGGTAGAGATGGACGTGCTAATTTCCGTGCCCCTTTCCAAGGTAGGGTACAAGGCCGTGGACCGGAAAGAAGGCAAGAAGCGCAGGAGCTACCTAGGAATAACTTGTCCCCCCCCCCCCCCCCCCCCCCCCCCACCCCGAGGTTTTATCAACATGATCTCCGGGGGAGCTACTGATGGTGATTCCAACAGAGCCCGGAAAGCTATGAGCAGGAGAGAAATGCTGAGTGTAGGAAGGGCTGTCGATGTCAAGGAAGAGGTGGTGATTAGCTTCGGTCCTAGAGATGTGGAAGGTGTACAAATGCCTCATAATGATGCTCTTGTGATAAGAGCGACCGTCACAAACTAAGAAGTCGGAAGAGTCTTCGTGGACTCGGGGAGCTCTGTAAATGTGTTATTCCAGGAGGCTTTCCAGCAGATGGAGTTAGGTGAGTATCATCTTGAGCAAATCTCTACTCCTCTCTTTGGTTTTGCAGGACATACAGTGTACCCTCTAGGGCAGAACTCAGATACCCAGAGGTAGAAAAGCTAGCATTAGCTCTGGTTATAACTGCAAGGAAGCTGAGACCGTATTTCGTTTCCCACCCCATCGCGGTATTACGAATAGTCAAATAGGGAGGATCATGACGCAGCCCGATGTATCAGGAAGGTTGGTTAAATGGACGATTGAGCTTGGCGAATATGACATATCCTACCATCCTAGGACATATATTAAAGGTCAAGCACTATCCGATTTCTTGGCAGAAATGATCGGATCCGAGTAGAAAGAGGCATGGAACGTGTATGTTGATGGGGCCTCGAACAGCGAAGGGTGCGGAGTCGGAATAGTATTGATCTCTCCGACTGGTGAAAAGGTAAAAGTTGTGGTCAAGTTGGATTTTCGGGTTTCCAACAACGAGCCAGAGTGCGAGGCGGTACTAACCAGGCTCAAATTAGCTCGAGAGGTAGGCTAGTAGGGTGGTCCTTCATTCTGACTCCCAACTAGCAACCCAGCAGGTGAAGGGGAATTTGAGGTCAGGAGCGAGAAATTGATAGAATATCTGAGGGCAATCCAAGAAATGTCTGAAAGTTTTTCTGAGTGGAATATAGTGCAGAACCCAGAAAGGAGAACCACGAAGCAGACCAGCTTGCAAAATGGGCCACGTCATTAGGGCCCATGTGCCGAAGAGAAGTCGTATTCCAAACCGAGTTGACGCCATCGACACAGCTGGCGTTGGAACCTCTCAGCATGGAAAGCTGGACGACTCCCATCCTAAAATATCTAAGGAGCTCTGAGCTACCTTCGGATAAAAATGAAGCAAGGAGGGTAGAGAGGCAGGCTTTCAGATTTGCTCTGGTTAGGGATATCTTGTACAAGAGATCTTTTGCAGGGCCTTTGCTCAGGTGCCTAACCGAGGAAGAGGCTAAATATGTACTCCATGAGATACACGAAGGTTGTTGCGGGGATCACCTAGGGAGCCTAGCCCTAGCACAAAAAACTCTCCTAGTCGGTACTTTTGGCCTACTCTGAGGAAGGATGCAGTAAAAGTTGTGGCTACTTGTGAGGGCTGCCAGAGGCATGGAAAAGTCCAACGCCAGCCAGCCCAGTTCATGAAATCCATGGTAGCAGCTTGCCCATTCGACCAGTGGGGGGTGGATATTGTGGGGCCTTTCCCCATAGCCCCAAGACAGAAGAAGTTTCTAATAGTGGTCATGGACTACTTCTCGAAGTAGGTTGAGGCCGAAGCTTTAGCCCGGATTACCAAGGAGGATGTGTTGAACTTCTTGTGGAAAAATGTTGTATGTCGGTTTGGAGTACCAAGGAGTTGATTTCCGATAACGGGAGACAATTCCAAGGACGAAAGTTGACCACCTAGTGCCTAGAGATGAAGATTGTGCATGCCTTTACCTCCGTGGCCTACCCTCAGAGCAATGGTCAGGCGGAGGTCATCAACCAATCTATATTGCAAGCATTAAAGGCGAGGCTATATGGGGTAGGGAAATACTGGGTTGAGAACTTCCTAGTGTACTGTGGGCTTACCGAACTACGCCCCAAACTTCTATTGGGGAGACGTCCTTCAGTATGGTTTATGGTTCGGAAGCAGTCTTACCAGCAGAGATAGGAGCGACCTCGGCTAGGGTACAAGCTTATGACAGTGACAATGATGAACGCCGAGCTCTAGACCTAGATATGATATGCGAAAAGGGGAGGAGCTATTGTTAGCCAAGGAAGTCACCCTACCAAAAAGGTCCAGTCAGCGGAAGTCAGAAAACTTGACCCTAAATGGGAAGAACCCTACAAAGTTGTTCAGAAGGTGAGCTCTGGAGCATACTACTTGGAGGATACAGAGGGAAAAAAGCTGAAGAGGCCCTGGAACGCATTTCACCTTAGAAAATATTATTCTTAAGCGTGTATTTCTATGATGTATCAGCTCATGGCAACAAGTTTTTAAATGAAGTGTTATTCAGAAATACCGTCCAATGGATAATTTTATGAAAGTTAAGGTCTGCCCTGGCTACGATGAAAGTTATGATCCGCCCTAACGATGAAAGTTAAGGTCCGCCCTGACTATGAAAGTTAAGGTCCGCCCTGACTACGATGAAAGTTTTGGTCCGCCCTGACTATGAAGGTTAAGGTTCGCCCTGAATATGAAAGTTAAGGTCTGCCCTGACTATGAAAGTTAAGGTCCGCCCTGACTACGATGAAAGTTATGGTCCACCCTGACTACGATGAAAGTTATGGTCCGCCCTGACTATGAAAGTTATGGTCCGCCCTGACTATGAAAGTTAAGGCCCGCCCTGACTACGATGAAAGTTAAGGTCCGCCCTGACTATGAAAGTTAAGGTCCGCCCTGACTACGATGAAAGTTATAGTCCGCCCTGACTATGAAAGTTAAGGTCTGCCATAACTATGAAAGTTAAGGTCCGCCCTGACTACGATGAAAGTTAAGGTCCGCCCTGACTACGATGAAAGTTAAGGTCCGCCCTGACTACGATGAAAGTTATGTTCCGCCCTGACTACGATGAAAGTTATGGTTCGCCCTGACTATGAAAGTTAAGGTCCGCCCTGACTACGATGAAAGTTATGGTCCGCCCTGACTATGAAAGTTAAGGTCCGCCCTGACTACGATAAATGTCAAGGTCCGCCCTGACGATAAATATTAAGGTCCGCCCTGATTGTAAATGTTAAGAACCGCTTAGAGCTCAGATCAGACGAAAGTCGTCTGCTCATGTTTATTCCGAGTCCTCACATGTCAGTTGTTTTATACTGATAATTCTTTAGAAGTATTCTAGAGTGGGTCAGTTTTGTTGCTTCATTCTTACTAGGACCACACAACAGTTTGGCAAAACAAACCTTCCATTAATTAAAAATGTGCAACACCGATTACAAGCTAGCCTGCCTTCGGTTCTATAAAAAAAGAAGAAGAAGAGAAAGAAAAGAGGAGGCTAGGCCGACTTCGGTTGCAAAGAGTGTTAAAAACGGCCTTGTCAGACATCCCGATCTATGAAGTCAGGAGGGATGTTGGCCACGATTGCCTGGAGATCCAGGAAGTCATCCGGGTCTTGATCCTCTGGAGGGAAACCATGCGTTTTGAATTGATCTTTACAGCCCTCAAAGCCAAGATCAAGAAACCGGAACGCCTTCGCTGCAAGGAGCCTCTTGAACTCTCCAACTTCAGAAAAGCCTCCTTTCGATCGACTTCTCCATCGATATAGGTCTCCAGCTCCGAGTGAGCCCGGCTCATCTCCGCAGAAGAATTGGTCAGGGCCGTCTCTTTCTTCGACATGGCCGAGCGAAGTCGATCAACCTCAGCACGATATTTGGTCAACTCCGTCTCTACCGTCGTGAGCCGTGCATGAACCTCTTTCAGATCAGCATCGGCAGCCTCAGCCCGGTGTGTAGCCTCTCGGGCTTTCTTCCTGGCTTCTGACGAGGATTGGCCATAATTGGATCCTCTCCGAACGCTTTCACGTAGCATTATTAATCCCTGGATAAGGATAGCCGGGTAAGAGGATATATAAGGAAGCAGGTGGGGTAAGTAAGAACATTTACCGATAGAGGTCGGGACAGTCCTTCCTGGGCCAGAGGTCTCCACTTCATCCTTCCCATGACTTGTTGATCTGTGCCCGTAGTAATGCATTCCAAGACCTCAGCCGGTAGTCCAGAGATAGGACCGATAATCAGGCTGGTGGATTGGGTGTACTCCACCGGGAGGCCAGGAGAACCAGGCCCGGCCGTCCGAGCCAACTGCGGGCTTTGGATGGAGTCAAGTGACGCTTCATCCTGCGGTGCTGGAGAGGTGGCCACTTCTTCCCGGGTCGAAGTTCCAGGGGTTTTCCCAGCCCTTTTTCCTTTGTGCAACGAGTGGCCACCACCCTCGCTCTCTTCCGATTGGAGGATGACTATCGGGGCGGCCCGGGGAGCGAGGGGGCGAGGGGGCTCGCTCTTCAGCGTGGGACTTGGGAACAACCTTACCTTTCCCCTTCTTCTTAGAGACCATTGCGGAAAGTATCTGGTTAAACGACATGTTACCTGCGCAGAAGCGAAAAACATAAATAAAGGAGCAAATTAACAAATAGAAAGTGAGCTCAGGTTAGTGAGGACGCACCAGGAGGAGGACTAGCTGGGTAAGTGCTCAGCCTATAGCGCCTGAGTACGTCCTCTCGGATTAGGATGGTTGTATCAAATTGTCGACCCCCAATGGCTGACATAACCCTCTGGTAGAATATATCTTCTTTGTATCGATGCGGGAGGGGACGACCCTCGGGAGAGAGAATCTCTCCAGGCCACGGGACTTTACCAAGGTCGGGGCGGTTTAACGAAGAAGTATGTTTCTTTCCATCCTTTGTGAGAACTTGGGATTTTCTCCAAGAACTTGCACGAGGGCCTGGACCTGAAGTAGAACAGACCGGGAAAGGTGGTGTTCTTGACATGAAAAAAATAATGCAGAAGATGAGGAGAGAAGGGAGATTCAGAGATTGGAACGAGGCAGCAACAGCGGCCATGCTCTGGTAGGAGTTTGGACTGAGCTGGCTAAGGGAGACGCAGAAATAGCAAGAAAATCTTGGTACAAAACAGGAATAGGGAAGCGTAGTCCACTCCTAATTTGTTCAACAAAGAAAGGAAAGAATCCCATGGGGACGGTCACCCGACCTAGGTATTTGTACCTCGTGGTCAGGAGGAATGAAGTGAGAACGAAGAAGAGTTTCAGCCTCAGCCGAGACGCGGGAACTAAGGACCTCGTACCACGGTAGTCCAGCCAGCACCAGATCTCGAGGATCAACCTCGAAGTTCTGGGGGGAGGGGTCACAAGTAGGAAAAGGAGGGACTTGAAGAAGGGGAACGACGGTGACAATTTGCTCTGCAGGGCCACTGCGGGTCGGAGAGCTCGAAAGCCCAGACCCCGAGGCATCTGCGGCCGATCCCCTAAGGGCGGCCCCGGAAGTGGAAGATGTTGAAGTTGACATAAAAAGAAAACTTAATTAAAGCAGGGGCGAAAAACTTACAGAAGGTCAGAGTGTGCGAATGGAGCAGGAGGAGACGAACATCGTGAGAAAAGTGGTGCAAATGAGGATGGATGGGCAATTTATAAGCATCCGGTAGATTGGGCCACTAGGGCGAGGCCCACTTCAATGGCCAGGATCGAAGGAGGTCAAACATCTCAAGCGTGGATGCTGACGCGTGGCAACCACATCGATTGGAGGTACATCAACGGTCACATCTTGCTGACAACCTATCTTGTCAGGGTTAAGAATTTGAATATCTGACAGCTCGATTCGGGCCTCGATCTAAAATGGATAGTCTAGAACAGCGTTACTCTAGCTCGACTAGAGGGGGATACTCATGATATCCCGATAAGAGGTCAGTACGGTCTCGACCCTTACTCTCGTGCATAACATGACTCCACACCCGCAAGTGCTCAGCACGGGAGTTATCTCTTACCCACGGTGGAACGCACCCGATGGGCTCAGCTCTGGAATTATCTTTGTACACGGTGGAACTCACCCGATAGTGCTCAGCTCGGGAAGTATCTTCTTACCTTGGGAGGAACGCACCCGATAATGCTCAGCTCGGCAGGTGTCTTCATCCCTGCTGGATTAAACCTGGCTCAGCCAGGGTTGTTATCCCGGCTTTAAGTAGTTGCCCTAGCCTCTCCTTCAACGTTGTCTGGGAGGTACTTTGGGCATTAGTGTGGTCCTCCACCCGAGCTACCAATAACAGAATTTTATTCTCCAACAGGAGACCACTCACGAAGGGACCAATCAGATAATGACTAATGTTCTGGGAATATTTTCTAGTACTATCGAGATCTCGTAGGTAGTGCGTCGTAGAAGGGGTACAGTATTTGTCGATGGTCCCCACCTTCTGAGACACCGGCATCCAGTGGAGTACTCGCATTGGTCCCCCGAGGTCCTCGCCGGCCATAACATGTTAATTTTTCTCTCACCACCCAGTATATATATGTGGGGCATCAGGTTTGAAAGGGAGACTTCTTCCCGTGATTTCCAGGCAAAAACGTTTTTATTTCCTACATCTCATATCTGATATCCTAACTTGATCGTCAGAGGGGCCCCACCGGAGATCCCTCTCCGCCCCCTTCTAACCTTTTTCTTTTAGGACCGCTCATCTCCAGTAGGGAAAAGCTATTGTTATCCAAGGAAGCCACCCTACCAAAATCCGAGGGTAACACATTTATTTTCTATATATTTATTTATTATTACTAAGTGGATTTATTTTGGGAGCAACATTTTACACCGTCTGTGGGGAGCGATGGAATGAGCTGAGACGTAGAGATGAAAGATGAGGTTGCCTTCTTTTGCTGATGCTTCTTGTCATGACGTGGAAAAAAAATTTGATTGGTCAATGTCGTAGTATTTAATGGGTGATGTGTCAAATAATTGGACTTGAAAGAAAAATTGGAAATCTTCTCTCCAAAAGGAAAGGGTTCATGTTTTTTGACGAATATTCAATTGGGTTTAAAGGGGTGATGGTTCTGGTTATCGGGGAGCAGCCTTGTATGGAAGCTGCTATGCTTTTGGGTTGCTTCACAAGAGAAGCCAGTGTAATAATTCTCTAAGATGCTACCTCGGGCCTCAGATTGTTGTGATCTTGATTATTCAGCCCAAGTTACTGAGATCGATGGAAGAATAATGAGAAAAGAAGTTAACAGAGAAAAGAATTAGAAGATTCAGAGAGAATATATTTCTGTAATTGGGTTATTAGCCCCTAATTGACTTTCATTTAACTATTTATAGTGTCACAATCAAGCAAAACTTTACGATTCAAACTACATATAGACTTTACAATTCAAGCTATATATTTGATGTTTGCTCATAACATTGTGTTCCCCTTCAAAAGCACATTCTCCTCGAGGTGACGCCAAAACCAACATGCATTGCTTTACTACCACTATAGCGTTGAATTAATTCCTTGGCAAGAGTCTCGCTAAACTTTGTATCTAAAGAATATTTCTTAACCTAATAAGCTTTAGCCTCATAAGCTGTAGCCTCGTCGATCATTTCCCGATCAAGAATTTGTTGTCTTGCTCAAAATCTAGAGTATATGTTTCCATGCTTTGCGCCAAGTAGTTTGGTGTTAGAAGAACTGATTCAATACTTGAGCGAAGAGTCTTTGGGATGCCTTCAACAACATCAACAAATGGGTAACAAAAGTCATATGTTGGGTATATTTGACAGCGAGATCCAAGCATGTGATGAAGTGTCAAACTACACTGGTAATACATTGGATCCCAAAGTGAGTTATTTGGGTTCTGCACGTCCCATTCTTCCCGTAGAAAGCATATGAATCCCTTCTCTGAACTAGTAACCATGTCATTCCACAAACTGAGATTTGATGTCCATTCAATTGCAATGGAAACCAACTCTGTAACAAGATTGTTATCCTCACGATTGCATCGTCTAAACTCTCTTTCTATAAGGCCACCTAACAAAATATTTGAAGGTTCCTGGACAACCACAACATCATTGGATTTCTCAAGAACTACAGCAGAACTACAGCGTTACATTTGGGAAGTTCGTCAGTTCCAAAATTTGAATCATATGGACCAAATCTTGCTTGTAATGCCGCTAAAAATGACGTCCAACCAAAAATGAATCCATTTTTATGCATCCACTCATACCAGTCTAAGGCAATGTCATCCAAATTAAATGATCCAACAATTAAACGTTGAGATTCCGGGGTGCGATAATAATTTGGATTTGCGTGATCCAAGCCGATGGATTCTCACCAGAAAAATGAGGAAAATTGACTCGCATTGTTTAGTAGAATGATAAGTGCCATTTTTGCACTTATTATTTTACTGTGATTCACGGATGATTTTACGCTTTTTCGTATAAATTTGTATGTTTCAGGATTTAGTTGAAAGTACGAGGATAAAGGATTTGAGCTAATAAATGATGAAAAGAACCAAATCGAGTCAACGAAGCACGAAGTTGGAAATTCAAAGACTGATCGATCGAGAGGCATTGCTCGATCGATCGAGCGTGGTAGGTTTTTTTACCAACAAAATTGAACATTGCTCGGTCGATCGACCAGCTTTGCTTGGTCAATCGACGAAGGCAGAAATATTCAGAGTCGAGATTGACAAGCTCACGATCGATCGGGGGCTATTGCTCGATCGATTGCGTGACAAAGATTTCTGAAAAATAAATTCCTTTAGAGTTTGTGTCCAACAAGGAAGCTTAATATTTTCCCTCCTCTATAAATATGATGGACGAAAATTACACCAAAAGAAGACTTTTAGACCTAGGATTTAGCCTCCACATTCCATCCTCCATATCTGTGATATCCCTGAAATAATCGTCTGCATCGTGGTTTCAATGTTGATTTAGAGACTAATGGGGTGTTATTATTATTGTGTGGTTGGGAAATGTACGGTTATGCAGTGGGCATGAACTGGTAATACATTTCAGGGTGCATGTGATGCATTGTGGGGAAATGTGTAAATTTGGCATGGTGCAAATGGACTTTGATCTAGTAATCTAGAAAGGCATGTTTAATTGTTGTTGTGATGCATTTTATTGTTTAAATGCTTTAAAATATCAAGTGGAGATATTTCACATCATTCTAAATACTTGGGCATCATTTTAATTAATCCCCCTTTTATAACCTACCCTTATCTCCCGTATTTCCCCACCACTCATTTCTATCACTCAAAAACTCACCCCAAAACCCCCCACTCTCATCGCCTATCACTTGGAGGAAAGGGAATGAATTTCAAAGCTTGCATTGCTTGTTTATTACTAGGATTTGAAGTTTAAGTGGTATCCTTCTTGTTAAGTTTTGAACATGTTTAGATGAGTTTTGGGTTTGTAATTTTTGGGGAAAGATGGGTTTGTTTTGAAATGTGATGTTTATTTGTTGGGTTGTGGTTATTGATGTGTATTATGTTGGTTATTGGTGTTTATCTTGTGTTGGATTGAAGGGAGTTGGAGTTTTACGCATTGTGTGGGATGAAGATGATGAAATGTACAAAAATGGTGATTTTTCGCGTGTACAGACATCGGCGATCGATTGGCGCGTTTTCATGATCGATCGCGCGTATCATGTCTCGGAACATGGTGTTTCCATGATCGATCGTGAGTGTTGCGTGATCGATCGACGAACGCCGTTATCGATCGGCACAGGCTCAGCGATCGATCGCGGAATGGCATAAATCGGACATCGAGGCAGTAGGTTCTCGCGATCGATCGGTGCGTATGGGCGATCGATCGCGAGACACCAAATGTTGGAATTTTGGTTATTTTGATGGGATTTTGGTAATGGACTATTATTTGGCTTCTAATATTGAATTTTGCAATTGTGTAGAGCCTTCCCAAGTGCCAACACAACGCAGGAGATAAATTCTGAAGCACCCCGCTTTATTTTGGAAGAAAGGTACGTAGAGAGACGTACGGGCATCAAACGGTAACATGTATTTTTACATATTGGATTATGCATTGTGGTTGCATATATTGGATGCTTGGTGCATGTTATTGTGAGTCGTTATTATATTCGAGTGATGATTATAATGCTTGCCACTGTCATGTTGAAGCGATGAATAGAATACTTGTCGTTGTCATATCTTAGCGATGGAAAGAATATTTGCTATCGAACAGAGGAAAAATGCCGCTGTCATATTGAAGCGAGGGATATTATAATGCCACTGATATGTCGAAGCGAGGGGTATAATAAATGTCGGTGTCATGTCGAAGCGAGGGGCATTAGAATGCCACTGTTATAACAAGACTGTGATTGGTTATTGGTAATAATGAATCGGATATATGTGGACATTTATTAATTGTATTATAATCTATTGATTATAAATATGAGTCTATGGAACAGGGACAACCAAAGGGAGCATGTTAAATGCATCTTAATACAGGAAGTATTTTGTATTAACGGTTCATGCATTTTTACATTTTGATCATGTTGTGAATCTGATTTATTATATGCTCATGGTTTGGGGTTGTTCCCGTAGAAGCTGTTGGCTTGAAGGGCTAAGGCCAGGGTTGATGTGGTGAGCTGTGTGAGGCTAAACTACTACTGATCTAGAAGAACAAGAATTTTTTTGTATAGTTTCTATATAGGAGTAGAGTAAATCTATAGTATTACATTCATTTTGTTGGGAATGTAACTAATTCCTTTTTGGAAATTTTATTTTGGTACGTTAGCCTCAATCTCATTATTTCAACATGAACCCTTATACTTTGATGCATGTATGATTAGCTCTCTTTACGCTCTTAGATTACACTTAAGTAGCGAGGCCTTACATTAGTGGTGTCAGAGCAGTGGTTAGAGAACCAGGGTGGAGTGAAGGGTAGATTTAGTGAACAAGTTGGATAGGTGTTCACTTATGAGCATGTTCATGCATGCTGAGCATATTTGAGTATATATGTGTTATACTAACATGTTTGAGGTATTATTATTCATGGTTACTAACGGGAATTGTATTACATGAATTAGTTCTGGTTTATTATTGTTAACCCCTGTATTACATCATGGCAGCCAGAAACTCTAAGCGCCTCAATGAAGAGGTGGGAGATGCAATACGTGTGAATGCTGGTATTGCTCAGACTAACCCTCTACCGCCACCAGATGTGGGATGGAACCTATGGCACAACAGGGGAACTGAGTCCGACTCAATTCTTAACCTTTCATCTGCCTCGTTTCGAGGGGACTGAGTCTGTGGAAAAAGCAGAGGAGTGGCTCGAGAGGATTGAGCAGATCTTTGTGTTCGTGTGCCAAGACAGTCTGGCTGAGGTTGGCCTAGTTTCAGTTGGCCAAGAAATCTTCTATGTGGTGTAAGACATCGGTTATGGAGATGAGAGCTCAGGGAGTGCTTGTGGACTGGAGGGTATTCAGGACTCAGTTTCTGAGCCGGTACTTTTCGGCTACGGCTAGGCAGATGATGGAGGACGAGTTCACCAACTTGAAGCAGGGGGACATGACAACTTCTGATTATGCTCTACAGTATTCATCACTTTTTTTGAGGTATGTCCCTCTAGTTTCTACGTACTGTCATGCTAAGATGAGGCACTTTCTAAAGGGTTTGAGGCCGGAGCTATTTGACCGGGTTCTTTCTAATAACCCCAACTCGTTTGATGATGCTCTTACAAGATCAAATTTAGCAGAAATTGGAGTAGGTGCATATAAGGATGTGGTACCCCCACAAGTGCCACCGATAATCTGAGACCATGTGGGGAGCAATTTAAATCTCGTGAAGCTTCTTCATCTTCCTGATTTAGTGGGAAGCAACCTGATAACCAATGAATGGGGGACCGAATGAGTAATGCACCAACCAATAGGGGACAAACTCAAGCAAGTAGGACTGGAGAGGCAAGATGTTACTATTGTGGAGGACCGCACTTATGCGTGATTGCTCGGCTTGTTATGGTTGTGGAAAGATGCGCCACATTGCTCGGTATTGTCCTAACCGTGGAGGACAGCCAGACCTTAGGTAGAACAGAGGGAGATTTGCTGACAGGGCGGTACAGCAGAGACAACCAATTGTGCCTCGACAGTTGGGAGTTCGGGCAGTGAGACCACCTCAGGGTCAAGTGTACGCACTGGCGAGGGAGCAGGCCGAGGCAACCCCAGAGGAGGTGATTGAAGGTAAGTGTTATTTATTTACCTACCCCGCTTTTGCCCACGCCTCTTCTGGTCTCGACACCCACTGTGAAGAGTGTGATTGCTGATCGGGTATTACCCGACTGCCTCATTTATTTTTAGGGCAATGATCTGAAGGCAGACTTGATTGTGTTGGGCATGACGGACTTTGATTGCATTGTGGGTATTGATCTGTTGAACAGATACCATGCAGTGGTTGATTGGCGGCAGAGGACGATCCGCTTCCGATCTGATCAGGGGATTCAGTGGATGTTCTATGGGAGTGGTTCTCATCCAAAGATTCCATTGATATCGACTATCAAAATGTCATGGTTGTTGGAACATAGACATGCGGGTTATCTCAATTATGCTATTGTTTTGCGGAGAAGAAGAAAGAGCTGAGAATCGAGAAGATACCCATGGTTGCGGAATTTGCAGATGTATTTCCGAAAGAAATTCCTGGTTTTCCGCCAAGTCGGGAAGTTGAGTTTTGGATTGAGCAATTACCAGGCACGTCCGCTATTTCTCATGCCCCTTAAAGAATGGCACTTGCGGAGTTGAGAGAACTGAAGGTTCAGTTGCAGGAACTTCTTGACAAGGGATAGATACACCCCAGTGTCTCGCCTTGGGATGCACCAGTCTTGTTCGTGAAGAAGAAGGATGGATGCGCTTGTGCATCGATTATCGACAGTTGAACAAGGTGACGTTGAAGAACACGTACCCTCTTCCACGGATTGATGATCTGTTTGATCAGTTGCAGGGCACAACGATTATTCCAAGATGGACTCGAGATCTGGGTACCATCAGATATGGGTTAGAGATGAGGATGTTCATAAGACAGCATTTCGGACTCGGTATGGGCACTACTAGTTCTTGGTTATGTCGTTCGGAGTGACGAACGCACCGCCTGTCTTTATGAGTTTGATGAATCGAGTGTTCCAGCTGTATCTTGATCAGTTTGTCATAGCCTTTATTGATGACATCCTCATCTGTTCTAGAAGCGAAGAGGGGCACGTGAGACATTTGCGTATATTGCTTCAAATTCTCCAAGATAATCAGTTGTTTGCTAAGCTCAGTAAGGACAGTGTGGTAATTTTGGGTCATGTGATCTCCAAGAATGGGATATCAGTTGATCCCAGGAAAGTAGAGGCAGTAATGGAATGGTCTGCACCTACCTATGTGCCCGAGATTCGGAGTTTTCTTGGTTTGACCGGATATTATCTACGCTTTGTCGAGTGATTCTCGAAGATTGCTAAACCGTTGAGTAGTTGACTCAGAAACGGGTACCATTTTATTGGTTTGAGGGTTGTGAGCAGAGTTTTCAGAAACTGAAGCACCGGTTGACGACTACACTTGTATTAGTGATTCCCACTTATAATGAGAGGTTGATTCTTTATACAGATGCGTCATTGCAAGGCTTGGGCAATGTGTTGATGCAAGATAAGCATGTGGTAGCTTATGCTTCGAGGCAATTGAAACCGCATGAGATCAGATATCCAGTTCTTGATTTGGAATTGGCGGCTATTGTATTTGCCTTGAAGATTTGGCGGAATTACTTGTGTGGTACCTCATTTACCATATTTATCGACCACAAGAGCCTGAAGTTTCTATTTACTCAAGCAGAGCTGACCATGGGGCAGACTGCTGAAGGACTATGATTACGAGATAGAGTACCAGTCGGGCAAGGCTAACTTGATGGCTGATGCCTTGAGTCGGAAGGTGAAGTATACTGTGGAAGAAGTCATCCATTTGCCGACTTTGTTGACTTCCTATTATCAGTTGGGTTATGACTTTGATGTGTCTGCATCGCATGTGTGTGTCAACATTGTTAGCAGAGCCAGATATTTTTGAGAATATCAGGAGAGCTCAGAAGGTAGATGATGAAATATGTATATGGGTAGCATTGTTGTTCAAGGGCAACCATCAAATTCAGGATGGCTGAGGATGGTTCATTGAGGCTTGGTAATCGTTGGATGGTTCCGAGTGCTCCTGAGTTACGCCAAGGAATCTTACGGCGAGCTGATAACAGCAGATTTAGTATCCACCCAGGCGGGAGGAAGATGTATAAGGACCTGCGTGACCAGTTATGGTGGAAGCGGATGAAACGAGATGTTATAGCATTTGTGAGGAGATGTTTAGTCTGTCAACAGGTGAAAGCCGAGAGGCAGAGGCCCGGTGGCGAGTTGAAGAGTTTAGAGGTACCTAAATGGAAGTGGGAGCACATGTCCATGGACTTTGTACATTCATGATGTGGTGAGATTGCACGGGATCCAAGTTACTATTGTGCATGATCGAGATCCGCGGTTCACCTCTCATTTTTGGGAAGGTCTTCAGTCAGCGTTGGGAACAGATGTGAGGTTTAGCATGGCATATCATCCCCAAACAGATGGCTAGACAGAGTGTACTATTCAGACGCTCGAAAATATGTTGCTGGCTTGCGTATTAGATTTTGATGCTACATGGCAGGATTCAGTGGCCTTGGTGGAGTTCTTGTACAACAACAGCTACCATGCGAGCATTCAAATGTCTCCATTTGAAGCCTCATATGGTCGACGTTGTAGATCACCGTTGTACTGGGATGATTTGGATCGTAAATCGGTCGGAGGACCAGAGTTGATTCGGGAGATGGAAGAGAAAGTGAAAGTGATTCGGCAACTGTGATGCCCATGAATTAATGGTATAAATCCCGGTGTGGTATTAATCCTTAAAGGATTTTATTGGTGGCGATTATATATTAATTACGGTATTGGGACTCCCAAGGATTTAAATCCGGTATTTGGAGTGGTTGGATCCAAGGGTGATTATATTCTCATCGTGGTGAAAACCTTGGAATTTGGTTTTTGATAGGATCTGGGATCCGGGGTGCTTTGTATTGGGGCTGGTGTTGGAAATTGAGGCTTGAGAGATGATTATTGAAAACAGATGATTTTTAATGAATCATGATGTGTTTGGGAGGACTTGGTATTTTGGAGCCTTGGTACTATATATACCAAGTGGACTCGGTGTTCCGGCATTGCACGGATTTCCTCTCTCTCTCTCTCCCTCTCTGATAGGGTTGATTATTACGCATATTTTGGCTTTGATTTGGATATATTTTCGTGTAGATTCCGTGAAGATGTTATGCTTTTTGGTATTTATTTGATTGTTTCAGGAATCTAGGTGGAATGTGGAAGAATTGAGCTACAAGGAAGAAAACGGATCAAATCAAGGCAAGAAATGAAGAATTTGAGTTCTAGTATGACCGATCGATCGGAACAGGAGGGCGATCGATCGAGGGAGGCAGAAGTTTTGGCCAACGCAAAATTGCAGAGCTCGATCGATCGGAACCACCATTTCGATCGAACGACATTGGCAGAGACTTGGCAAGAAAATATGAAGAAATCTCGATCGATCGGAACCACCATCTCGATCGATCGAGCGAGGTAGAAAAATTTATATTCGGAAGCTGAAGGCGCTCGATCGATCGAGACTTATGCACCGATCGATCGAGACGCAGAATTTTCAGAATTTTAAAAGCTTGATTTGGTTTTGATTTTTGGAAACTCTTCCATATCTCCCCTCCTCTATAAATTAGGAAAGAGGGCACAAAATTTAGGGTGATTTTTCAGATTATTATCAGACCTAATTGAAGATTATTCAGCCGCCTTTCATCTCCGAAGAACAAGGTTGAAGAAAGGAAGGAAGCGAGAGAAGAAAGATCGTTCAACGCACCGATTCGCTCCTACGTTTATTGTATTTCTAAACTCTAGTTAATTTGATTTTCATATTTATTTGATGTTTTTGAGGTTGAGAGACGATTAAACATCTTATTAATTTGATTTGAATTTAATTAAGTTTATTTTATCAAGTTTAAGGAATATTGTGTTTGAATCTTTGATTTGGATGTGTTTGAGTGAATTAATATCTTTTGTTCATGAATTATAACCTTAATGCTATCAAAGTCTAGCTACCTTTGATTGAATTTGTGAATTATAATTGAGATCGAGAGATGAAATTATAATACGCTAAAATAATTCATGTTGTATGTTTAAGATTTAGATCGAGAGATTAAATCACATACGTGGTCACTTTAAGTTGAAAGATTTAAAGATCAACGGTTTTCATAGAGATTTATTCGGTATTAAATTGGTTTGAGTGAACGAGAGTTACTTGTGTCAATTTATTACTAGTTTCAATATAGCTCGAGAGAGTGTATTGATTATATTCGGAAATCCGTCACCTTAAGAATTGATTGATTAGTAATTGTTTTAATGAACAAATCATTGACGATAACACAATTGAACGAACATCTCGATAGATTTCTTGAGCGGAATTCCTTCGCATCTTCAAAGGAGTTGTTCTATTTTTGAGTTTTATTAAGTTTTCAGTTTAATTAGATAATTAATCATTTATTTTGTAGGCTAAATATAATTTTACTAATTTTATTTGGTACTTATACGTTAGTCCATGTGGGTTCGACATCTTTTCTTTTTAATCACTATACTAAAACTTGACACCGTGCACTTGCGGTAGAATCGCCACACTGAGAAATATTGTTTAAAATAAAAGCGATCAAGTTTTTGGCGCCGTTGCCGGGGACTAATTTGTATAATATCATACGAGATTAGTTAATTGTAATTTAGCCATTATTTTTTTTTTTTTTTTTGTTTTACTTGTTTGTCACTCTTGACCATTGGGTTTACTACATTTGTGTTTTTCCTTTGGATTGATTGTTACAGGTAGTCATTTTCTTGGTGCATGCGAAGGAGTAGCAACCCCGCACTTGAGCCGTTTGACCCAGAAATCGAGCGTACGTGTCTAAAGAAAAGAAGGGAAGCTCGAGCAATGGCTGATAACAATCAAGAATGGGGCGCAAACAATGAAGCATTGAATCCAAGATTGATGATGGATTATGGTCAACCAGCTTTACATGGATCATTGACCGCTTTATTTTTATACAGAAAATTCTAGGTGTAGCGATTCTTTACCGCAAGTGCACGGTGTCAAGTTTTAGTATAGTTAAATGGAAGTAAGGGTTGTCGAATCCACAGGGACTAACATATAAGTACCAACTAAAACTAGTAAAATTATAGCCTACGATTGAAAAGAGGGTAGATTAACTACTGCAAATTTATAACTAAAGAACCTAAATAAAATAAGAATAAATAAAATGAATGGTTTCCGGATATGCAAAGGAATTTTGCTCGAGAAATTTATCAAGCTCTACGTTCTACTATGTTATCTTCAAAGATTCGTTTGAATAGGCAATTACCAAACAATTGATTATTAAGGTGAAAGGTTTTCGTTATTATTCAATACACTCTCTTGAGTTGTATAGAAACTAATATCAAATTAGAACAAGTAACTCTCGTTCACTTATTTACTAATCCGATATTGCATAAATCTTCAAAACCTAGTTACTCTAAATCTCTCGATTCAAAGTGCTCACGTATGTGATTTTATCTCTCGATCTCAATCTTAAACATACTTCATGAATTACTGTAGCGTATTATAACGTTATCTCTCGATCTCGGTTATAACTCACAAAATTCAATCAAAGTTAGCTAGGCTTTGATCTTAATAAGCATTTAACTCATGAACAATAAGTAATCAATCCACTCAAACACAATCGAATCAATAAATGAAACACAATTATACTTAAACTCGATAAAATAAACTCAAATTAATTCAAGACAAATCAATAAGACGTTTAATTGTTTCTCAACCTCAAAAACATCCAATAAAAATGAAAATCAAATAAATCCGAGTTTAGAAATACGATAAATGCTGGAACGAATCCCTGCGTTGCGCCGTAATCTCTTCTCTTGTTCATTCCTTGCACTCCGGAAATGGCTCGCTCAAGCTTGGATGAAGAACGGAGGAAGATGGCTTCTCCTCCTTCTTGTCGGCGGCGGCTACTAGGGTTTTTAGGTGATGAAAAACGGCTCTCAACCCTCTCTGATATGATATCGAATGATATGGAAGAGATCCCACATTTAAACCACCGAGAATCACGTTAATTTTGGAAACTAAGATTTTCAGAAAATCGCGTATCGATCGATCGAAAAGAGCTTTCGATCGATCGGTGCACTGTTTGCTTCAGTGTTTAAAAGTTTCTGCCTCGATCGATCGATCGAGATTTTCATTCCGATCGATCGACACTTCGATAAATTTGGTGCTGAACTCTTTGCCTGGATCGATCGATCGAGAAATAATCTCGATCGATCGAAATTCTGAAAAATCTTAATTCTTCTCTTTTTCGCCTCGATTTCACCCGTTTCCTTCATTTTAGCTCATTTCTTCCATTTCCGACCTATTTTCCTGAAACAAGCAAATAAAAACCAAAAAGCGTAATTTCATCCAGGAAAAAGTACGAAAAACGGAAAGAAATTACAGCTAAAAACACTTAAAATCTAAGCCTATCAACTCCCCCAAACTTAGACTTGATCGTCCTCGAGCAAGCAATAAGCTCAAAAAGTATAGTTAAACTTAATACTTTGAATGAATCATCTTTACAACTCAAAGTATAAGCTCAGCAATCCTACTTACACATCAATAAGAGTCATTCAAAGTTCAACAGGAAGCATTTTCTCCTAAGCTAAACAATACATCGCAACATCGGAACGTGCGTGTGTGCTATTGTCAATCATGAGGTATAATCATATATTTAAGATCAAACTGTGCCATAAAAACTCAAAGTCAAGATTACTTTAAAATACTCTACAAAACTACTATCCAGCACTTCTCCACTAATGTAATTATTCCCTAGACTTGGATCAGAAGGTCTTTAAAAGCTTATAGCGTTAGGCCTTTTGGTGTCGGCTCCAAGGAAAAGGTAGGATGAATGCAAAGAAGAGAGTATAATAGAATCAGTTCAAAAATTTGTCGCACAATACTGAGCTTCTCTTCAACTTTTTCTAGCCTTGGCCACTTTGGGTCTTATTTGAATATTTTCATTTTTTTCAAGGCTTTTCTCTACATCTTTTCTTATTGCTCATTCTTTTTGTTCATTTTGTTTTCCACAATAAACTCATCGACATATAAAATTCAATGCAATGAATGAGATTCATTATACTCCCTTAGGGACGGATAAAATTTTTCATTTAGGCTCAATCCAAGGTAGGTATAATGAGTTAGCCAAAAATGTCGAATGGTGGTCTAATTATATGCAATGCATAAACCATTCTTTTTCAATAAGGCTCAAGAGGGGACACTGAGGAATGATGTAGAAAAGGTAAGCTTGAAAGGCACAAACGGTCCAAAGATTGCCTAAATCATCTCCAAGTCAAGTTCCTAATTATAAAATTTCACCTCAAAGTGCTTTCAAATAAATTGTAGATTTTTCTAAGATGCTCAAGACTAATCATAGTTAACACAAGTTTTCACTTTATTCAATACATACTTCACTCAATCATGACTCAAAAATGTGCTCAAAATATTCCTCAAGTTAAACATTTCCATGACTCCTATCTAGAAGATGATTAATTTCATCATGTATTACCGTTGCAAATCCTACTCATCATTTCTCAAGAATAACTCATTTGTTGATAGTGCTCAAGGACGAATTAGTCTCAAAAGAGTGCAGTTATGCAAGGAAAGAAACAAGACAAGTAGCACAAAATGTAAAAACAACAAATATAAACAAAACCCCCCCAAACTTAATACGTGCATTGCCTTCAATGTACAAGACAAATAAGCGTAAAGGCAAAACACATACCATGACGACGATCGTCACTGATCGTCGTCATCATCATGCTCCGGAGGGGGAACTGGGTAGTGACGGCACAGCACACACGGATTCATGCTAAAAACAAAAGAAACAAACTAACAAGATCAATTAAACTAAACTAAAGAAAAAGAAAAAGAAACAAAGGGAATAAGAAAGAGTTCTTGATTTATAGTCCCAAGCTGGACTGTCATTGATGTGACTAGAAATAGACACATCTTTAGTGCTTAATTGTCGACGATTTGGTAGGTTTTGATAGATAATTTGATACGTTTGCTACCTAATCGTATATTTGTGTAATTGTAGGTACAATCGAAGAAAACGAGCTAAAAATGATGTGTAAAGACCAAGGAGAGACATGGACATGACAAGGACTCAAAGTTGATCAAGAAAAGGGCAAAAATGTAATTTTGGAGGTGGCAATCGATCGCCCGGAAGAGAAAATCGATCGCCTAAGGACAGAAACTTTTGCAACAAAATTTACGGGTCAGCGATCGATCGCGAAGAAGTGGCGATCGATCGCCAAAGTCTACTGGAGCTCAGCGATCGATCGCGATAAAGTGGCGATCGATCGCTTCAAGAAATTCTTTGAAAAAAATATAACTAGCGATCGATCGCCACACATCAGGCGATCGATCGCCGAAGAGTCCGAAATTAGGAAATTGAGTCTTTTACCATGTTTAAAAGATTGTATCCCATTTTTATCACTCCCATACCCTAAAACTCGAGACTAAGCCTCATTAACAGGAGTTTTTGATAGTTTTATACTCTTAGAATAATTTGAGATTTTAGATTAATTTTCTTTCAAGTTTTCTTCAAGAACAAAGAAGAACGGAACCGGAATCGACAAGCCGGAATCGTGATCCCTTTTAGTAACTCTTTCTTCTCCTATTAGTTTGATGTTTTTTAGATTAATTTTGATTGTTGTTAATCTAGTTATGAGTAGCTAAATACTTTTGTGATTCTCGGTTGAGGAAAACGATACATTGGATGTTTACAATTCTTGTGAGATAAGTTTTAATTGTTGATTTGCATTGAGTATCAATTGTTTTTCTGATTTGATTGTCATGATTGTTATGCATGATTGTTGGACTGATCACCTAGCTATTGTTCATACAATTTAAAGCTAAATTAGATATCAAATACGGAATCGTTTGATCCCTCTAATTTACGAAGCAACTAAGATTGATTAAATTCCGTTTGTGAGTTTGTTAAATTCTTAGGGTAAACAATTGACTAGATTAAACATAAACGCTTGTATTATGTTGTTTAGCTTCATCGATCTCACTAGTTCATATGCTATCATCGATTTAAATCTTAATCGCTTGTATTTTGATTGATTGTGTGATAAGGGTTAAACTAGAACGCTTGGGCTACTTAACAAAACTTAAGGTGAGATAGGACTTTGATTATTGGATTAAACGTCCACGATGAATATTCATTTGGAAATTGAACCATTTGTGAAGATCGATGATCGAGATAGTAAACGCCAACTGTAAAGTTAACCGCAAACCGAGAATCGCACTTTTCTCATAAGTTAATTCATCTATATAATTTTGCATATTAGTTTAATTTTGCATCGTAGTATTATTACTTTGACTTCAAAACCCCTTTTTATTTTCGTTTGCATAAGTTAACACAAAGATATAACCTTCCTCGTGGGATCGATCCCTACTCACGCTTCTACATTCATTAATGTTATTAACTTGAGAGGGTTAATTTGGGCGTACGCGATAAACGCTACCAAATTTTGGCGTCGTTGCCGGGGAAGGCAATTTTATTAATTTGTGTTAACTTTTATTGATATTCTTCTTCCCGTGCTTTTTACCTGTTTGTTCATGCACGCAGGCGAGTTTTCATTTGAGGAGGACGAACATCAATACGATCCCGAGATAGAAAGGACTTTATACCACCTAAGAAGAGAAAATCGAAGACAAGTGAAAGAAGAAGAGGAAAGGACCATCATGGCAGAGAATCAAAGCCTACGACAGCTAGCTAATCCTACTTTGGATCAGCAGCCTCTCTGCATAACCTTTCCTACACTTGCTACTAATATAAATTTTGAATTAAAATCTGGCCTAATACATCTTTTACCTTCTTTTCATGGCCTTGCAGGTGAGGATCCGCATAAGCATTTGATGGAATTCCATGTAGTGTTCACTACAATGAAGCCGACTGGAATAACCGAGGAACAAATCAAATTACGTGCTTTTCCGTTCTCTTTGAAGGACGCGGCTAATGATTGGCTCTTCTATTTACCTTCTGGATCCATCACTACATGGAACGAGCTGAAAAGAACCTTCTTGGCGAAATACTTTCCTGCATCAAGAGCGACGAATATCCGCAAAGATATATACGGCATTAGACAACTCCAAGAGGAATCACTGCATGAATATTGGGAGCGCTTCAAAAAGCTTTGTGCAAGCTGCCCTCAACATCAGATAAGTTAACATTTACTGATTCAATATTTTTATGAAGGTTTGCTTTTTGGTGACAGGAACTTAGTGGATGCGGCGAGCGGATGAGCTTTCATTGACAAGACAGCGGAGGAGGCAAGGAACTTAATAGCTAACATGGCAGCCAACTCCCAACAATTTGGACATGTTCGCCATGGACAACCGCCAAGAAAAGAGGTAAATGTATCCAATCTAGAACAACAATTGATAAACTTAACTTTTCTTGTGCGTAATCTTGCAGGGTGGCAATGTGGGGAAGATGAAGCCGTGCGGAATCTGTCTAGCTGCGAACCATCCCACTGATGCATGTCCATCACTACAAGAGACATCCACTGAGCACGTGAATGCAGCGGGAGGATTCTCAGGGCCACCACAAAGGAGTTATGACCATCCACCAAACAACTACAATCAAGGTTGGAGGGACCATCCAAACCAAGGCTATGGGAACCCACAAATGCACCAACCTCCACCCTACAGACCGCCATATCAGCGACCTTCACCACCGCCAGTGCACCCTCTTTCTGACAGGTTAGAAAATATTATTAAAGTTATTGCTGAAAATAGCTTACAATTTCAACAGGAGACGAGGGCGAGCATCCAGAGTTTGACTACCCAAATGGGACAATTGGCGACTTCGCTCAACAAGCTTGAAACGAGCATGTCAAATGGACTACCGTCACAGCCGGATGTGAACCCAAGGGAGAATGTGAGCGCCATCACTTTGAAGATGAGCGAAGATGAAGATGATGAGAAAGTGGTACTGACACCACCCGGAAGAGAAGAAGCGAAAGAGATGAAGGAGACGGAGAAGGACGTTGAAGAGCCCATACAAGAGGAGGAACCACGGGGTAAGTTCTCTAAATTTTCTGAATATAAAATTGAACCCCCATTCCCCCTTGCTTTTAAGGAAATAGGAAAGATGAGGATATCAAGGAACTCTACGAGACTTTCCGACGATGTGAGGCAAACGCTCCACTACATGATGCCATGATGAAGATACCTCGATGTGCGAGATTTTTGAAGGAAGTTTGGAAAGCGGGTAAGAACAAGGAACACAAAGGGTGCCCCAAGATCGAACTAGGTGAGAATGTTTCGGCGGTTATCCAAAGAAACATTCCCACAAAATGCAAGGACCCTGGTGTGTTTTCTATCCCATGCGTGATTAGGACCATTAGGATTGAGAAGGCAATGTTCGATTTAGGATCTTCCATTAATGTCATGCCTTACTCAACCTACACTCAACTGAAACCTGGACCTTTGAAAAGAAATAACATTGTGATTCAATTAGCTGATAAGTCCACGGTTATACCTAGGGGGATAGTAGAGGACGTATTTGTGCATGTAGAGAATTTGGTCTTCCCCGCCGATTTCTATGTCTTAGACATGGAAAATGGTGATCCATCTAGCCCCATTCTTTTAGGGAGACCATTCTTGAAGACATCAAAATCTATGATAGATGTGCATAGCGGCATGTTAACAATGGAGTTTAATGGCGAGGTTGCAAAATTCAATATTTATGAACCCTTTAAAACTCATGAGAATTCTAGTTACGCTATTGATATAAATGATGAATATGATTCTGATTTTGATAATGATGAATTATGGGAGATGGGAAAGGCTACTGATGGCCTTGATGACAAAGGAGGTATGGATTCTCATTTTGTGCATAATGTTCATAATGTTGCCACTTTATCTACTCATGATATTGCTGACCCTCTCTTTTCTAACTTGCAGGATCATACCATTGAAAAGAAGCACCCTCCGGACAGACCACAACAAGCCACATATGTTGAAGGAGGAAAAAGGACTGAGGACGCCCACTCAAAGGCAAACAAACCAAAGTTCAAGAGACTTAAGAAGATATTGAGGTGGAAGAAGAAGGATAGAGCAACACTGCATCAACCACCTTGATAGAGGACTGGCGTTGGGCCACCGACGTTAAACAGAGGCGCTGCTTGGGAGGCAACCCAAGGGGAGTTAGTTTCCTTTCTCCCTTTTATTTTTATTGCTTTAGTAGTTAGACTTTTCTCTTTTCTTGTATTTTTGCCTTACATTGGGGACAATGTAAGATTTAAGTATGGGGGAGGGATTAGTAGTGTGTTATTGTTTTTCTTATTTCGAAATACAAAAAAATCGAAAAATTTGAAAATTTTAAGCTCATAGTCAATAATGAATGCATGCTTAGAATCACTAGCCCATGATGAAACCTAATTGATGGCATGCATGCTTTTGAACATAGGTGAATTGTTAACCTTGGAACACTTTGAACTCTAATGCAAAGTGTACTTTAACTTAGTAAGTTGAATATTTTGAGCACATTATTGTCATGGCTTGTGAAGTGTGCATAGCTTAGTGAAGATTGTGTGAACTTTGTAATAGTCTTAAGAAGTCTCTAATACATGCTAGAACTTAACTACATGCTCTTTGAGGCGTATGTCTAGACTACTTGCAAACATGAAAGTGATATAGGCGATCTTTGATGCGTTTGTGCCTTTCAAGCCTACCATGTAAACAAAATCATTCTCTAGTACCTATTTGAGCCTTAAATGTAAAAGAATGGTAGTATGCTAAGCATACTAAAGACCCCCATTCAACATTTCTTGACTAGCTTATCATCCTACCCTTTAAGCCTAAATGTGATTTTAATCCATACCTTTTAAGGGAGTATGATGTATTTCATTCAAATGCACTTGGGAATCATTGAAGTATATTTGTGAGCTTAATTGTCAAAAGAATGGAATGCATGAAAGAAAAAGGAATGCCTTGAGGAATTTGAGAAAAATATGACTCCAATGGGAGCCAAGGCACAAAAGAAGCAAAGTGTTGAAATAAACCTTGTGAAAAAGAACAAAGTTGAAAAATTCATACAAGAAGAGAAGCTTTTAGTGTGCATTTCATCATACTCTCTTGTTTGAATATCCTTACCCTTTCTTTCATAAGCCAATACCTAGGCCAAGCTACAAGCTAATAAAGACCTACTTGATTTATGTTTGTTAAGTAGCTAAGATAGTGGAGAAGAGTGTGCAAGTGAGCTTATACTTGTGTTAGTGTATGACTTGAACTATTATGGCTTTGGATATTTTGGATCTATAATTTGTACACAACACTTGTTTATGACCACACACACACGTTCACTACTTCGTTGGGTACGAAAATGTTTAGGGATTGAACTTGTTCCACTGTTAACTTTTCACCGCCGTTCATTATTATGCATGTTAAAATTGCTGAGGCATTAAAGTGAGAACAAGTTGCTTTGTTATGAACCTATGAGCCAACCTAAAATATTGTAGTTCTATTTGTTTACTCGAGGTCGAGTAAAGAGTAAGTATGGGGGAGTTTGATGTGACTAAAAATAGACACATCTTTAGTGCTTAATAGTCGACGATTTGGTAGGTTTTGATAGATAATTTGATACGTATGCTACCTAATCGTATATTTGTGTAATTGTAGGTACAATCGAAGAAAACGAGCTAAAAATGATGTGTAAAGACCAATGAGAGACATGGACATGACAAGGACGCAAAGTTGATCAAGAAAAGGGCAAAAATGTAATTTTGGAGGTGGCAATCGATCGCCCGGAAGTGGAAATCGATCGCCTATGGACAGAAACTTTGCAACAAAATTTACGGGTCAGCGATCGATCGCGAAGAAGTGGAGATCGATCGACAAAGTCTACTGGAGCTCAGCGATCGATCGCGATAAAGTGGCGATCGATCGCTTCAAGAAATTCGCGGAAAAAAATATAACTAGCGATCGATCGCCACACATCAGGCGATCGATCGCCGAAGAGTCCGGAAATTAGGAAATTGAGTCTTTTACCATGTTTAAAAGATTGTATCCCATTTTTATCACTCCCATACCCTAAAACTCGAGACTAAGCCTCATTAGCAGGAGTTTTTGATAGTTTTTCATACTCTTAGAATAATTTGAGATTTTAGATTAATTTTCTTTCAAGTTTTCTTCAAGAACAACGAAGAACGGAACCGGAATCGACAAGCCAGAATCGTGATCCCTTTTAGTAACTCTTTCTTCTCCTATTAGTTTGATGTTTTTTAGATTAATTTTGATTGTTGTTAATCTAGTTATGAGTAGCTAAATACTTTTGTGATTCTCGGTTGAGGAAAACGATACATTGGATGTTTACAATTCTTGTGAGATAAGTTTTGATTGTTGATTTGCATTGAGTATCAATTGTTTTTCTGATTTGATTGTCATGATTGTTATGCATGATTGTTGGACTGATCACCTAGCTATTGTTCATACAATTTAAAGCTAAATTAGATATCAAATACGGAATCGTTTGATCTCTCTAATTTACGAAGCAACTAAGATTGATTAAATTCCGTTTGTGAGTTTGTTAAATTCTTAGGGTAAACAATTGACTAGATTAAACATAGACGCTTGGATTATGTTGTTTAGCTTCATCGATCTCACTAGTTCATATGCTATCATCGATTTAAATCTTAATCGCTTGTATTTTGATTGATTGTGTGATAAGGGTTAAACTAGAACGCTTGGGCTACTTAACAAAACTTAAGGTGAGATAGGACTTTGATTATTGGATTAAACGTCCACGATGAATATTCATTTGGAAATTGAACCATTTGTGAAGATCGATGATCGAGATAGTAAACGCCAAATGTAAAGTTAACCGCAAACCGAGAATCGCACTTTTCTCATAAGTTAATTCATCTAGATAATTTTGCATATTAGTTTAATTTTGCATTGTAGTATTATTACTTTGACTTCAAAACCCCTTTTTATTTTCGTTTGCATAAGTTAACACAAAGATATAACATTCCTCGTGGGATCGATCCCTACTCACGCTTCTACATTCATTACTGTTATTAACTTGAGAGGGTTAATTTGGGCGTACGCGATAAACGCTACCAAATTTTGGCGTCGTTGCCGGGGAAGGCAATTTTATTAATTTGTGTTAACTTTTATTGATATTCTTCTTCCCGTGCTTTTTACCTGTTTGTTCATGCACACAGGCGAGTTTTCATTTGAGGAGGACGAACATCAATACGATCCCGAGATAGAAAGGACTTTATACCACCTAAGAAGAGAAAATCGAAGACAAGTGAAAGAAGAAGAGGAAAGGACCATCATGGCAGAGAATGAAAGCCTACGACAGCTAACTAATCCTACTTTGGATCAGCAGCCTCTCTGCATAACCTTTCCTACACTTGCTACTAATATAAATTTTGAATTAAAATCTGGCCTAATACATCTTTTACCTTCTTTTCATGGCCTTGCAGGTGAGGATCCGCATAAGCATTTGATGGAATTCCATGTAGTGTGCACTACAATGAAGCCGACTGGAATAACCGAGGAACAAATCAAATTACGTGCTTTTCCGTTCTCTTTGAAGGACGCGGCTAATGATTGGCTCTTCTATTTACCTTCTGGATCCATCACTACATGGAACGAGCTGAAAAGAACCTTCTTGGAGAAATACTTTCCTGCATCAAGAGCGACGAATATCCGCAAAGATATATACGGCATTAGACAACTCCAAGAGGAATCACTGCATGAATATTGGGAGCGCTTCAAAATGCTTTGTGCAAGCTGCCCTCAACATCAGATAAGTGAACATTTACTGATTCAATATTTTTATGAAGGTTTGCTTTCTGGTGACAGGAACTTAGTGGATGCGGCGAGCGGAGGAGCTTTCATTGACAAGACAGCGGAGGATGCAAGGAACTTAATAGCTAACATGGCAGCCAACTCCCAACAATTTGGACATGTTCGCCATGGACAACCGCCAAGAAAAGAGGTAATTGTATCCAATCTAGAACAACAATTGATAGACTTAACTTTTCTTGTGCGTAATCTTGCAGGTGGCAATGTGGGGAAGATGAAGCCGTGCGGAATCTGTCTAGCTGTGAACCATACCACTGATGCATGTCCATCACTACAAGAGACATCCACTGAGCACGTGAATGCAGCGGGAGGATTCTCAGGGCCACCACAAAGGAGTTATGACCATCCACCAAACAACTACAATCAAGGCTGGAGGGACCATCCAAACCAAGGCTATGGGAACCCACAGATGCACCAACCTCCGCCCTACAGACCGCCATATCAGCGACCTCCACCACCGCCAGTGCACCCTCCTTCTGACAGGTTAGAAAATATTATTAAAGTTATTGCTGAAAATAGCTTACAATTTCAACAGGAGACGAGGGCGAGCATCCAGAGTTTGACTACCCAAATGGGACAATTGGCGACTTCGCTCAACAAGCTTGAAACGAGCATGTCAAATGGACTACCGTCACAGCCGGATGTGAACCCATGGGAGAATGTGAGCGCCATCACTTTGAAGATGAGCGAAGATGAAGATGATGAGAAAGTGGTACTGACACCACCCGGAAGAGAATAAGCGAAAGAGATGAAGGAGACGGAGAAGGACGTTGAAGAGCCCATACAAGAGGAGGAACCACGGGGTAAGTTCCCTAAATTTTCTGAATATAAAATTGAACCCCCATTCCCCCTTGCTTTTAAGGAAAATAGGAAAGATGAGGATATCAAGGAACTCTACGAGACTTTCCGACGATGTGAGGCAAACGCTCCACTACATGATGCCATGATGAAGATACCTCGATGTGCGAGATTTTTGAAGGAAGTTTGGAAAGCGGGTAAGAACAAGGAACACAAAGGGTGCCCCAAGATCGAACTAGGTGAGAATGTTTCGGCGGTTATCCAAAGAAACATTCCCACAAAATGCAAGGACCCTGGTATGTTTTCTATCCCATGCGTGATTAGGACCATTAGGATTGAGAAGGCAATGCTCGATTTAGTATCTTCCATTAATGTCATGCCTTACTCAACCTACACTCAACTGAAACCTGGACCTTTGAAAAGAAATAACATTGTGATTCAATTAGCTGATAAGTCCACGGTTATACCTAGGGGGATAGTAGAGGACGTATTTGTGCATGTAGAGAATTTGGTCTTCCCCGCCGATTTCTATGTCTTAGACATGGAAAATGGTGATCCATCTAGCCCCATTCTTTTAGGGAGACCATTCTTGAAGACATCAAAATCTATGATAGATGTGCATAGCGTCATGTTAACAATGGAGTTTAATGGCGAGGTTGCAAAATTCAATATTTATGAACCCTTTAAAACTCATGAGCATTCTAGTTACGCTATTGATATAAATGATGAATATGATTCTGATTTTGATAATGATGAATTATGGGAGATGGGAAAGGCTACTGATGTCCTTGATGACAACGGAGGTATGGATTCTCATTTTGTGCATAATGTTCATAATGTTGCCGCTTTATCTACTCATGATACTGCTGACCCTCTCTTTTCTAACTTGCAGGATCATACCATTGAAAAGAAGCACCCTCCAGACAGACCACAACAAGCCACATATGTTGAAGGAGGAAAAAGGACTGAGGACGCCCACTCAAAGGCAAACAAACCAAAGTTCAAGCGACTTAAGAAGATATTGAGGTGGAAGAAGAAGGATAGAGCAACACTGCATCAACCACCTTGATAGAGGACTGGCGTCGGGCCACCAACGTTAAACAGAGGCGCTGTTTGGGAGGCAACCCAAGGGGAGTTAGTTTCCTTTCTCCCTTTTATTTTTATTGCTTTAGTAGTTAGACTTTTCTCTTTTCTTGTATTTTTGCCTTACATTGGGGACAATGTAAGATTTAAGTATGGGGGAGGGATTAGTAGTGTGTTATTGTTTTTCTTATTTCGAAAATACAAAAAAATCGAAAAATTTGAAAATTTTAAGCTCATAGTCAATAATGAATGCATGCTTAGAATCACTAGCCCATGATGAAACCTAATTGATGGCACGCATGGTTTTGAACATAGGTGAATTGTTAACCTTGGAACACTTTGAACTCTAATGCAAAGTGTACTTTACTTAGTAAGTTGAATATTTTGAGCACATTATTGTCATGGCTTGTGAAGTGTGCATAGCTTAGTGAAGAATGTGTGAACTTTGTAATAGTCTTAAGAAGTCTCTAATACATGCTAGAACTTAACTACATGCTCTTTGAGGCGTATGTCTAGACTACTTGCAAACATGAAAGTGATATAGGCGATCTTTGATGCGTTTGTGCCTTTCAAGCCTACCATGTAAACAAAATCATTCTCTAGTACCTATTTTGAGCCTTAAATGTAAAAGAATGGTAGTATGCTAAGCATACTAAAGACCCCCATTCAACATTTCTTGACTAGCTTATCATCCTACCCTTTAAGCCTAAATATGATTCTAATCCATACCTTTTAAGGGAGTATGATGTATTTCATTCAAATGCACTTGGGAATCATTGAAGTATATTTGTGAGCTTAATTGTCAAAAGAATGGAATGCATGAAAGAAAAAGGAATGCCTTGAGGAATTTGAGAAAAATATGACTCCAAGGGGAACCAAGGCACAAAAGAAGCAAAGTGTTGAAATAAACCTTGTGAAAAAGAACAAAGTTGAAAAATTCATACAAGAAGAGAAGCTTTTAGTGTGCATTTCATCATACTCTCTTGTTTGAATATCCTTACCCTTTCTTTCATAAGCCAATACCTAGGCCAAGCTACAAGCTAATAAAGACCTACTTGATTTATGTTTGTAAAGTAGCTAAGATAGTGGAGAAGAGTGTGCAAGTGAGCTTATACTTGTGTTAGTGTATGACTTGAACTATTATGGCTTTGCATATTTTGGATCTATAATTTGTACACAACACTTGTTTATGACCACACACACACGTTCACTACTTCGTTGGGTACCGAATGTTTAGGGATTGAACTTGTTCCACTGTTAACTTTTCACCGCCGTTCATTATTATGCATGTTAAAATTGTTGAGGCATTAAAGTGAGGACAAGTTGCTTTGTTATGAACCTATGAGCCAACCAAAAATATTGTAGTTCTATTTGTTTACTCGAGGTCGAGTAAAGAGTAAGTATGGGGGAGTTTGATGTGACTAGAAATAGACACATCTTTAGTGCTTAATTGTCGACGATTTGGTAGGTTTTGATAGATAATTTGATACGTATGCTACCTAATCGTATATTTGTGTAATTGTAGGTACAATCGAAGAAAACGAGCTAAAAATGATGTGTAAAGACCAAGGAGAGACATGGACATGACAAGGACTCAAAGTTGATCAAGAAAAGGGCAAAAATATAATTTTGGAGGTGGCAATCGATCGCCCGGAAGAGGAAATCGATCTCCTATGGACAGAAACTTTTGCAACAAAATTTACGGGTCAGCGATCGATCGCGAAAAAGTGGCGATCGATCGCCAAAGTCTACTGGAGCTCAGCGATCGATCGCGATAAAGTGGCGATCGATCGCTTCAAGAAATTCGCTGAAAAAAATATAACTAGCGGATCGCCACACATCAGGCGATCGTCCGCCGAAGAGTCCGGAAATTAGGAAATTGAGTCTTTTACCATGTTTAAAAGATTGTATCCCATTTTTATCACTCCCATACCCTAAAACTCGAGACTAAGCCTCATTAGCAGGAGTTTTTGATAGTTTTTCATACTCTTAGAATAATTTGAGATTTTAGATTAATTTTCTTTCAAGTTTTCTTCAAGAACAACGAAGAACGGAACCGGAATCGACAAGCCAGAATCGTGATCCCTTTTAGTAACTCTTTCTTCTCCTATTAGTTTGATGTTTTTTAGATTAATTTTGATTGTTGTTAATCTAGTTATGAGTAGCTAAATACTTTTGTGATTCTCGGTTGAGGAAAACGATACATTGGATGTTTACAATTCTTGTGAGATAAGTTTTGATTGTTGATTTGCATTGAGTATCAATTGTTTTTCTGATTTGATTGTCATGATTGTTATGCATGATTGTTGGACTGATCACCTAGCTATTGTTCATACAATTTAAAGCTAAATTAGATATCAAATACGGAATCGTTTGATCCCTCTAATTTACGAAGCAACTAAGATTGATTAAATTCCGTTTGTGAGTTTGTTAAATTCTTAGGGTAAACAATTGACTAGATTAAACATAGACGCTTGGATTATGTTGTTTAGCTTCATCGATCTCACTAGTTCATATGCTATCATCGATTTAAATCTTAATCGCTTGTATTTTGATTGATTGTGTGATAAGGGTTAAACTAGAACGCTTGGGCTACTTAACAAAACTTAAGGTGAGATAGGACTTTGATTATTGGATTAAACGTCCACGATGAATATTCATTTGGAAATTGAACCATTTGTGAAGATCGATGATCGAGATAGTAAACGCCAAGTGTAAAGTTAACCGCAAACCGAGAATCGCACTTTTCTCATAAGTTAATTCATCTAGATAATTTTGCATATTAGTTTAATTTTGCATCGTAGTATTATTACTGTGACTTCAAAACCCCTTTTTATTTTTGTTTGCATAAGTTAACACAAAGATATAACCTTCCTCGTGGGATTGATCCCTACTCACGCTTCTACATTCATTACTGTTATTAACTTGAGAGGGTTAATTTGGGCGTACGCGATAAACGCTACCAGTCATCTCCTCTCTATCAGTTGTCCAGATAAACAATAGAGGTAACTGTTTGGACTTCATTGCTCATGTGATAATGCTTTAAGCGCTGCCCATTCACTGTAAATGTTCCCCTGCTGGGATCGGTAACTTCAATTGCTCCAGAGGGGTAGATGTTTGAAATGGTGAATGGCCCGGACTAAGGAGAACGTAGTTTGCCTGGAAAGAGTCGCAGTCTGGAGTTGAACAAGAGTACGGCATCTCCTACCTTGAAGTCCCTCTTTTGTATATGAGAATCATGCCACTTCTTGGTTTTCTCTTTGTAAATCTTGGCATTCTCATATGCCTGATTCCTAAATTCTTCCATCTCATTCAATTGTAAAAGACGCTTTTCACCTGCAACATGACAGTCAAAGTTTAACCATTTAATAGCCCAATATGCTTTATGCTCAAGTTCAACAGGGAGGTGACATGCCTTACCAAATACCAACTTATAGGGTGATGTGCCAATAGGTGTCTTAAAAGCAGTTCTATAAGCCCATAGTGCATCATCTAAGCATAAGGACCAATCCTTTCGGCTTAGAGTCACTGTCTTTTCTAAAATCCTCTTCAACTCTCGATTCGAAACTTCTACTTGCCCACTGGTTTGTGGATGATAAGGCGAAGACACTTTGTGGGTGACACCATATTTGCTCAAAAGCTTTTCAAATTGTTTGTTACAAAAATGAGTGCCAACATCACTAATAATTGCTCGAGGGGTGCCAAAACGAGTAAAAAAATTTCTTTTCAAAAATTGCACAACCACTCGAGCATCATTAGTGCGCAAAGCTTCTGCCTCTACCCACTTTGACACATAATCTATTGCGACAAGTATGTATTTATTTAAGCAAGTGCTTGGGAAAGGTCCCATGAAATCAATTCCCCACACATCAAAATTCTCACATTCAAGAATATTGGTTAATGGTAATTGTTAGGATCGGGGTAGTGTTTAGAAGGGGGGGTTGAATAAACACTAGATTCAATTTCGATTTCTTTTTCTGGTTAACTGTAAACTGTTAAGTATTACAGTTGCTTCTCAATATTGGGTAAGTCAGCAGACACTTGTTATAGTGCGGAATACGTCTACTGAACTTGTGAGGAATAAAACTGAGGTAATAAAGCAATGAACAAATAACACAAGAGTTGTTTCTGGAAGTTCGAAGCACAACGCTTCTACGTCTCCCCTTCTTCCTTTGCAGGAAGGATTCACTAGAAGACTTGGATTACACTTTTACAGTATACAACCTTCTTAGGCACTAACACACTTGGCCTAAACTCCTAGCAATCACAATCTTCTAAACTTTTGATTACAAGAGATTCTATAACACTCTTTACAGAATGAACTTTCTAACTTCGAGTGTTTTTTAGCAGCAGACTTCAATTGGAAATAATCTATCACAGATTCAGTTTCGCTGTTTGTCTGCTCTTTGCTGAACGTTTGGAATATCAGTAATATGATTTTCTTGTTTGATTTGAAGTATATCTCTTTGTTGAAAATCGCTCAGCATCTCTTCATTCTCTGCTTGGACGTATTTATAGGTTTGGTTGTCCAACGGTAGCTTTTCTGTATATGGAAGAGATTAGCTTTCCAAATTCATATTGTCTTCTTTCCTATTTTGTTTAAGCAACGGCTCTTTTCACTCTGACGGTAATGGTGGCGGAGATATAGCAGGGTGCGCCGCTCTGTTGTACCTTTGTCAGAGAATGTTGTACTTATTTTGTCTCGTTGCTTAGTGCTCTTACTGGAAGTTTAGACTTCTGCTGGTTTTGTTTGCTCAACTGGTCGTTCATCCTCTTATGACCAGTTGATGTCTTTGTTCAGTGGGACTATCCGGTTGATAGTTGTCCAGTAGATGTCTGTCCGGTTGGTGACCATCCAGTTGATGTCTTGTCCAGTTGGTGGCCATCCAGTTGATGTCTATCCAGTTGGTAGCCATCCAGTTGATGTCTTGTCCAGTTGACGTCTATCCAGTTGGTAGCCATCCAGTTTATGTCTTGTCACCCGGTAAGACTTCAATATCTGGTAGGTGTCTTCATCCGGTAGGAGTCTTTATCCGGTAGATGTCTTCATCCGGTAGGTGTTTATCATCCGGTAGGAGTCTTTATCCAGTTGGTCTTTGACATCCGGTAGGAGTCTTTATCCAGTTGGTCTTTGACATCCGGTAGGAGTCTTTATCCAGTTGGTCTTTGACATCGGTAGGTGTTTGTAATCACCAAAACTTAGAAATCGTTTTCCCAACAATTTCCCCCTTTTTGGTGATGACAAAACTAAGCAATAATCGATTTCCTACTCGAGTAAATAAGATGAGAGTCCTGAAAATACTTGAAGACATAATGGAAAAGAAACTTTCATTTGTTATAAATATAAGCAGATTACAAGTTGTAATCAAACTGGACAATTGAGAGAGATTCATCTTTATTTAAGATGAAGTCTAATAACTTGAATAGAATCTAAGACAAAACTAGTTTTACACAATATAGCTGATACATGACAAATTTTTAAACAAGCACTGTAGACCCGGAGAGCTTCGATCCACCTAATGTCAGAGAGGAAGAGCTCGATCCACCTTATTTCAGAGAGGAAGAGCTCGATCCACCTTGTTTCAGAGATGACCTAATGAGAATACTCTATCTCTGCCGGTCTACCTTGTTTCAGAGAGAAGGTCGGGAAGAGTCATATGTATATTCATCAGGCAGCTTCCATGGTTCATGGATTCACCTATCAGAATACTCTATCTCTATCTTCCCCCTTTTTGTCATCAGCACCCAGATAACTCCTGATAGCAGTTCCTGACTGATGATGAGCATCAGAGCAGGATCCAAAACGCTGAAGCTTAATGGAGCTGGGTTAGATAAGTAATCAACCCATGAGGGGTTGATTAGATAAGTAATAAACCCATGAATCGGAAAAGTTTTTAACAGAAAACCAAGGAATTTTGAAAGTCTTGAAAATAATCATGATGAGTGAATGTGTGTTATGTGAGCAAACAAGAGTCGCTATTTATAGAAAAAAATTTCAATCAATGTGAATGCATTTATGTTGATCAGTAAATACAAAGAAAAAGTCAACTAAAAACAGTAAATAGATAAGAGTAATTAAGAAGGAGTCAGAAAACGATACTATTTTCGCCCGAACCAATGTTTGGAATAGTCGCGTTTTTCGGTAGGCGGTTGGCGCGGACTTCGAGATCTTGGTTGAGCAGTTGATCTGGACTGAGTGAGTGCTCCAGTTGCAGGGGATGAACGATCAGCTGAACTTGACGCTCGCTGTGATGAAGGAGCAGTTCTGCTGGGTTCAGGCAGTCTGCGGATTATTTGAGGAGCTGCAGGCAGGCTGTTGCATATATCTTGAATCTGAGAAGCAAATGCTGCCTGCATGGTGGCCACCTGATCGGTTAAGACTTTCTTGGCGTCTTCAATCTTCTCTCCAAGAGCCAGGGATGTGGCAGCATGAAGAGATTCATTATTTTGATTAATCTGAAGACGAGCCTGGCCAATTCGAGAAAGAATGTCCGCCATTGTGTTCTCAGCAAAAGTTTGAAGTCTGGTGACAGTAGTCGTTAAACTACTTAAGTCCCTGTAGACTTGCTGGAATTGAGAGTCCGTGTGCTGCTGATGGGTTCCTAGAATAAGAGTTGCAGTCCGCTCTTCCTGCTTAAGTTTATTGACATCGCTGGCTAGCGCTGATATTGCAGTGGAGAGATTAGCTAGCTGTGCAGCAATGTTCGGTGGCTCGTCCAGAGGGTTTGTAAAGACAAAGAAATCCTCTGAAAGTTCTTGAGCCATGGACGGATCCACGGCAATCATTTGAGTATCAGTAGCAGGAACAAAAGTATCGGGATGAGCATCTACAACTGCAGTGGATAGAAAGCCAGTTTCTTCAATAAGTGGGACAGCTGGGGAGTCTGAGATAGTAGCAGTTGCTTCAATGTGTGGAGCAGCCATATCAGCAGTGTCTTGGTCAACCGCAGCAACAGACGACTGGGTATGATCATTGGAATGTGAAGACTCACTGGGTTCATGGTTGCCAGAGGAAATGGTAACTTGCTGAACTACCGTCTGAATCATTGTGTCCACATTGGTGTGATCAACAATCATCGGTTGGGACGGTTGATCATTATGAGAGCTGGGAGCAGAAGAGAGTTCTTTAGCAGAAGAGGCTGCCTCCACGGCAGTTGATGCTATCTCTGCTCTAGTGGGAGTGGTCTCTAGGACAGTAGAAGTGATCTCCACAGTAGAGGGGACAATCTCCAAATTTGCAATAGCCATTTGTAAATCCGGCTGGTCGTGGCTTGCAATATTCTCAGCAGTGGAGCATGAGTGAATTCCAGTGGATATGCGAATATCATGAAGAGCGAGCTCAGCCATTTCCAGCTTGGGGCCAAGAGCATTTAGAACGGCTCTATCATGATTCGCGGTGCCTGAATCACCATTGAAGTGTTGAAGGCGGGTTTCCACAAGGGCTTGAAGTTCGCCCACATAGTTCATCAGGCAAAAAACATCCCGTAGCTTCAGGCTTTTCTCGGGGTCTGAGATTTGAAGATAGGCCAAGATTTGTTCTCATCTTCCCTGGCCTGATCCAGAATGGGATCGAAATCATCAAATCGAACTTTTACTCGAGCCTTTACCCAACGATCAAGAATATCGAGCTGTGGTTGCAGTTTGGCTTCAACTGTATCCATGACCATTTGGATCTCGAAGGCAACAGGAGTGGACACTGGAGCCGTAAGAGTTTTTCCTTTGCCAGCAGGGGTGGTCTTTGGATGACAGTACGGACATAATGACTTGGGTGTCCTAAAGCTGATAGTGCATGGTGCTTGCTGAGAGCTCACCAGTGCTGACGGAGTGTCAAGTGGAACCATTGATGGAGCAGGCACCATGGCTAATGAAGCAGTTGGTTCCTCGGTTGGAGGAATTTCAGGGCTGGGTTCTCTATCAGGAATAACGTCTGTAGGTCCGGCGCAGGAAATGGTATCAGAAGCGGCAATGACCTGATGTCGGATAGCTGAAGGAGCAGCTTTTCTTGTTCTGGGCTTCTTAGGAGGTGGAGGAGGAGGAGAAGACTCAGCGGATTCCGAGACAGTTTGTTCAGAGTCACTAATTACTTGAGTCAATCGGCGCTTTGTCACCCCAACTTCTCTGCCACTTCGTTGTCGATGAAGCTGAAGATACTTGGCAGTGATAAGTCTCCCTGGATGAAGGTTAGAGAGAGCCCCTGTCTGAATGTGTTTGCTGTCAAAAGGCTGCTTAGCGGGAGAGCAAAGCCTGATTGACCCTTGCCAGAGACTACTAGACTAGTCAGAGTTTGAAATAACACAACTGACCAGTTTATCTCCAATCCTTTGCATATTGCACTCATGACGTCAAATTTTTCAGGGGTGATTATATCAAATGATCCAGCCTTACATAGAAGTCCCTTGGAGATGATGTCTGCCAGTTGTCGATAATGGCTCTTCATTAATACTTTCCTGAATGGGGGACGTTGAAGGCGATGAGCAGAGTCAGAAGCTGTGAGGTGCATCTCTTCTCGTAGTTCCACTGGAATAGTGGAAAAATCAGTAAGTCCGGTGGAGGGAAGGCACAGGTGTGAGGCAAATTCAGGTTGGGTGATTTTAACCAACTGTCCAGATACGGATGCCACCACGGTGTCATCAACAACCTTGGCCGTAGCAAAGAACTCGTGTAGCTCGTCCTTGTAGAATGAGGGGGCCTGGCTCAGGATTACCAAGAGTCCTGAGGTATCCAGCTTTTGAATCAGCTCCTTTGTCTCCTCATCAGATGATGTGTATATAGAATGAAAATCTACATGAACAGCATTGGTGATGAAGCTTGGTTGTACATTCTTTGACATTTTGGATGAATATGAGGAAGAAACAGCAGCAATCTTGTTAGAGTAGAATTTTCTGAAAGAAAAGATAGTTGCAGTGAATTGTTGGAGAAGAAGAGTAGTGAAACTAATGGCGGTTAAAATGAAAGTATATGTAACGTCGTACTGTAGATGAGCGGACACATGTATACGTGGCGATCATCTAACGATTAAAAAAAATTTAACCAATAAATAAAAGGTCAGGATTTAGGCGGGAGTGAAATATTTTATTTACACAAAAGTAATTTTGAATTCCGACGTTCATTAGGTTAATAAGTATCGAGGGTTATTTTTGTCAAAGCATATTTGGTAACATCTGTTGGTGTGTAGGGTTCGACTGGTAGGAAAGCATCTACTGGATGTAGAGTCCTACTGGTACGGATACACCTACTGCAGCTGACCATTGTATTACCAGCTGAGCTTAAATAACCATGATAGGAATATAACTGAAATTCCCCCTAAAAATTTATGCAAATAAACTAACTGATTCCCCCTGAATTTATTACCAAAACAAAATAATCAAGAAGTAATTTCAATTAAACCAAGAATATTTCGAAAGTAAGAAAACTTAGCGTCCGGTAGGGGTTTTGTGAAAATGTCTGCTGCCTGTTGTTCAGTAGAAATATACTCCAGCCGAATTTCTTTCTTCATAACATGATCTCTGATAAAATGATGACGGATGTCAATATGTTTAGTAGGAGTATGAAGAACTGGATTGTATGTTATAGCAATGGCAGACGTATTATCACAAAAGATGGGAGCCTCTGTGGACTCAATTCCATAATCTCTGAGTTGTTGCTGAATCCAGAGCAATTGAGCACAGCAGCTTCCAGCAGCAAGGTACTCTGCCTCGGCAGTGGAAGTTGCTATGGATGTCTGTTTCTTGCATCCCCATGATATCAATCGATCTCCAAGGAATTGGCAATACCCACTGGTGCTTTTTCTGTCAATTTTGCATCCAGCGTAGTCAGCATCTGAGTATCCAATAAGATTAAAAGTTGAGTCTCTTGGATACCATAGACCAACATTCTCAGTGCCTTTCAAATATTTGAGGATCCTTTTGACAGCAGTGAAGTGCGACTGCTTGGGATTTGCTTGAAACCGGGCGCACATACACACTGCAAACATAATATCTGGTCGGCTGGCTGTCAAATATAATAGAGATCCAATAATTCCTCGATACATTGTAACTTCGACTGGTATTCCTGAATTATCCAAGTCGAGTTTGGCAGATTAGCTCATTGGTGTAGCAGCAGCTGAGCTGGTACTCATTCCATATTTCTTCAGCAGCTATTTAGTGTATTTAGACTGATTTATCAAGATTCCTTCACTAGATTGCTTGACTTGCAATCCTAAGAAAAATGATAATTCTCCCATCATGCTCATCTCAAATTGGTTCTGCATTATCTTTGAAAATCTTTCACATAATTTTGGGTTAGTACTGCCAAAAATAATGTCATCAACATATATCTGAACTAGCAGAGTATGGTCTCCCTTTGTAAATTTAAATAAAGTTTTGTCCACCGTGCCAATGGTGAAGTCATGATCAATCAAATATTTTGATAGAGTTTCATACCATGCACGGGGGGCTTGCTTCAGACCATACAAAGCTTTGTTCAGATGATAAACATGAGATGGTTGCATATGGTTTTCAAATCCAGGAGGTTGTTCAACATATACTTCTTCCTGGAGATTGCCGTTAAGAAATGCGCTCTTAACATCCATCTGATAGACCTTAAAGTCTTTAAATGCAGCAAAGGCAAGAAATATGCGAATGGCTTCTACTCGGGCTACAGGGGCAAAGGTTTCATCCAAATCAATGCCTTCTTCCTGCATGTATCCCTGTGCAACTAGTCTTGCTTTATTCCTAATTACTGTACCATTTTCATCTAGCTTATTTCTAAATACCCATTTACTGCCAATAATTGTGTGATGAGATGGACGTGGAACTAAATGACATACTTTGTTTCGCTCAAACTGATTTAGTTCTTCCTGCATTGCTTCTACCCAACTTGGGTCTAATATAGCTTCATCAATCTTCTTAGGTTCTATATGAGATATGAATGCAGCATGAAGAAATTCATTAATCATTTGTCCTCTGGTGCGTAGAGGAGCAAGAGGGTTACCGATGACCTGCTCGGGTGGATGATCCTTCTTCCACCGGAGCGAAGGTCCATGAGGATTGAGTTCTTCACTTGGCTGGATATGAGTGGGCACATCAGAGGTTCTGATAGACTCATCTTTCTCATTTGTTCCTTCTACTGCAGTAGGGGTAGATGCAACTGTTTCATTGATAGCTGGCTGCAGTGCTTGTTGGCCAGCAGACTCCTCTGCTTGAGCTTCAGGCACTTCTGGTTCCAAGGAGCAGTCAGTCCTGCTTCTGTAATCTATCAATATAAGTGCTTTCCAGTCGATTACTTAAATTGTTGATTTGCAGATTAGATACAGTACAGTTAGTAGGTTCATCAAATTTTACATGCACTGATTCTTCTACAGTAAGAGTTCTATTATTAAATACTCTGAAAGCCTTACTAACTGTAGAATAGCCAAGGAATATTCCAGCATCAGTTCTATTATTAAATACTCTGAAAGCCTTACTAACTGTAGAATAGCCAAGGAATATTCCAGCATCAGATTTGGCATCAAAAGCGGTGAGATGAGTCTTTCCATTGTTATGAATAAAACATTTGCAACCAAACACATGGAAATAAGAAATATTTGGCTTACTGCCATTCCAGATCTCATAAGGGGTTTTATTTGCTCGCTTATTAATCATTAATCTGTTCTGCGTATAACATGTTGTGTTGACAGCTTCTGCCCAAAATTTCTGAGATATATCTGATTCCGCGAGCATAGTTCGCGCAGCTTCTTTCAAAGTGCGGTTCCTACGCTCAGCAACTCCGTTTTGTTGAGGAGTTCTAGCAGCAAAGTATTCGTGTTTAATACCAAGGTCATCTAGATATGATTCAAGTGATTGATTGGTGAACTCAGTACCTTTATCACTGCGAATTCTATCTATCCCAAACGATTACTCATTTTGGAGTCTTTTAAGTAGTTTGATCAGCTTTGGAGTAGCCTGATCTTTGCCACTTAGGAATAAGACCCACGTGAAACGAGTGTAATCGTCTATTAACACTAGGGTATACTTCATTCCCCCTAGACTTGTTACTGGTATAGGACCAAACAGATCCATATGCAGCAACTCTAGGCACCGATAAGAAGATTTACTCCGTTAGTTCTTAAAGGAGGATCTGATTTGCTTACCAAGTTGGCATGCTGCACAGATCTTGTCTTTTGAGAACTCAATTTGGGGCAGTCCAATAACTAGATCAAGTTTACGCAGACTGGCAATAGTTTTAAAATTTAAGTGACTCAACCGTTTGTGCCAAAGCCAATTTTTGGAAGAATTCAGGGCAGCTAAGCAAGTAGAGGAGATAGGCTGATTAAGATTCCAATCAATTTTATATGTGTTATCATGCCTTCTACCTACAAGTAATATACTGCCATCAGTAGATTTGATTGTGCATGAGTGCTGATTGAATTCCACGGAATGACCATTGTCACACAGTTGACTTATGCTAATCAAGTTATAGCATAGATTTTCAACTAAAAGAATATCTTTAATGATGATGTTACCGTAGATAATCTTACCCTTACCCATGGTTCTACCTTTCGCGTTATCTCCAAAAGTTATTCTGGGTCCGGTGGAGTCCACCAGTTCAGACAATAAGCTCGCATTTCCTGTCATATGTCTAGAGCATCCGCTGTCCAAGAACCATTCTGAGCTCCGAACTGGATGCATTCTAGTTTCCTGCAATTAAAGCGATATAATGATTGGTACCCAATCCTACTTGGGTCCGGGTAGGATTAGTCCTTTCGGAACCCACACTTGTATGACCCTAAGTGACTTAGGTCGGTGTGTGTTCTGAAATGTGTGTGCATTTATAAATGATGGTGATGATTTTGACTGTGAAGTGTGATAATATGTGTATGCATGTGCTTTTGGATTGTAGTTCCTGTTATTGAGCATATACCTCTTCTGGACAGGTTTACAGTTGTAGTACCAGGGTTTAACCTCTCTAGCTGCTCAACCAGTGGGTTTAAGTTCATTTCTGAACTTTTGCCTCGGTTTAGCCTCTTTGAGTGGTTCTACATAACCGATACCCCTGTGCTATGCCTGTTCCTTGATGAGTGTTGCTTTAACAGGTTCTTTAACCAGTTCATAAGGGTCATATACTGTGCTAGATCTTACAAAGTTCATTGATTGAACCTTGCTTTTTGTTATACACAGTTGAGGTTTATTACCTGATGAACTGCTTTCATTACTATTATAGCCTATGCCGGTTAAGTCACCAGCAAGCCTTATAGATTCAAGCATTTCATCCTTTCTGGTAGTGGGCGCATTCCAAGTGCTAACCAGTTTGCTAAGTTTCTGGTAGGCACACTTGGCTTCATCTCTTTCTTTCACTAGGAGACTGGCTGTTTCCCTTAAGCAGTTCAACTCCCTCGATTGTTCATAATCAAGTTTGTTTTTATGCGTTTCAGTTGGGATTGAGTGCTCAGTCTTGTAGCTTTCAAAAGATTCATATAGCGTTCGATACGCATTGATCATGTCCTGCAATGCATTGGTGAGTTCACTATGTGTAAATTCAGATAGGTTAGATTCGTGTACCTCATTTTCATCATTTGCCATTAAGCAGTGGACTTCCTCGTCTTCACTTTCGCTGGATGAGCTAGATAACTCCTCTGATTCTGATTCAGAATCAGCCCATTTGCTCTTGCTTTCTTATGCCATTAAAACCTTTTGATCTCTGTCCCTTTTGGATGATCTTCTGGTTTTCTTGGATTTTCTGTAATCCTTGGATCCTCTTTTGTGATCATCCTTTTTGGGTTTAGGACTGTCAGCAATGAAGTGCCCTGGTTTGAGGCAGTTGAAGCATACTCGCTCTTCTTCTTCTGAATTTCCTTTAGAATTCTGCCTTCGAGGATATTGATAAGATCTCTGGTTCTTCTTCATGAATTTTCCAAATTTCTTTACGAACATTGCCATAGCATCATTACACATCTTTTCTGGAGTCATTTCTGTAGAAGTAGGCAGAGACTCCGACGCAGTGAGAGCTTTGGTTGGTTGACTGGTATTTGGTTCATCTTCAACCCGAATGCCTAATTCGAATTCATAGGCTTTTAAATCAGCAAACAGATCATGTAGATCTATCTTGTTGATGTCCTTCGATTCTCTCATAGCAATGGTCTTGACACCCATTCTCTTGGGAGACCTCTCATTACTTTGAGAGTGACTTCTCTGTTGGGTAACTCCTTAACCAGACTGCTCAGTTCATTAATTATTTCAGTCACTCTTTCATCATACTCGTTGAGAGTTTCTCCATTCATCATCTTGATATGCTCAAACTTTTGTAGAGCCACAGTAAGCTTGTTTTCTTTGGTTTGATCATTTCCTTCACAGAGTTGGGCAATCTTCTCCCAGATATCTTTGGCTGTTGAGCACATTTTTATTTTGTTGAACATATTTTTGTCCAAAGTTTTGAACAGAATGTCCTTAGCAACATTGTCCAGATTTGCCTTTTTCTTATCTTAGTTTGACCATTGAGATCTTTCTTTTTCTACCATTTGTGGATCACCACTTGTGATGGAAGCAGCTGTATTGATTTTCATGATCTTCAACGGTCCTTCAGTGATTACATACCACATATCATCATCTTGAGCACTTAGATGTGCTTGCATACGGATTCTCCAGTCATCATATTCGTCTTTCTTGAACATTGGAATCTTGCTGAATGAGGCCATCAGTTTTTGGCAATTGGTAATTTCTCAAGATTGAGAAGACCTAAGCTCTGATACCACTTGTTAGGATCGGGGTAGTGTTTAGAAGGGGGATTGAATAAACACGAGATTCAATTTCGATTTCTTTTTCTGGTTAACTGTAAACTGTTAAGTATTATAGTTGCTTCTCAATATTGGGCAAGTCAGCAGACACTTGTTATAGTGCGGAATACGTCTACTGAACTTGTGAGGAATAAAACTGAGGTAATAAAGCAATGAACAAATAACACAAGAGTTGTTTCTGGAGGTTCGAAGCACAACGCTTCTACGTCTCCCCTTCTTCCTTTGCAGGAAGGATTCACTAGAAGACTTGGATTACACTTTTACAGTATACAACCTTCTTAGGCACTAACACACTTGGCCTAAACTCCTAGCAATCACAATCTTCTTAACTTTTGATTACAAGAGATTCTATAACACTCTTTACAGAATAAACTTTCTAACTTCGAGTGTTTTTGAGCAGCAGATTTCAATTGAAAATAATCTATCACAGATTCAGTTTCGCTGTTTGTCTGCTCTTTGCTGAACGTTTGGAATATCAGTAATATGATTTTCTTGTTTGATTTGAAGTATATCTCTTTGTTGAAAATCGCTCAGCATCTCTTCATTCTCTGCTTGGACGTATTTATAGGTTTGGTTGTCCAACGGTAGCTTTTCTGTATATGGAAGATATTAGCTTTCCAAATTCATATTGTCTTCTTTCCTATTTTGTTTAAGCAACGGCTCTTTTCACTCTGACGGTAATGGTGGCGGAGATATAGCAAGGTGTGCCGCTCTGTTGTACCTTTGTCAGAGAATGTTGTACTTATTTTGTCTCGTTGCTTAGTGCTCTTACTGGAAGTTTAGACTTCTGCTGGTTTTGTTTGCTCAACTGGTCGTTCATCCTCTTATGACCAGTTGATGTCTTTGTTCAGTGGGACTATCCGGTTGATAGTTGTCCAGTAGATGTATGTCCAGTTGGTGACCATCCAGTTGATGTCTTGTCCAGTTGGTGGCCATCCAGTTGATGTCTATCCAGTTGGTGACCATCCAGTTGATGTCTTGTCCAGTTGGTGGCCATCCAGTTGATGTCTATCCAGTTGGTAGCCATCCAGTTGATGTCTTGTCCAGTTGACGTCTATCCAGTTGGTAGCCATCCAGTTTATGTCTTGTCACCCGGTAAGACTTCAATATCCGGTAGATGTCTTCATCCGGTAGGTGTTTATCATCCGGTAGGAGTCTTTATCCAGTTGGTCTTTGACATCCGGTAGGAGTCTTTATCCAGTTGGTCTTTGACATCCGGTAGGTGTTTGTAATCACCAAAACTTAGAAATCGTTTTACCAACAGTAATTCATTCCTGCTAGAAATATTACCGACCCTCTGACATCTATCACATGAAGAGACATACCTGAATGTATCCCTATACAGTGTTGGCCAATAAAACCCAGAAGCAAGTACCTTAGCAGCTGTTTTGGTAGCTCCAAAATGCCCACCTGTATCTCCATCATGGCATTGCTTCAAGATATCTTGCATATCCTCCTCGGGGATACATCGCCTTATGATGTTGTCTGCACAAACTTTGAACAAATATGGATCCTCCCACATAAGATGTTTAACCTCAAAAAAGAAATTTTTCTTTTGATAAAAAGTCAGATTTTGTGGGAGGATACTACTAACAATATAGTTTCCAAAATGTGCATACCAAGGTACCATATCAACACTAAACAAATGCTCATCAGGGAAATTTTCATTAATGTCATCTACCTCATTGTCACTTGCATCATTACTGTTCTCAATTGGCGATAAATGATCTGCAACCACATTTTCAACACATTTCTTATCTCTTATCTCCAAGTCAAATTCTTGCAATAATAAAATCCACCTAGTCAAGCGTGGTTTGGCATCTTTCTTTGCAAGTAAGTATTTAAGTGCAGCGTGGTCGGTGTACACAATAACTTTAGCAAGACATAGGTAAGAGTGAAACTTATCAAAAGCAAAAACTATGGCTAGAAGCTCTTTTTCAGTGGTGGCATAGTTAATTTGTGCTTCATTCAAAGTGCGACTAGCATAGTAAATCGTATAAAATACCTTGTTCCTCCTTTGACCTAAGACTGCTCCTACCACGATGTCGCTGGCGTCACACATCAGTTCAAAAGGTAACTCCCAATCAGGGGTGACCAACACAGGTGCGGTCACCAATTTCTCCTTGAGAGTATTGAACGCCTGCATACAATCAGAATCAAATTCATAAGATGCATCTTTAGTTAACAAGTGAGATAAAGGTTTAAAAAGTTTTGAGAAATCCTTAATGAAACGTTGATAAAATCCCGCATGTCCTAAGAAGCTTCGGATTCCCTTTACTGTTGTCGGTGGTGGCAATTGTTGTATCACTTGAATCTTTGCCCGATCCACTTCAATACCCTTCTCAGATATCTTGTGTCCCAAAACTATTCCTTCTTGGACCATGAAGTGACACTTCTCCCAATTCAGTACAAGATTTGTCTCTTCACACCTTGCCAACACTAAAGTCAAGTTAGACAAACATATATCAAAAGAAGAACCAAACACAGAAAAATCATCCATGAATACTTCTATGAATTTCTCTATCATATCATGGAATATGGCCACCATACATCTTTGAAAGGTAGCAGGTGCATTACATAATCCAAATGGCATTCGTCGGAATGCAAATGTGCCATAAGGACAAGTGAAGGTGGTCTTCTCTTGATCCTCAGGTGTAATTGCAATTTGGTTATATCCCAAATATCCATCTAGAAAGCAATAAAAATCATACCCTGCTAACCTCTCTACCATTTGATCAATGAAGGGAAGGGGAAAGTGGTCTTTACGAGTAGAATCATGTAACCTCCTATAATCAATGCACACTCTCCATCCCGTGACTGTTCTTGTATGTATTAACTCATTGTTCTCATTAGGGACAACAGTAATACCCCCTTTCTTTGGTACACATTGAATAGGACTTACCCATGAGCTATCAGAGATAGGATAGATAATACCCGCGTCCATTAGCTTGATAATCTCAGCTTTTACTACCTCTTGCATTTTTGGATTAAGACGACGTTGTGGTTGGACCACGGCCTTGAATGTGTCCTCCATAAGAATTTTATGCATGCAGACCGATGGGCTAATTTCTTTAATATCTGATATCTTCCATCCAAATGCTTTCTTGTGCTCTTGAAGGACTTTCACAAGCTTTTCCTCATTATCACCTGTCAAAGATGAAGAAATAATAATTGGTAAAGATTTTTCAGCATCTAAGAAAATATACTTGAGATGTGATGGAAGAGGTTTGAGCTCGAGAGTAGGTGACTCTTCAATTGATGGCTTTTGAGGTTTAATATCCCTTTTTCCCAACTCTCCAAGATTCTCAGTGGCTCGTTTCATGTAAGGACTGGTGTTGTTCATATAAGCTATACTCTTGATGTCTTCCTCGCAATGTTGCTTATCAGCTTCCACTAAGCATGCTTCCATGTTATCCTTGAATGTATCTTGCAACACCTCACCTGTCAGAACATCAATAATATCTACATTGAAACACATGTGTTCGTCGTGTGGGTGTTGAAGTGCTTTAAAAACATTAAAAGTAACTTGATCCTCCCCTACTCGGAGGATCAACTTCCCTTGTTGAACATCGATGATTGTTTTTCTCGTTGCTAAGAATGGTCGACCCAAAATCAGTGGTGTCTCTGAATCTACTTCCATATCTAGTACCAGAAAATCAACGGGAAAGATGAATTTATCCACTTTGACTAAGACGTCTTCAATGATACCCCTCACATAATGACTTTGTAAAAGATACTGATCCTATGGTGCAAGGTATAGTAAAACTCCCTGGGTCTTTTAACTTTGGAGGCATTTTATTTTGCACAATTGCTGAGCACTCCTCTGTCAAGCTTACCGTTTCATATTCACCCAACTTTCGCTTATTTGACAAAATTTCCTTCAAAAACTTAGCATAACTAGGCATCTGAAGTAAAGCATCAGCGAATGGAATATTAATATGTAGTTTCTTAAATACTTCAAGAAACTTACCAAATTATGCGTCCATCTTAGCCTTTTTTAATGCTGCGGGAAATGGGGGAGGAATTACTATCCTATCAGTGTGTGTGATCGGTGTAGTGTTAGAATTCTTACCTTTCTCCGTCGCCTTTTCCTTAGTCTTATCCTTGCCTTCAGATGTCTCTCCATGACTCTCTTCTGCTTCAGCTTGCGGTCTTATCTCTTTTCCACTCCTTAACTCAATGGCCTTTGCTTGCTCGTTTTGGTTCTTCACTGTCCCAATTGGTATCATGCCCTGCGTTCGTCCGGATATTAATGATGCGAGTTGCCCCACTTGCATTTCCAAGTTCTTTATGGATGCATCCTGAGTCGTCATCCTAGTTTCAGTTGATGCTATGAACTTGGCTATTAGCTCTTCCATACTCGGCTTATTCGACCCTCCCGATTGTAGCTGTGGATTTAACACATTCTCTTTGTTGGTCCACCTAAAATTGTTGTGATTCCTCCACCCTGGGTTGTATGAGTTCGAGTACAGATTGTTGGGATGCCTGTTACCTACAAAATTCACCACTTCATTAGTTTGCATGAATGGGTTACCTGCCTGGCACTCAATGCTCGGATGACCGCCTCCACATAAATCACAGAAGACAGCTTGAGCTTGCATCGCTGCTGCACCCATGCTATTTATCTTCCGGTTCATAGCTTCCAACTGAGCCGAAATAGCAGTAATCTCATCCACTTGATGGACTCCCATTGGTTTCTGTGGCGTGTTCCTTTCCGATTGCCACTGATAGCTATTGGACGCCATTTCCTCCAAAAAGTTATACGCCTCTTCCTGTGTCTTCCGCATGATTGATCCCCCAGATGCTGCATCTATCATTGATTGGTTAGCAGAAAACAAACCATTGTAAAAAGTCTGTACCTGCAGCCAGATGGGTAGACCGTGATGTGGGCATCTCCTCAATAAATCTTTGAAACGATCCCACGCCTCGTATAAACTCTCAGGATCGAACCCGAACGTAGTGATATCGTTCCGCATCTTTGCCGTCTTGGAGGGAGGAAAGTACTTCGATAAGAAAGCATTTGTCATCCCTTCCCATTTTGTAATTGATCCTGCAGGTAATGAATTCAACCAGGATTTAGCTTTGTCTCTCAATGAAAAAGGGAAGAGCCTTAACCTGATGGCGTCGTCGGAGACGCCATTAAACGTGTCACAGATCTCCAAGAAGTTGGAGATGTGAGTGTTTGGATCGTCCGTGGCAGCTCCCCCAAACATTACAGAGTGCTATATCATCTGGATAATTGCAGGCTTGATCTCGAAATTATTTGCCTGGATTGTCGGCCTAGTAATGCTGGATAAAGATCCATGGAGTGTTGGCTGTGCAAAGTCCATCATTGACCTCGGGTTCTGTGCTTGGTTATTGTCGGCCATTGCTCGAGCTTCTCGTAGTCTTCTAAGTAGAGTTCTCTCTATTTCAGGATCAAATGGCTCGAGAATGGGCTCCTCTCTTCTGAGCATGCACTAGAGAAATGGTTCCTGTATTGGATCAGACAAAAGGAGACAACAACAAAAATACAAAATCAAAAACAAGAACAACTAACTAAAACAAAAAAAGAAAAATAACAACGAAATAATACAAATTGGCTAAATTACAATTAACTAATCTCGTATGATATTATACAGATTAGTCCCCGGCAACGGCGCCAAAAACTTGACCGCTCTATTTTTTAACAGAAAATTCTAGGTGTAGCGATTCTTTACCGCAAGTGCACGGTGTCAAGTTTTAGTATAGTTAAATGGAAGTAAGGGTTGTCGAATCCACAGGGACTAACGTATAAGTACCAAATAAAACTAGTAAAATTATATTTAGCCTACGATTAAAAAGAGGGTAGATTAACTACAGCAAATTTATAACTAAAGAACCTAAATAAAATAAGAATAAATAAAATGAATGGTTTCCGGATATGCAAAGGAATTTCGCTCGAGAAATTTATCAAGCTCTTCGTTCAACTATGTTATCTTCAAAGATTCGTTTGAATAGGCAATTACCAAACAATTGATTCTTAAGGTGAAAGGTTTTCGTTATTATTCAATACACTCTCTTGAGCTGTATAGAAACTAATATCAAATTAGAACAAGTAACTCTCGTTCACTTATTTACTAATCCGATATTGCATAAATCTCAAAACCTAGTTACTCTAAATCTCTCGATTCAAAGTGCTCACGTATGTGATTTTATCTCTCGATCTCAATCTTAAACATACTTCATGAATTACTGTAGCGTATTATAACGTTATCTCTCGATCTCGGTTATAACTCACAAAATTCAATCAAGTTAGCTAGGCTTTGATCTTAATAAGCATTTAATTCATGAACAATAAGTAATCAATCCACTCAAACACAATCGAATCAATAAATGAAACACAATTATACTTAAACTCGATAAAATAAACTCAATTTAATTCAAGACAAATCAATAAGACGTTTAATTGTTTCTCAACCTCAAAAACATCCAATAAAAATGAAAATCAAATAAATCCGAGTTTAGAAATACGATAAATGCTGGAACGAATCCGTGCGTTGCACCGTAATCTCTTCTCTTGTTCATTCCTTGCACTCCGGAAATGGCTCGCTCAAGCTTGGATGAAGAACGGAGGAAGATGGCTTCTCCTCCTTCTTGTCGGCGGCGGCTACTAGGGTTTTTAGGTGATGAAAAACGGCTCTCAACCCTCTCTGATATGATATCGAATGATATGGAAGAGATCCCACATTTAAACCATCGAGAATCACGTTAATTCAGAAGATCGCGTATCGATCGATCGAAAAGAGCTTTCGATCGATCGGTGCACTGTTGCTTCAGCGTTTAAAAGTTTCTGCCTCGATCGATCGATCGAGATTTTCATTCCGATCGATCGACACTTCGATAAATTTGGTGCTGAACTCTCTGCCTGGATCGATCGATCGAGAAATAATCTCGATCGATCGAAATTCTGAAAAATCTTAATTCTTCTCTTTTTCGCCTCGATTTCACCCGTTTCCTTCATTTTAGCTCATTTCTTCCATTTTCGACCTATTTTCCTGAAACAAGCAAATAAATACCAAAAAGCGTAATTTCATCCAGGAAAAAGTACGAAAAACGGAAAGAAATTACAGCTAAAAATACTTAAAATCTAAGCCTATCAATCATTGTCAAGCATTACAAGGCCAACCATTCAAGCCAATAATTTTGAAATAAAGCCGGCGATAATACAGATGATCCAGCATTCCGTGATGTTTGGGGGAGTAGCCATTGATGACCCGAACGCTCACATCTCCAACTTCTTGGAGATCAGTGACACTTTCAAACATAATGGCGTTTCTGACGACGCCATTAGGTTAAGGTTATTTCCCTTTTTGTTAAAAGATAAAGTTAAAGCTTGGTTGAAATCTTTACCTGCAGGATCGATAACAACTTGGGAGGGGATGACACAAGCGTTCTTGTCCAAATACTTTCCCCCTTCCAAAAAGGCAAAGATGAGGAGCGATATCACCACATTCGGGCAGTATGACCCTGAAACATTATATGAGGCGTGGGATCGTTTCAAGGATTTGCTTAGGAGATGCCCACAATATGGTCTTCCTATTTGGCTCCAGGTACAGACTTTTTATAACGGTTTATTTTCATCTAACCGTTCTATGATAGATGCAGCCTCAGGAGGATCCATTATGCGCAAAACACCGGAAGCAGTGTATGAACTCTTAGAAGAGATGGCTTCTAACAGCTATCAATGGCAATCGGAGAGAAATGTGCCAAAGAAACCAGCTGGAGTTCACCAAATTGATGACATCACTGCTCTTTCGGCACAGTTGGAAGCGCTGAATAAAAAGATAGATAGCATGAGCATGACAGCAATGCAAGCTCAAGTTATCACTTACGAATTATGTGGAAGCAATCATCCAAGCATTGAGTGACAGGCAGGTAATCCATTCAGTCTAATGAGTCCGTGAATTATGTAGGAAACAGGCAGCCCAATAACCCATACTCCAATACTTACAACCCGGGATGGAGAAATCATCCGAACTTGCAATGGTCCAACCAAAACAACGTGTTGAACCCACAACAACAACCGGGGAATGTGCCTAAGCCGAGTATGGAGAAGCTCTTGACCAAGTTAATTTCATCAACTGAAACAAGGATGCAAAATCAGGATGCATCTATAAAAACCTTGGAGGTTCAAGTGGGGCAACTAGCAGCTATAATTCATGGACGAGCTCAAGGGACACTACCTACTGATACGGTGAAAAACCCGAAGGAGCAAGCAAAAATGGACCACTGAGACGGAGGTGACAGTCCAGCTTGGGACTATAAATTAAGAACTTTCCTCTATCCCTTGTTTGTTTTTCATTTTTTTAGTCTAATTGTTTTTTGTTTTTATTTTTGTTATTTTTCGAGCCTAACTCCGTGCTTTAATTTTCAAATGCAGAAAAAATGGAATGAGTCCAACTAATGGGGCGAATCGATCATTGAAAATTTTTGAAAAAAAATTTGGTCTGGAAGGGTCGATCGATCGGAAACATAAGCTCGATCGATCGACCAGGAGTTACAAAATTTAAAAGTTTTATGGAGTCATCGATCGATCGAGATATCCCGCTCGAGCGATCGAGAAAGGTCATAAAAAGAAAAAAAATTCTCTGTCTCGCTCGATCGATCGAGTGACAGATAAATTTGTTTTCCACTCGATTTCAGCAGAACAAAAAACTCAATCCTTCAAAATTTTACACAGAAAAAATCGCCCATTTTAACCTAATCCCCAAACTCAGACAAGCTTTATTTGCTCCGTATATGATTACATCTTGAGCACGGCTATATTTTATTTTTTCCTCAGCTCGGGATATTTATCAAATCAGGCGAGTTTATTATCTCTGGAGTTCATATCATGCGAGCTTTATTTTCTTATATTTATTAACTCTGGAGTTCATATGAGTTTTATTTGCTTCGAATATCGGACAAGCTTTATCTGCCCCGTATAGTATTACATCTTAAGGTCCGATGTATAGTATTTGGTCCGTATCTCGGAAGAGCCAGAATATTTGTTGACTCTAGAGTTTCAGCCGAGTTTTATCTGCTACAGTTCTCATTAGCTCGGGATATATCCTACTCTAGAGTTCGGATGCACTTTAGCTCAGAATATTTATCATATTGGGAGCCAATATATATTCTATCAGCTCAGGATTCTCTATCACCTCTATCAGCTTGGGATTCTCGATCATATCAGCTTGGGATTCTCGATCATCTCTATCATCTCGAGATTCTTGACCACCTCAGTCAGCTCGGAATTCTTAATCACCTCATATCAAATCCGAACTACTTTGGTTATGTTGGGCACTCATGGCTACGCCGAGCAAAATATGTTATGAGTTTGATTAAGTTGAGCAGAGTATCTTATGTGCTATGATAACCCAAGCTCACGTCGCAATGGGATGAGCTCCATTTGTTATTGATCAGCTGAACTTATTATTACTGAGCTTCACTTATTATGAGATCAGACCAGTTCGGCTATTGGAAAATCAGTTTGTCTCAATATTTTTAGCCGACTCGCATTAATGTTATCGAATGCTTCTATTGTATGGATTCAATGTTGGAAATTTACACGGTCCACGAATTGTGCATAGACAGTTCAGACTAATACTACAATCGAGACAGCGTTCACTAGCTCGACTAGAGGGGGAGGCTAGTATTACCCTACCACAATTCGGACCAAAATTTCATTTAAGAGATCTGGTGAGGGAATTAAGGCCTAGAGAAATGGATTTAATTTTCTGTCTGTGCTAAAGGGAGGACCACCTTTCATTTTTATCCCTAAGAAGAATGATAAAATGAGGTCCATCTTGAGGGATTCTTTCTTTCATATGGACACAGAATATCACTTCCCATCAATTTGTTTACTCTCATATCTTGAACAAGAAACACTGTAATCGATCAATATTCATAGTGAAATTTTATAATGGACAATGCCACATGGTTTTTTCCCTCATTTTGGGTTTTCTACGTAAAAAATATGGTCACATTCATATTTATTTATTATTAATATATGGATTTATTTTTCGCAGCTAAAGAATTTTTTTTAAAAAAAATTAGGGTAAGACATTTTTTCTAAAAAAAAACACTATAATTTTTTTTGGTGGTGCCGCTGCCGCCCCTTCCCTCGGCCGCGGGTTCAAATTGCTGCCGGATCAGCCTAAAGGTAATCCTTTATCACGCGTCAAGTTATATGGAATTCATTGATTCGAACAAGATGGCAAGATCATGAATCTGGCATTACAAATTTCTTCCACAGGCAACATACATATACTATCAGCCTGATGGCAGTTCGACTCCGAACTATTTCATTATGTTCTTATTTCCCTGATATTCATTCGGTGAGATGGATGAATGCCTTGTGAACTCTCAGTACAATTGGTTTCGCTGGTTCTATCATCCGCGTAACAATTTATGACGGTGAGTATCGCACTCGGGAAATTTGTTTTATGGTTTCTATAGAACGTAACGAGTTGATGTTATATGTAAAAAATAATCTCAGGGAAGAAAATGGATCGAGGCCATAGTTTGCAATGCAGCTCATCAACTAAAGTTTTTAAAGACTTCAATTCTCTTGGTGCAATTGCCTTTTGCATTTGGAGATGCAATGATCCCTAAAATACAAGTAAACTACTCTCTTTTCATTTGGATATTGTAGTACACAACTCCAAGTTTTCATATGATTGTTTCCATGTTTTTTTTATTTTAAATTGAAAGCCAGATTCTGTAGTATATGTTTATTCCATGATTATGGGGAAGTCCCTGGAAATTGGTTGATTTTTTGTGCTAATTTTGATAGGAGTACAGTGAGAAATCCATCAAAAAGAACATGTACAAAGGTGTATCAGCAGCATATACTATAATAGTTTTAACTTACTGGCAACTAGCTTTCTCTGGGTACTGGGAATTCGGTTCAAACGTCAAGCCTTACGCCGTGGCTTCACTTACTACCCCAAGCTGGACTATCATCATGGCTAACTTATTCGCAGTCATTCAAATACAGGATGCAATCATGTGAAACTCACCAAGAAAATAGAAGCATTTGCCAAAAACTTATGATCCGCAAGTACTTTGTAATACCCTTGTCCCCTATCTATTGTGGGAAGATTTTGATAAGATACATAAGGTTACATGATAGATTTTTGTAGCAACAGTGGCTAAGCATTTTCATGGACGACGTGTACGAAGCAGTTGCTGATGGTCTCATAGCCAATTTTTAGAGTGTCGGGTGCATGGTTCCGGGAGTGACAAACTTACTATATTCTTGTCCTTGTGCAGATTTACTGCAGACCAACTTATGCATATTTCAAACGGAGAACGCAATGTAAGACGAATCGTCTACGGTCTACTTTTACATTGTTTTGTTAACACTTATTGCCTTAGTCATGCCTTTTTTCGAGATTTTGTTGGCATTTGTGGGGATGTTGGATTCACTCCATTAGACATTGTATTCCCTGTTATAGTTTACATGAAAGTTAGGAAAATGGCCAGGTGTGGGAAGTTGAGGCATGCAGTGTTGCTCCTTAACATAGCCATTGCTGTCTGGTTCTCAATAGTTGCAGTGTTGGGTTGTGTTAGGGTAGAATAATAGTTTTATCATATGAATATGTGGTGCAAAAATACAGAAATCTACGATTTTTATAAAACAAAATCACTTACTTCAGTAGCTGGATTAGCGCTAAAAAAATTAAATGAAAATGTGGTGCAAAAATACAAGAAAAACCAAGTTTTTTCTTGGCCCAATTCAATTCTTTTTTACCAAAACGTTAAAGATTTAATAAAAATAAAAAATTTAACTCTCACTTGTAAAAATAATGTCTTTCTTAACTTATAATAATTGCATAGTTTTGCTTCAGGCTGCTTATCGGGTCGGGTTAACCGGATCCGATCCCGAACCGGACCGGTACCGAAACAGTTAACCCGGTTCCAAACCGGTATCCGATCCGGTATTTATTGGTTCGGATTAGTTCTGGGGGTTCGGAACCATCAATCCGCCGATTCCGGTTCAAAATCGGAACCGACGAAAAAAAATTAAAAAAAAAAACGGCAATAAGGCTGTTCGGGTTGTTTTTTTTTTTTGTTTTTTTTGTTTTTTTAAATTACAACTATAAATACAACTTCATTTGTAGGTTAAATTCATCCAAAGTTTCCAAGTTACTCTCTCATTCTCTCATTATCGTATCATTATTATTTTGGTCTAAAATCATCCAATGTTTCCAAGTTGCTATCTCATATTGTTGAGATAAATTATATTCAATATACGATGGCATCTTCTCGGTGATCTTGGTAGTCGTACTCCCTTAATTCCACATGTAGTACAAGAACAATATGATTATTTGGCCGACCTTGATGATATACATGGCATGCATGAAGAAGATGAGCATATTGCAGAACATCCCGATGCCCATATTCTACCACACGCAGGATCATCCACAACCACTACAGCTGCGAGTCGATCAACTAACCATCCCAAGCGAAGCAAGGTTTGGGGTCATTTTGATGTCGAGACAAAACTGGGTACGAACGAATCTGTTGTTATTTGTAAAATATGTAAAACCATGTATAATTATAAAACAGGTGGTTTCGCATGCGGTACCGGAACTTTTAAGGAACATCTAGTTAAGAAACATAATTTTGATGATGGTACTTTACAACCATTACGTAGAGAACCAACCAAACTTCAAATTAATCATCAATCTAGCACTAATTTTATCTGAACCCCCGGAAAAAAAACAAAAGATTATTCGTTCATTTTGTTGTTAGATGTGAACTTCCCTTTTTGTTTTCTGAAAACGGTGGCTTTATTGAATTTTCTTCTGGTATCCAATTATGTTTTCGATATATTTCTAGGCACACTTTGAAAAGAAATATCGTGGATGTGTTCCTTGATTACCGTAAAATTGTAGTTGATAATCTTTCTTCTATAAACTGCAGATTAAGTAGACTACTGATATTTGGACGAATACCAAAGTACTTCCTTTTCTTGTTATTACTTTTCATTGGATTGATGATAATTGGTGTTTGCAAACAAGAATTTTTTCACTTGATGAATTAAAATCTGCACATCTGGTTCCCAAATTGCTACATTTATGTTAATGTTTGTAGATTTTATAGAATTGCAGATAAAAATTTTACGAAAAAACTTGACGATGCATCAAATAACGGTAGTAATGCGTGATCTTAAAATACATTTAGGACAAATGGTTAATGCTATTTTTTCATGTTAGATGTGCATGTCATATAATTAATTTAGTTGTAAAAGTTGGTATGAAGATGCTGAATGCAGTAGCATAGATAAACTTAAAAACTGTTGTCAATGGATACGACAATCACGTAATAAGCGTGATTTGAAACATATGTGTGCAAGTCGGAATATTTGGTTTACTCTTTTTCACCGCCCATTGCAACTCGATGGAATTCTTTGCATAAAATGTTAGAGTCGATGTTACCTTATCAAGATGATTTAACTTCTTTTTATAACTCTTATCAAATGCCTGAAAGTGGTGAAAGTTATTTATTGTCGCATTAGGATTGCTATTTTGTTAATAATTTAACTTCTTTGTTATCAACTTTTAAAGAAACAACAGATCATTTCTCTGATGTTTATTATCAAACTTCTAATTATTTTCTTCCACTTGTATTTAACATGTTTTGTAAATTTATTAAATTTAGAGATGATATTGAATTATCGTCGTTCGTTTATCGTATGGAGGAGAAGTTTAAAAAATATTGCGAACAAATTCCACACGTGCACTATAAGGATGTTGACGATCGTCAATCATGCATTCTCCTCAAAATATGCTTGGATTGTACCATAGTGAACAGGGACAAAGCTCATCGTCACGTGTAGGAGGAGAAGAAGAAGATGTTACTCAGTCACGAAGCAGAGGATTAATTTGTTGAGGGTCCTTGGAAGTTAAGAAGCAGAGAGGAAGCGGAGTGTCATCTACCTCTTCAAATGAGTTGCGGTTCTTCCAGGGTCAAATTAAATATGAAATTTTGACATACTAGAGTGGTGGAAACCAAAAGCAATACAATATACAATCTTAGCCAAAATGGCTAGAGATGTATTTGCAGTCCAAACATCCAATGTCGCATCGAAGTCGGCATTCTCAACTTGTGGTTGACTCATTGGAGACTTTAGAGTTTCTCTAAAACCAGAATCATAGTGCATGCTTACGCTACTAAAAGTTTGGTACGATGCTGAGAGAAAAAATAAGAGACAATGAGGAATCGAACGAGTTCGGAAACGAAAGTTCGGAAGAAGAAGAAGAAGAATTGGTCAAGACTATACTAATCAATTATGATGAATAATGTATTTTTTATAAATTTCAAATGCTGTAGTTTTTACGTTGTTTTGCATATTCATTAAACTATATATTTTTCCTTTACAATTTGGGTTGAACGCATTATCTGAAATAAAAAAAAAAATAAGAAATAGGCTTGGCGATCGATCACCATAGGCAAAAAATAAAAATAAAAATAAAAAATGATTGCGCTTGTGATAGATCGCAGAGAATGGCGATCGGTCATCTACCAGTTCCGATTGGAACCGATACAATCCAGACCCAATCGGGACTATTGGATCCGGGGTTCCGAATGGGATTGGTTCCCTGGTTTGGGACATGGATCCGGAACCGGACCCATCCGGTTCAGAGCCGAATTGGTCGGATTCCACCCCTTTGGAATCCGGGACAGGTTGGATCCGATCCGAATCCGGCCCAATCCCGACCCATTAACAGCCTGATTTTGTTTCATTCTCTTAATCTCTTCCACACAAGTGAACGTGAATAAAAAAAAAAAAATCCAAGTCCTATTGCTTTTGGCAGCATTATTACGACCTCCAATATAGTGGAGTTTAATTTTTTTAAAAAAATAAATAAAATATAGCCGCACCTCCATCCATTTATTATTGTTGTTATATTTTTAGTATAGCGTCAAACTGTTGGTTTCAAGGACTCCTCCCCATTGCAAATCAGAGGTGGCTGACTCAAACATGAGTCTCCGCATTGGTAATGGCGAGTGGTGTCAGATGGACCAGAGACCATCGACACATTGCAACTTTTAATTATTACAATTTCATGAATAAGTTAGAGCACAGTAAAACAATTTCAAACTAAAGTGTCTTGGTCGGATATTGAATTGTCCATAAATTAATGTCCAAGTCTATTTAAATCAATATTATAATGATCGAGCCCACATGATTTTGTATGATCGAATAATTATGAGTTACACTCTAATATCATGTAATGAATCAATTTTATTTTATTTTATTTTATAAAAAAAATCGACTCATTAAAGGGTGTCATCAATAATTTTAATATCCTAACAAGAGACGAAGATAAGGATTGGAATTTGGGGCAATTTTTTTGAGAGTTGTATACCCAACAATTTTTATGTGTGCTCGTGGAGGGAGATACAATCATCAACTGCCTAGAATTGTTGAAGTTTGAACAAGTTGCAAAGTTTCAAGTTTGAAAGTTGAATTCAAAGTTCGAGCCCAATTATGCCTAACTTTTACTTGTTTTCCCACCATGATTTTCATGATTTCACACCAAGAATTTTTTTGGTTTCGAAACTTGTTTTTCACCTATAAATAGGCAAGAGATTTGTTCATTTGTATCACAACCCAAATCAAAAGTTTAGCTAGCTTTGAGAGAGAGCAAAGTGTGATTGAGAGAGTTTGAGTTGAGTTGAGCAAGTTTGCTCCTTCTCCGGGAGTTGAGAATTTGTACTCCTCTTGTAATCCCTTCATATTTGATATAGTTAAGTGTGTGCTTCGTGGACGTAGGATAGTTTTGTCGAACCACGTAAATTTTTATGTCTCTATGTGTGTGGGTTGTTTTTCATATCCCTTATAGCTCCTCCAACTTCCGCAAGAATATGACAATAGTCATTGTTCCTAACAACTGATATCAGAGCCATAGTCATTTTGTTGGGTAGAGTTTTTGTGTGATAAGTGAATACGTATTGAGTAAGGAGGTTCTGTCTAGGAAAGTCGGTATTTAAGTGGGACGAGTATGACCCCATCAATTTTCTTGGGAATCATGAAGTTTGTCTAGGAAATATCGAGATTCTCTCTTTCCTGGGAGCTTACTTAGTGTTTACTATCCAGGTATTTCATCAAAGTATCAGGAGGAATGGCTGCAGACGAAGGGAAGCTAAAACTAGAAAAGTTCGATGGTGCAGATTTTGGATTCTGGAAAATACAAATAGACTATTTCTATAAGAAAAATCTGTACCAGCTCGAAGAAAAGAACCAAAAACAATGTCGGATCAAGATTGGAATATCCTCGACAGACAAGCTCTTGAAGTTATCCGATTGACATTATCCCGCAATGTTGCTTTCAATATTGCAAAAGAAAAGACCACAACATGTCTTATGAAGGCTCTCACTAGTATGTACGAAAAGCTGTCAGCCTCAAATAAAGTGCACATGTTGAGTCGACTGTCCAACTTACGGATGGCAGAAGGTGCATCGGTGGCTTAACATCTCAATGAGCTTAATACAATCACAACACACCTGAGTTCGGTTGAAATTGAATTTGATGATGTAGTACGGGCATTGAAACTTTTGTCTTCTCTACCAGAAAGTTCGAATGCTTCAACCACAGCAGTGAATAGCTCGTCGGGAAGCAATGAGTTAAAATTTGAAGATGTTTGTCATCTAGTCCTTAGAGAAGAAATCCGAAGAAGAGAGTCAAGTGAGACATCGTCCTCTTCAGCTTTGTCTACTGAATCAAGTGGAAGAACCAGAGGAAATGGACGAGGCAAATCAAACCATCGACGAAGATCAAATGACATGAGGTCCAAATACAAGAATCCTACTAATTCCTAAAACTCAAAGACTATTAAGTGTTTGAAATGTGGAAAAAACCGGGCATTATAAAAATCAATGTAAAGAGGAGAAGGCAGAAGCAAATGTTACTGCAACCTCAGGACAAGATTATGCATTGATATGTTTCTTGGAGTGTAAAAAGGAATCTTTGGTGTTAGATTCTGGAGCATCGTTTCATGCAACTTCACATAAAGAACTCTTGGAGAAATATGTGTCCAAAAATCTTGGTAAAGTATATCTTGATGATGACCAACCTTGTGACATTGTTGGTAAATGTTTAGTGAAGATTAAGTTAAACGGGTCTACTTGGGAGGTAAATAATGTTAGACATGTTACTGACCTGAGAAAAAACTTAATCTCAGTATGGCTGTTGACCAGTGAAGGCTACACCATGACCTTCCATACTAATGATTGGAAGATTTCAAAAGGTGCAATGACAGTTGCGCGAGGCGAAAAGAGTGATACTCTTTACATGACACCTGGCGATTGTTGCTCAGTTGCAATTGCAGCTAACAACGAAAATGCCAGCCTGTGGCACCAGAGACTCGCCACATGAGTGAGAACGGAATGAAAATTATGCATTCCAATGAAAAACTACCAAACCTCTAGTCAATAGAAATTGACATGTGTGAAGATTACCTATATGACAAACAAAAGAGAGTCAGTTTTCAGATAAGTGGCAGAACACCGAAGAATGAAAGACTGTAACTCATTCACTCCGGTGTTTGGGTACCAACGTCTATCTCACCAATTCGTGACATTTATCGATGATCACTCTCGGAAGGTATGGATTTACTTTCTAACGCAGAAGTCCGAAGTATTTAATACTTTCAAAAGATGGAAAGCTGTGGTTGAAAATGAGATGAGTCTTAAGATCAAATATTTCAAAACCGACAATGGTAGTTAATACACAGACACTAGATTCAAGAAATTCTGCTTTGAGCATGGGATCCGAATGGAGAGAAGTGTGCCAAGTACACGTCAACACAATGGTGTAGCTGAACGTATGAACCGAACGTTGGCTGAAAGAGCCCGAGTATGCGTATGCAGTCAGGTCTACCAAAGTAGTTAGGGCAGAAGCAATCAACACAGCAACTTACTTGATTAACTGAGGGCCATCGGTTCCATTAGAGCACATGATACCCGAAGAAGTATGGAGTGGAAAAGAAGTAAAACTCTCACACTTTAAAGTCTTTGGTTGCGTTGTATATGTACATATTAGTGATCAAAGTAGGAGTATGCTTGATCTCAAATCCCAGAAATTCACCTTCATCGGTTATGGCAATGATGAATTTGCTATCGAATTTGGGATGATGAGAACAAGAAGATAATCCAGAGCAGTGATGTTATCTTCAACGAAAGGGTTATGTATAAAGACATACACACAACGAGCACTCGTGAGCCAAACGAGTGATCATGTCTATGTTGAGTAGGATGACGTGCCAGACAATAGTATAGCACCACATGAAAATGAGATTTTAGATCCAGAGGAACTTGAAGCGCATAGTAGTGGAGAGCAGTCTGACGAACCGCAGGATCAGAGTCCTCCTGCACTGAGAAGATCATCTCGTCCCCATACACCAAACAAAAGGTATATGAATTATATGTTACTTACAGATGGTGGAGAGCCTGAATGCTACAAGGAAGCATGTCAGAGGAAGCTGGCAAGTGGGAGATTGCAATGAAAGATGAAATGCAGTCTTTTATCTCCAACAAGACTTGGGAGCTTACGAAGCTACCAAAAGGAAAGAAAACCCTTCACAACAAATGGGTGTATCATGTGAATGAAGAAAATGATGGATCAAGAATATTCAAGGCCAGGTAGTAGTCAAAGGTTTACAACAGAAAGAAGGAATTGATTACTCCGATATTTTCACCAGTAGTGAAGCTAAACACTATTCGGTCAGTGTTGAGCATTGTTGCTGCTCGAGGACTACACTTGGAACAACTGGAATAAAAACTTCTTTTCTCCATGGGGATATAGATGAAGAGATCTACATGCAGCAGCCAGAAGGATTCTCGTATATAGGAAATGAGAATCTTGTCTGCAGGCTTCGGAGGAGCTTGTATGGTCTAAAACAAGCCCATCGGCAATGGTATAAGAAATTTGACGGTTTCATGCAGAGACAAGGATTCCACAAGTGTAATGCTGACAATTGCTGCTACTATAAGAAACATGAGTCCAATTATATCATCTTACTACTTTATGTCGATGATATGTTTGTAGCAGGACCAGACATGGACGAGATCAATAAGTTGAACATTCAACTGTCAAATGAGACATGAAAGATCTATGTTCAGCTAAACAGATTCTTGGAATGTGGATCTCCAGAGATAAGCAAAAGTGTACCTTGCAGTTATCTCAGACAGAGTACATCAATCTTGTGTTGAATAGGTTTAATGAGTGATGCTAAGGTTGTGAGTACGCCATTGGGCAGTCACTTCAAGTTATTCAAGGATCAGTCTTTGAAGACAGATGAGGAGAGAAACTTCATGGCTCAGGTCCCTTATGCCTCAGCCATTGGAAATCTCATGTATGACATGGTTTGTACAAGACATGATATTGGTCATGCAGTGGAAGCTGTTAGCATATTTATGTCAAATCCTGGAAAGACCCACTGGCAAGCGTGAAATGGACCATGAGGTATCTACGAGGTACTAAAGATAAATGAGAATGATAAATCGAAGGCTACGTAGATACATACTTTGCTGGCGAAATTGATCGTAGAAGAAGTACTAATGGTTATGTCTTCACAATAGGAGGCATAACAGTTAGTTGGATATCGTGGATACAGAAGATTGTAACTTTATCAACTACAGAGTCTGAGTATGTAGCCGTGGCTGAGGCTAGCAAAGAAATGATATGGTTATAAGGATTGTTAACAGAATTGAGATTCAATCAAGTAAAGAATGTATTGTACAGTGATAGTCAGTGTGCGATTCATCTAGCGAAGAATTCAGCATTCCATTCAAGAACCAAACACATTGGATTATGCTATCACTTCATCAGATCTTTGTTAGAGGTGTGTTGAAAGTCGAGAAAATCCAAGGCAGTAAAATCCAGCGGATATGTTAACAAAAGTTGTTACCATTGACAAACTGAAATTATATACAGCTTCAGTTGGTCTTCAATGATGAGGACAAGGTTGAGCACACAACTGATCAAGGTATGAAGACAGATTGAAATCAGCCTTCAAGTGGGAGATTGTTGAAGTTTGAACAAAGTTGCCAAGTTTGAAGTTTGAAAGTTGAATTCAAAGTTCAAGCCCAGTTATGCCTAACTTTTACTTGTTTTCCCACCATGATTTCATGATTTCACACCAAGAATTTTCTTGGTTTCACACCATGTTTTTCACTTATAGATAGACAATAGATTTGCACAGTTGTATCACAACACAAATCAAAATTTTAGTAAGCTTTAAGAGAGAGCAAAGTGTGAATGAGAGTGTTTGAGTTGAGTTGAGCAAGTTTGCTCCTTCTCCGAGAGTTGAGAGTATGTACTCCTCTTGTAATCACTTCATATTTCATATAGTGAAGTGTGTGTGCTCCGTGGACATATGCGTGTTTTGCCGAAACCACATAAACCTGTATCTCTATTTTTTTTTTTGAGCGTTGTTTTTTCTATCCCTTATAGCTCCTGCAACTTCCGCAAGAACATGACAATAGTTATTGTTCCCAACAGACATAACAAGTTTGACATATTGACAACCACATGGTGCAACCTCTCATCTCCACATATCGCTTAGTACGGGGCTTTGTGATGTTACTGTATAAGAAAATAAAGTTGTATATTTGCTAACAGATATAGCTTTGGTCTAGCAATAAGCACTTAATCCTAGCAAATTTTGATCGTTACTTGATGGCAATCAGCATCAAATAAATCGGAATTTGGATAGCATAGCTAGGTATATACAATAAAACCTCCATAAATTAATACTCGATAAATTAATAACCTCTCTAAAATAATATTTTTTCCCGGTCCCAACTTGTGCAAGTTTAAAAAATTAGTAATTTTGACAAATTAATACGATAATAATTTTTAGGAATACACATGTATAAATCTATAGTCCCAATAATATCATAAATTAATAATTCTCTAAAATTGCCAACATACTATGACGATTTAGTAAAAAATAATCTATTGTTTGTTTTTTCTCAAAATTTAAATATAGGTGTATTCAATCTTAACTTTACTCATTGCATTCAAAAGCCCTGGAGTCGCGTACTCGAACTCCAACAAAAATTGTGAAGACTTATTGCATCAAAGAGTGCTTCCTTTCGTATGAGTTGGTATCGAATGTACTGAATTATCATCAACTTCATCATCAATAAGATTTTCAAAGACTAGTCACAATTTCTTCTAAGCTTTTAGATCTCTGAAAATTCATCATTTTCACCTGGATAATTCAACAGGTGATTAACATATATTTAAATTGTGTTAATCGAGATAATTAATTATATTCTCAAGTTCATGAATGTCTTCTTCACAAGTTGATTCATTTAAGTTCCTCGAGACTGTTTTACTATTTAAATTGATAAATTATTAATTTATCGATTAATTAATATATCTCTAAATTAATAAAATTTCATGATCCCAACATTATTAATTTACAAATATTTTACTGTACTTAGAATGTTTTAACACTTTTTTTATATTTTCGGCGCGCTATTTTTCATGGTTTGTATAATCTGAAATTTTAAAATATTATTTATTTTCCTCTACGTACTCGTCCCTATTAAAACTACAATAAAACTAACCGAACTTGTGCATCAATTAATATAATTTGAATGCGAAGAATCGGTAATGTTGTTATAGCATATGAATTGGTTTCATTTAATAATAATAATAAATAATAATGTTGTAATAATGAATTTGCATATAATATGCTTTTTCGTATTATAATATAAAAATTATAATTCCGTTAGCTGATAAATGATCCTTCCCTATGTTATAGGATTCTGGGTAGAAGAATTAATTACTTCTTGGAAGTTGTAAACATTTTTAATACACATTGTAAAGTATATTACAATAAAGAAAGACTTAAAATAATTTCAAGAGCTCACGGGCCTTGTGGTGATGGATAAGCGTTCATATCCATTTTGAACAGATTTGGGTTCGAGTCACGCACGTATAAAAATTGATTCAGCTCATCCCACTTAAAAAAATAATAATAATTTAAAGGTTGAACAGGCTTATAGGTCAATAAAGCCGTGTTACAATGAACTAGATTTACGTCTCATTATTCGTAGGACACATTTATTAACGTATGTACATTTAATCTTTACATAATTTTTTTGATTATTTAAGTACGTATGATTATTTGAGGAAAAAAAGTGAAAAAAATCATGGTAAGAACACTTTAGGGTTAGTAGATTTCAACAGTTTTTTTTTTTTTGTGTTTTTTTCTTAGAATTTAAACAATATTAACATGGGGCATTCTAAAAAAAAATTAAATAAAATTTTAGAAAAGGTGAGACTTTAAAGTAATTCTTCGTGTATTATCACAGATTTTCGAATGAAAAATTAAATGAGAAGGTGAATAAGATTCAAAATGAGAATTAGAAATGGTTTTGATAAGATCTTTAATAATTATTTACTTATAATGTTCTGTAATAAATTTTCAGCTTTGTTAGATTAAAAAACTGGTTATTTTGTGACAATACTATGATTCAGTATTGTAACATCAATTGGTTATCGTTTTACCAAATGTAATGATTGTGGTATTGGTCAATGGTGGATCCATTTCTCGGATCTGTCATTGACTTACAAGCTCCTAAAAGAATCATTTCTTCCCACTTTCTCTCCGTATCTTCCCCGCAAACCACCGCCACCACCTTCACTGTATAGTAGAAATCAACCCATGACCACCATCACCACATCTTGTGGCCACGAAAAACCAGCAGCTTCTTCTGCATATGCCTCATCATTTTCACTTTCACCATCCTGCTGATGTTTTTCCTCTTCTGGGCTAGTGTCTCCAGCCCCGAAAACCCTCATTCACCCTCCAAGAGGCAAGATGCAATCTAAAGTCACAAAGATCAGAACTTTAGGTAGCAACTCACAATTTTGTCTAAGGAATGCATTCAACGGGAAGGAAGGAAAATGGTGGACATAGGTAAAAAAAATTTAAAAAAATTTCACCCTGTTGCAGCCAAGTTGAGCCCCTATATACATCCGATATTGGTAACGGTGCAACTTGCAAATCAAATCTTTTAAATTTTATAATAGTCTATCCAAATAAGGGACACATTAATTACATATAGGGGGCGAAAAAAAAAATTAACCCTTATTTTGTCAAAAAAAAAAAATTGTACCCCAAAATTTGTTTTAACACTTAAATATTATCAAAAAAAAAATTCGCCCCCCACAAAACTTTTTTTCTGGTTCCCCGCCCCTGATTACGTACTATAACATATGTGAGTGTGCACAGAGGGGAGATTCTACAGTAGACCTATATGGTGCTTGAAAACATCATCTCACGTACAATATATAAATATATATATATATATATACTTGCATGTTGTATGTAATTAGAATTTCCCGTGCACAGAGTGTGGGAAAACGCACCCCATCCACAGTGGTTGTTCATGATTGATTCTGCATCCCCAATATTTTTATTTAACCCAATCCCTTAAATTAAAATATAAAGTGCAGTAAGGATTCCCTTAGCATGTGGCATATGAACATATAATGGGGTGATGCAATGTATAAAGATGAGGGCGCATTTCCCACAAACTCAATATATTATACACTGCTCAAAAGTTCAATCTGTCCCTCCACTCGTCATCACATGTGCTCAAACTTTTATTTTATCTTATTTTATAATCGACTCCCTTTGACTGAATTAACAACCCATAAGCTACATATCCTATATAAAAAAATTACATATTTATAATAGTTGATTAACATATAAGAATAGTTATCATCAACTAAAAAGAAATAGTCTTAACCGAAAGCAAGCCAAAAAATTTGATGAGCAAAGCTGTCGATTAACAAAGACATATAGAACTGATGCAATTATGCAAACAAACAAAACTTTTCTAATGATTAGTTTATTTTTCTTATTCTAAAGGTTATTCACTTATTCTACAGATATTTTGTTTTTTTGTTTTTGGTATATATTGCTACAGATTTTATTTTAGAAAAGTCTTGGGTAGGATCCAAATGTCATGTGAGAAGCAGGAATAGAATAATGTGTGAAGCAGTCGGAAGAATAATAGAGAGAGCAGTCGAGGAGATAAACTTGGAAACAAGATTTTTCTCCAACCGCAAATAAATATAGAGGGCCTATATGTTTATATTTTCTTAATGGATATATGTATATAGATAGATATGTCAGCACTTGCATCAACTAGTCAATTTTATATTCTCAAATATGGAATGCAGATAACATCAAACCATTAGATGGAAATATTTTTATCCAAATGTTACTATACTTTAAACGTAGAGCTCATAGGGGTAGCAACTAATAAACTCAAATATGGATAAGTATTTCTTCTTATTTTAGAAAATCCCAAGAAAATCACTTAGAAATCAATGTTGGATCTATATCAAGACAATATTCTTGAAGGTAGGATCAAAATTTCCTTTTGATAGGATATATAACGAGATAACCAGTGGCGAACCCACATGTAACTACCACCCTCAAATTTATATATATATTTATTTTACCCCAAATTTTTTTTGTCTGTATTTTTTGTGTCATTAACTTTTATTCATCAGTAAAAATCCTACGTTTATAGAGATTCAAATGTTGTACTTCTCTCTTGATATTTTCTCTAGTATATAATAGATGTACCTATATTCAAAGGTTTTTTCTCCATTTTTTAGTTATGAGTTTTTAATTGGAAATATTATTTGTTCAGGTAATTTCTTTTCATGCTGACTTTTATCTTTTGAGTTTGGTTTCTTGATTTTTTGGCCAAAGTTGTCATTTTTATGGGTTTTTTTTATCTTTTTTTGTTCTACGGAGGTCTTGGTGGTGGAAGAAGTTATGCCTTGATTTTAGTTTGTATGAAATTTTAGATCTGAGACTATTTTTCTTTTGCAAAATGCTTATTGCATTTGTTCAATTGTGTCTGATAATTCTTTATCTAGCTTATCTATATTATTAAGTTATTAATCTACCAAAGATTATATAAATACAAAAGATTAAATAAATGTATTGAAACGAAAAAAAATTGAAATGCCCTCAAAATATTGAGCTAAAAAAACTTGATCATGTTATCAATTCAGACATATGACTTCTTTAACAATATCACTTAGATGTGTTGTTTCTGATAATGGCTTGCTTAAATGTGGCGCTTTTAATGAGCTACAAAATTTATCAATTTTTTTATAGAGATTCAAATGATATTAGCTATAATATAGTTACTTCTTATAGGATTTTCTTTGAATGGTTCGATATCCAATGTTATTATTGTTAATTGTTGAAGTTTAGTGTTATGAGAAAAGTTCTCGAAAGAAAAAATACAATGACTGGCATTTCTCATTCTCTTCATTTAGTTGTTTTATCTATGTCGGATGTTTATTATGGTATTTTTCTTAAATTTTATGTTATTATCTTTTGTCCCTCTCAATAAAATTCTTAAATTCGAGATAACCAATGTCGTGCCAAAATTATTCAACAATTTATATTAAGTTCCCATTCATTGTTATATAAAATATATTGCGCATTTAAATTGACACAACAATTCAGAGCCTTAGAATTCATTTCCACGATCATATTAGTTAAAGAAACATGCTCGTATTTATTACTATTTTATTATTCATCCAGAAAGAGAGATCGTTTGAACCGTAACTCGAAAAATCATATTATAGAATATGAATTTGACAGAACCATAATTTTGACACAGACTAGAGCAAATTAAGTCGTAGAAAAATCATATTAATTGCCCCCATCACCCAAAGCTATCATTTTTGTAGGTTTTATCTTAATATAAACTATGAGATACACTAACTACCTGAAATGTATATACCATGAAAATGCTAGTATTTCATAGCCATCTTTTTTTTTCGGTGTAGTTTCGAACTCGGGACATGCCTAATATTGGGTTGCGAACTCGGGACATGCCTAATATTGGGTCGAGATGCATGTGACATATTTCATAGTTATTTTAAACGTTGGAATTAAGTGTACAATTACATAACAATCTAGACTTAATTTTGTAAGAATTTTATTGTAAAAAACCGAGTGAGCCGCTCGGTTTTTGTCATATTGACGAAGTCTCGTCTCTCTCGTAGGTTGTGTCATTCCCTTGGGCAGTACATAATAAGTGGATTTATTGATTGTCCCATACTGAGAATTTACAAACTAATGTCATTCCCTTGGGCAGTATCTCATTAGTGAAAACCCAGATGTGCCTCAGCAATGAAATAATACAAACTAATCCCCACTCATCGGTCCAATTAGTATCCCCACAAAAGCACCAAAGGTAATATCCCAAAACGAAATCACGACCACACAAAATACTATCAAACATAGCAAAAAGTTGCAACTTCAAAACATTAGCCCCACACAACCAAGGTTGCACAGCAGCCATAATATGGAATACAAATAGAGCACAAAATAGCATATCTATTAGAGACCTGGAAACTATAGAAATATATAGGAATATCAAAACATGAGATGGCTTGCAAAAAAGCATTTGCAAGCAGTATAATGCTCGGTCTTCTTCTCTTCGTCTTGTCCGAGTGGCGTTAGTACCACCTTCTCCTTAGCTTCATCGTCACTCCTCTTCAAAGTGATGGTGCTCACATTTTTCCTTTGGGTTTACCACTGGCTGTGAAGGAAGCCCATTGGATATTTTCGCTTCAATATTGTTGAGTGAAGTTGCCAATTGCCCCATTTGCATAGTCAAGCTTTGGATGCTCGCCCTCGTTTCCTGTTGAAATTACAGGCTATTTTCAGCAATGACTTTAACAATATTCTCTAACCTGTCAGAAGGATCATGCACTGGCGGTGGTGGAGGTCTCTGATATGGTGGTCTATAGGGTGGAGGTTGGTTCATTTGTTGATTCACATAGCCCTGGTTCGGATGGTCCCTCCAACCTTGGTTGTAGTTGCTTGATGGGTGGTCATTGCTCCTTTGTGGTGGACCTACTGCATTCATGTGCTCAGTGGATGTCTCTTGTAGTGAGGGACATGCGTCAGTGGATGGTTCACAGCCAGACAGATTCCACATGGCTTCATCTTCCCCACATTGTCATCTGCAAGATTGCGCACAAGAAACTTTAAATCAATCAGTTGTTGTTCTAGATGGATACATTTATCTCTTTTCTTGGCTTTTGTCCATGGCGAACATGTCCAAATTGCTGGGAGTTGGCAGCCATGTTTGTTATCAAGTTCCTTGCCTCCTCCGCTTTCTTGTCAATGAAAGCTCCTCCGCTTGACGCATCCACTAAATTCTTGTCACCAGAAAGTAAGCCTTCATAGAAATATTGAATTAAAAGGTGTTCACTTATCTGATGTTGTGGGCAGCTTGTACACAATTTCTTAAATCGTTCCCAGTACTCGTGCAGCGACTCCTCTTGGTATGCTTCATACCGTAGATTGCCTTCCTTATGTTAGTTAAGACTCTTTGCAAATCAGTCCATGTAGTGATGGATCCGGAGGGTAGGTAGAATAGCCAATCTTTAGCAACATCCTTTAGAGAGAATGGAAATGCTCACAATTTGATTTGCTCCTCAGTGCTCCCAGTTGGTTTCATGGTGGTGCAAACCACATGAAATTCCATTAAGTGTTTGTGAGGATCTTCACCTGCAAGACCATGAAAAGAAGTCAATAAATGAATTAAGACAGACTTAAGTTCAAAGTTTTCATTGTTAGCAAGAGCAGGGAAAGTGATGCAGAGAGGTTGTTGATCCAAGTTAGGATTCGCCAACTGTCTCAAGCTTTGATTCGCAGCCATCGTGTTCCTCTCTTCTTCTTCCTTACGTATCCTTGCTTCTCTTCTTCTTTGATGTAGTGTCTGCGTTATCGTGTACGCCCAAATTAACTCCACTCTTAGTAATACTAATGTAGTAGTGAAAGTAGGGATCGATCCCACGAAGAATGGTATTCTCTTGTGGTAACGGAAAACAAAATAACAAAGTAACAATTAGGGTTTTTGCAATTTTTAACTATAACTTAATTAAACTAAAGCAAACAAATCACTAGATTATCAAGATTAAAAAGCAATTCTTGATTTTTGGTCAACTTTACCTTTGAAAATTATTTACTTGATCATCAAATCACTAAATAATCGATTTCATTCAATTATTCATCAATTGGAAACTTAATTCCTTCCTTACCTTAATCGTAGTCAAACAGAAAATAGCATTCAATTCAACTCTTATCAAATCATTAACCATAATACAGCCGTTAAGATTAATTGAATGATAGCTTCAAAAACAAGTAAGTTTGATTAATCTAATCAATAAAAACTACAGTCGTTAGAATTAATCATCCAATCGTTCTTCCTAAGAATTTAACAACACCAACGGCGGGTAATTATCAGTCTTAGTTGCTTCTTAATTAGCCTTAGATTGTGTTATTGATTACTAGGTGATCAATCTATCAATCAAACACAACAATCATAATAATCATAATCTGAAAAACAAATTGAAATTGAATTAAAATCCAACAATCAAACCAAAATCTTCACAAGTGTTTTAATTCCAAAGGCAAGTATCCTCAACCAAGAATCAAAGGATTTAGCTACTCATACTGAAACTAAAAACAACAAAAATTATTGTATAAATCATAAAACAATCGGTATAAAATAGTTACTAAAGAGAAACACACTTCCTGCTCGTCGATTCCGTCTTCGTGTTTTTATCCTCCGAATCGTTCTTCAAAAGTTTGAGGGTAAAAATCTATCTAAAATCTAAAATTATATTCTCAAGTCTAAATTATGGTCTTTTTAGGCTGATAAATCGAGTTATATCAAGTAAACATGTTAGGATATGTTAAAATCTTCCCAAAGATGGTCTCAAAATTTCCTATTTTTCTTGGACTATCTGGCGATTGATCGCCAGCTTTTTTTTTCGGGCAGAAAACTTTGGCGATCGATCGCGACATTTTACCGGTCGATTACCGAGATGCACATGTACCGTCAGGAGTTGACGATGATATTGTGGATGAGGATATTATGGATGTCATGTATTGACATGTACCGTCAGGAGTTGACGATGATATTGTGGATGTCATGTATTGACATATACCGTCACGAGTTGACGAGGATATGTGGATGTCGTGTGTTGACATATACCGTCACGAGTTGATGAGGATATTGTGGACATATATTGTCATGAGTTGACGAGGATATTGTGAATGTCATGTGTTGACATATACCGTCATGAGTTGACGAGGATATTGTGGATGTCATGTGTTGACATATACTGTCACGAGTTGACGAGGATATTGTGGATGTCATGGATTGACATGTACCGTCATAGAGTGAAGAGGTATTCACGATGATACGGTATGACGGACGATGATTGACTTGTGCCGTCGTTGCGATGAATATTACATAGAGAGAAGTATGTATTAAATTGTATGATTTAAGTGCCACTGGTTCGCACAATGTGGTGTGAACGTCACAGGTTGACGAGACCATTATGACGAGCAGACTTGCTTGATAGATAGATGGTCGTGCCATACAGATAAGTGTACTGCAGCCGTATTGTGGTAAACGTGTTACGAGTAGTGGTACCTTTGGCTATACTCGTTGAGTTGGCTATGGCCAAGCGACTTGTAGTGTCGTCGAGGGAACTACATACAGATGTCGATGCAGTGTATGGTGGACATGGTCGCACATACACATGAGAATGTGAAATAGATCCTAATGGGTTATGATTGAATTGTGATTCAGTAAGGACATTGAAATGTCCCTTATCGATATTAGAGAAATATTGGATGATGAACCACTACTCTAATTGATGGTGCGGTGTTGTATAACAGGATTGAACGTTTGATGTGTTGGTAGGTTTTGTATAAACCTTAGGAGGCTGCGATTTGGTAGCCAGGTAAGATGAATTTTTATTGCAGTAATAGAGTGAGCTTGTTGTAGCTACTATACTGCTTGTTGGAACCGAGTGTGGTGAATCGTATGATGATACGATGAGAGGTTATAGTGGACTCCTGTAGTCACTATAATGCCATTGAGTTGAGGTGAGAGATACCTCAAGGGAGCTTTCAGCTCAGATTGGTCGAGAGTACCAACGTGAGGGTTAACAAGTTATTGTTACCTCTATTTGAGTATCCTTGCATTGAGGATGCAATGGTAAAACATAACCGGAGTTGTGGTATATAGTTAGTGGAATGGCACTACTATATCAATTGTATCTCTTGGGGAGATTTGAAGGTTGCGGTTGATTATGAATCAACCATGGTAAGCATTACTGGTGGTGGACGGGTAAAGCCATTTGTGAGAAGTACGAGGATACATCCCTAGTAGATGCTGAAAGTATATGAGTACTATGATATTAGTACGGAATTGTTGGAATTGTATACGTCGTGTATACGGGTTTGAGAATGATTGATGATAGTGGCATGGATACACTATCCTGAACCAGTTGTGTATTTGTTGGTTCAGGGATACATTTCAGTATAAATATATCCAGTTTATCCGAACGATGGTTCGAGATTGGAAAGTCATGGAGGCATGGCACCTTCCTTGCGAGGGATGAGGTATTGATATACCTGTTGGGAATCTTTGAGAAATTTGATGAGTTGGTGCACGTGGTGTTGATGTTGAGTTCACACCATTAGTCGTGGATTCTTCAATCATTATTCTCCACTGAGTGAGAATAACTGAGCAATTGACAATCGTGTTTGGGGGCTTGTGTGTATGATTGGAGATACCCAAGTCGAGTGCATTGATTATGCATGTGGTGTTTTGGTGCTCATACATATATATCGGTATGTATATACGAATGCCAGCATTTTTATGCTTGTTGTGCAACGAGTTGATGTGTTTAAATTGGTAAATCTCTAGTAAGAGATTGTGGTATCCTTGAGGTTGGTAACCTCGGTGGGACAATTTATTCTGAGGAATAATTGTGAGGTTTTGGCTGACTCTCTATCGAGATGAGGTTATCGTACTTTTGGGCTAAGGAAGTACGTTGTTATCAAATTCAATAGTTATCCCTATTTTAGAATTGGTAATTCTAAGGGTATGAAGGGACAACTAGGATTCAAATTCCTTTGGTGTCGTTGTCGACACATGTTGTGAGAATGCAATTGATTTTCTTGCATGTTCTCTATGGAATTGAGACTTTGTGGAATCTTCGATAGTGTATTGGGACAAAGATATGATTTCTTGGAACACACTATTATTTACATCTGTGAAGGTGTGTTTTGTTGATCGGTGTCCGCGGGTTTGCCCGATCCGAATTGCAAGTAGTGCAACTACTCCTTTGGTGGAGATGGGATTGGAGAATGGAAACTGAGATTTGGTTAGGCATATTGTTGTATACTTGTGGTTTCCTTCGTAGCGATGTGTATTTGGGCATCGTGGACCAAGTTGTGGAGATATCATTGAGGTGATATCTATGTTGGAATCAGGGATGATTCGAGTAGTTAGCAGTTGAGGTTGACTGACTGCTTTGGGTAGTTAACATCAAGGTATGCTAATATCCTTTTTGGAAATGGCGATGGTTTGGGAGAATGTCTCCATACCAGAGTTTGGTGCGAGGTCGATGTCCTCGCAGTTAGTATTTCATTCATGACGAAATCGTGAATTGGTATTGTATCTGAGTTGAGTATGCGGTCTGTGTGTTACGATGAGTACGCCTATGCAAATTTCGAGGATGAACTGTTATTAGTGGGGATAAATGCGATATCCAGAAAATTTATTGCAATAATCCCGGAGTGACTATAACCTCTAATGGATTTTAAGTGTAGTAATTATAAGTAAATTATGGTGTTGAGACTCCCGGGAATTTTAATTTGGTATCGGGGTCGTTGAGCCCAGAGGTTGAGATTTATTCTCATTAAGGTGTTAGACCTTGGAATTGTGTTGGTAGTGGGGTCTGGAATATGTGGAGCTTTGGATTGAGGTTGGTACTGAAAATAATGAGTGTGAGATAATTATTGAATACTGATGATTTTTTATGAGTTATGGTGCGAGTATTTGAGACTCGGGTTTTTGGAGCCTTGGTACTATACATATACCAAGTGGACTCGGTGTTCAATCATTTGGCATTGCTCTCTCTCTCTCTCTCTCTCTCTCTCTCTCTCTCTCTCTCTCTCTCTCTCTCTTTTATCTTCGATTTGATAGTAATTTTGTGGTATTTTGTTAAGTATAGAGTTGGGATTGAGTTTTGGATTTTTGGAGATTTTGTTGTTATGTTTTGGGGAGGATTTATGGTTCATTATTTAGGATTTATAGTATATTGAGTGTTGGGATTGTTATTCTGGGGGTTTTAGCTCGAAAAACGCCATTTTTGGGGCAAGGGCCACCAATCGATCGCGTGTCGTTAGCAAAATTTGATGATGATGAACAGTACGCTCGATCAATTGAGCAAAGCTACCGAGATCTCGGGCATCTGGCGATCGATTGGGTAGTTTCACCGATCGATCGCGCGCAATGCAAAAAGTCTTGCAAAACTACCCGATCGATTGCGCGCAATGCAAAAAGCCTTGCAAAATCGTTGTGGCTCTCGATCGATGGAGAGCCATTGGTCGATCGATCGAGAGGCCCATTTTTTTGAGGAAATATTGGTTTGTCATGGAATCGGTGCACGCTTCGCCCGAGTCTTTTAAATGGTTGATCATCGTGATTTGATGAGGTATAGGGAGGATGAATACGTGCTTGGGTATGTGTTGTGTGCACGTAATTGATTTTGAGTTATTAACTGTGTTTAGAGAATAATTCACCTGATCTCGGGGCAAAGGCAAGGATTGGCAATTGCTATTGGATAATAAGGTACGTGTAACGTACGAGCATAGTTGATATATTATTGTCATGTGCATGAATGATATATTGTTGTAGCGATCATTTTGATGTGCATTGAGAATTATGTGGTGCCTCTCTTGAGCGAGCAATGAGTATAACGATGTCGCTGTTGAGCGAGTATTGGCACCGCCGCCATTGAGCGTGCGAGAAGTTATGATACCGCCGCTGTTGAGCGAGCGATGGGACACAGGTGAAACTGGGAAATCATTAATTGAGATATGTGATTTCTGTAAATCATTAGTGTAATGATTTAACTATATTTGATATGAAATTGGCATGATGAGGAGGAGTTTAGTTAATCAATGTAATGATTAACTGATTTTGGGAGTTTGATGGTTTTGGCTATTGTGAGAACAAGAACAGCACGGGGATCCCATATGATAACTATATTATACATGGAGTATCTTTTAAATTTACAGCTTTATATTCTGTAAATTATGAATTATGATATTGCGGTTATTGAGATGGTGTTATTGGTATGCTCACTCCGTGTGGAGGCTGTTTATGTTGGGACAAGTGGAACAGGTACATCACTGGTCTGGAGTTGAGTTTGAGCGGTTGATTGGAAATGCTCCAAGGACTGAGGTGTCAGTGCTGGTATTGGGTATTATGTTTATACAATAGATACACATTACTTATTGAATGCTCGTATGTGAGCATTCTCATATTTGTATATGGTTTGTATAAAAGGTTGTTAGATTTCTCTTTTCATTCATGGTTTACATGCAATTAATTATGGAGTATTGCATTATGAATTGAGAACATGTTAGTGTGTTATGAAGTGAATACTTATGCTAGTTGAGCAGCATTGAGAATTATACATTAAGATGAATAATGCCAAAAAATTTATAGATGTCATGTTAAGGTCATTGATGTATGTACAAGAATTCTGTAAGTGGTAAAAGTATTCACCATTATTTGTTGATAACGCACTAATAACGGGTTAAGGTAGCGAGGACCTTACAATTACTTTACCCTTCGGGGGTAATTAATTACTGTAGCCGAGCTGATTATGTGCTTGATCCTACCTGTTCTTAATTTGCCTTTCCGGGGTAATTAATTACTGTAGCTGAGCTGATTACGTGCTTGATCCTACATGTTATTAGTTTGCCCTTCCGGGGCAATTAATTACTGTAGCCGAGCTGATTACGTGATTGATCCTACTTGTTCTTACTTTGCCCTTCGAGTGTAATTAATTACTGTAGCTGAGCTGATTACGTGCTTGGTCCTACCTGTTATTACTTTGCCCTTCCGGGATAATTAATTATTGTAGCCGAGTTTATTACATGATTGGTCCTACCTGTTATTACTTTCCCTTCCGGGTAATTAATTACTGTAGCTAAGCTAATTACGTGCTTGGTCTTATCTGTTATTACTTTTTCCTTTCGGGGAAATTAATTAATAGAGCAAAGTTAATTGTGCAGGCTCCTATCTGATTTTACTTTATGTACAAAATGTTCATTAATATAGAAAATGTGCAAACTGTTATTAAAGTTGAGCTCACGAGAAATTACAAAGCATTTCTATTAAAATCGGAGGGTGAGATCACAAAAACTAATACAAGAGAGTCGGGAGGAAATGCGAGCTTAAGAGGGAACTCGTATCTATAAGTCAGGAGGAAGAGTGTCAACCACTTTCTCTAGATCCATAAATTCAAAGAGACGTCAGGTAGGAGACAGCCCTGCTTTTCGATCTTGCTTACACATCCTTGGAAACCAGCCTCAAAAAAAGTAAGGAGCTTCTCCCCGACCTGTTCTTCAGATTTATGTTTCTCCTCAGCGGTTCCTTCTGAGCCTCGTCAAGCTCCTGTTCAACAGAGTCGGCTATCCCTTTGGCCAGTGCAGCTCGTTATGAAGCTCCGCAGATCAATTTCATACTTGTGTTTTTGCGCTTCAATTAAAGAGCAGGCCTCAGCTTCCAAAATGGACTTTCTATTTATCTGATCTTTAAGCTCAGCCATTTCCTTCTCATGCAGAGATTTGGCATCGGCCAGTGTGTCCAGCATGGCCTCATAAACTTTGGTGTCCTTGATAGATTGTCTTCGGATCAACGTAGCCCAAGATGCAAACTCCCACATCAAAAGCATGGCCTGAGGAGAAAAACTCCATTAAAAAAATACTCAGCAAAAGCAACATTGCTCGGCCCTGCCTTACCTCAGTAAGACTGCTACCAGTTCGGGTGACAAGATCACCCCAGCCCAGCTCATGAAAAGAGCGTCCTCGGTGTTAGCCACATCACGAGCCATAGCTAAGGCAACTGTGCTCGGCCTTTCCCCAACAAGTCTAACTCCTCCTCGGTAGGCTTCCATCCCCCTCTCAGGATGCCTCTCGACCCAGGATGGCTCACTTCCCTTCTCACCCACCGGGGGTGGGTCTGAAGGTTCAGTTCGAACCTGAACCTGCCTCACCAGTTGAGCATCTAGGGCCGAGGTCCCTTCAGCTCCCTCTGGTTCAGCCCGCTTGTTCCTGCGTATGGGGACCTCCTCGACTGCAGGAGGACTTTCAGCCATCACATCCACAATAGTTACTCCCTCAGCTGATCGGGATTGATGGGCTTGCTTTTTGCTTCCTCTTTTGTAGAGACTTTTGCACTAACGAACTCATTACTCTGTTCACTGAATGACAATAGATAAGAGGTCAGCAAAACCGAGAAAAAAATACTTGGAAGTTTAAAATAGTTATTAATCTTGCTTAAAACAAATACCAGCCTAGCAAAACAAAGGAGCTCCTCCACCAACAGCTTAGATGGATTGAAGCAGTGTCCCTCAATAGCTTTCATTACATCTAAGTAGATGGGGCTTTTTATGAAATTTTTGGGTGGTGAAGGGAGGACCGGAAGATAATCTACCCAGTCAGTACAGCATATCCATGGCTGAGGATGTTTAACACAAAAGAAGTAATTCTTCCAATCCTTGATCTTACTAGAATACCCCCCAACAAAAGCGCAACCAGGTCGACTAGTCACATACCAAGGCCCTCATCAGATCTCTTGATTTGGAAAAAGTGAGAGAGGGAGGGGTTGTCATAAGGTAACTCCAACGCTGCGAAAATAACTACCAGGCTGCACAAAATACGAAAAGAGTTAGGGGAGAACTGGTTGAGGTTAAGTTGATAAAAAGTACTGAGCTCTTGAAAGAACTCATGTAGAGGAACATAAACCCCCTCCAGCTGTCCACGGTAAAAGGTGTAATAACCCTCAAGAGGTTGGTTTGGCCGCTGGGATGTAGAAGAAACAATAATTCGTACTCAGAAGTGGCTTGACTAAGCTTGCAGATTTGGGCCTCATCTGAATCATCCAAGGCAGGAACGTATAGTTCATACCAATGATAATTGCCAGAAGGGGATTCCGACCTGTGCTAAGGGCTTGCCTTAGTGATCTGAAGTTCATGCCCGGCCGAGACCCCAGCTTCCTAGGTGTCCTCGGTTAAGATGACTTCCTCGGGGAGCGCAACCCCCTCGGGATAAAAAGAACCATACTTATTTACCGCACTAAGACTTTCGTCAATTAGAGGGGAATGAAATAATTTATCAGAGGAAGAAGACATTGTCAATAAAACAGCTAAGAATACGTACCTAGGATTTTCATAAAGAGAAAAATGGAGAATGATGCAAGTAAAAGAGGTCAGAGCCGATCTATTTCAATCGTTGCAATTTAAGGGAATGTGGGACCAGAGCATGCTATATTATAGGGGCCTCCTCGAATCCTCACCGTTGATCTCTGATTTATTGAACGGCTAGGATTTACCTCGGAATACAAACAGAAGTCCCAACGATTAGAATTTTGAATTCAAATTTTGGACTAGTTAGCCGTTGGATTCCTGCCTAAATCGTCAATGAAGAGAAGAGCTGGCTCATCAGGTTGACTCAATACATACGAACTTCTAGTCTACGACGTCAGCTCGACTGGGAGTGAGGACTGTGAGACCCCTTAATAATAGTCACCACCTGATGAGCCGACATTGTTCCATTATGTCCTAATTGTCTTACTTCAAAAGACAATGTCTGTCCTTCCGACCACTTTGGGTTGACCGACCTGGTTGAACGACGTGTTTCACCTTACATGTTTGCCCTCCTCCAGACGCTCCAGCGAACACTTTTGGGATCTGAGCTCATTGACTGAGCTCTTCTCATGCCTTGCTTAGTGCATGGACTCAACAAGGGAACTGAATCTCCTAAACTAGGTGTAAGGACCCTAGTTTCTTAAATGCGGATTAAAGGCGTAAATAAAATTTTCATGCATAAACGGAGTATAAAATCGTGTTGATACCTTGAGCTATTAGATTACAGTGCCAAAATAAAGTTCCAAAAGGGATTAGTTACATTCCCAACCAATGAATGTTAATCCTATAGCTTTACACTACTCCTAGAGTAGATACTAAACAAAAGAATGTGTCTGCTACCAAGAGCACTCCTCACTAGCTCACTGCATCAACTCGCCTTAGCCCGTCCGCCCAAAAGTACCTACAGGACACAACCCCAAAACCATGAGCATGTATATAAATCATATTCACAATAATATGATTGTAATTTAAATGCATAGACCGTAAATACGATTCACTCCCTGTATTTAATACATTGAAAAGCACCATTGGTTGTCCTTGTATCACAATCATAATCAATAGATTATAATACCAATAATGTATGTCATGACATGTACCGATTTCCATGTATATCGTGTTCAATTCCCAAGTCTTATTATATCAGTGGCATAATACCCCTCGCGTTAACATGACAGCGGAAATACCCCTCGCTTAGACAATACCAGCGGCACTAATATCCCTCGCTATAAATATGACAGCGGTCGTGTTCTTCGCTTCATATTAGCGGTAAATATTCTTTCATCGCTACGGTATGACAGCGGCAAGTATTCACATCGCTACGCCACTGGCGGCAAGTATTCTCCATCACTGGAATATAATCCCGACTCACAATTACATCTACGAATGCATCTCATATACACATGTAACCAAGATGCATGACCAAACCATGTATGCAATCCATGATGCATAAACAAGACCCCATATGCAACCAAAAATGCATAATACATTCCATGTGTGCAACCATGATGCATAACCAATTTAATATGTAATAGTATGTTTCACCGTCCGATGCCCGTACGTCTCACTACGTACCATTTCAAAAGTGGAGAAGTTGAAGAACTTTATCTCCTTGATGTCGTTGGTACCTGGGATGGTTCTACACAATCATATGAATCCATATTAGAAGCCAATAAATGAACCATTACCAAAAATATCATCATATAGGACAAAATCACAAAACCCACATTTTATGCCTTACAATCGATCTGTTCCCAAGCCCCGATCGATTGCTAAGTTAAGCAAAAATGGCATCCTGGTTCTGCCTCTACCGATCGATCGAGACAAAAGTCTCGATCGATCGGAACTTTTTCCCCGATCGATCGGTAAGCTCATTTCATGCCTTGGCCAGGCTCTGCCCTGCTCGATCGATCGGACCCTTATTTCGATCGATCGAGCAGCCCTGTTCCTGCGAGAATCCTCCATGTATGAGCTCCAACTAACACTTAAACTCATATGTAACAAAGATCAACCACCCAACACATCATTAAACCACAAAACAACATTAAAATACATCCTCCAAACATATACAACATGTTGGACCAAGGTCCACCCTTTTAACCCCAAAGATAAGCTACAAAACTAACCAAAACTCAACAAAACTTTACAATAATGAAAGCTTACCACTTGAGCTTCAAGTTTTTAGCAAGGAATCACAAAATGACCCTTTTTTTTAAAGCCTTCACCTCTCCTCTTGTTTCAGAAACGAAAATGGCAGATCTTTGGATGAATGGAGGGGGTTTAGGGACATAAAGTTGATATGGGAAGGATGGGATGTAAAGGGATGCAAGTGGCTCCTTTGCTATCTTACATCATATGGGATTTAATTGTATACCTAAACAAAAGCATGATGTATAAAATACCCCAACATGATATTTTAAACTAACCCACCAAGATAAATAAATTCCAACTCATAATTTAGTTATCACCATAATTAATCACATAATTGATTACCATATTAACATACTTAACGCCCAAGTGCATATAATTGTTTCGGGGACATCACACTAGGCAAGTACGAGATCTCCGAAGTAATATCTGGGATTTGATTGTATTCACAATATCTTATCATATCCTGAGAAGATTTGGATAAACATGGAAGGAATCCTTGATACATGGTAACTCTTAGTTCTCCGCCTATAAATATCAGGTTCAATCTACACGTTTATTCATTCATAATCTTTCACTTACTTTACAAGCATATATTTTCTCGTATCCTCTCGCCTGAATTGAGCATCGGATGGGATACGCCGGAAAACTTCCGGCCCCTTTTCACGTTTATTTCATGATTCCAGGTCTTTGAGGCGAGGATCATAAGCAAAATTGACGATATTATTATTTACATTAAATAAACGGGAAGTATTGTCTTACATCTTATTGATATTAGAAGGTAATCACACTTTTTGATGAGATCATTATATATTTATAAATTACATAGTTTAAAGCATGAAATGACAAATTAATTATCTCACATTTGGAAAAGGTAAAATTACAAAAGCGATCTTATAGTTTTGTCCAAATTTTACTTTATAAATATTATTTGAAAAATTACAATTTTGCTTTTACTGAAGATTTATCGTTCTATTATAATATCATCATATATCTTTAAACTTAGAGCTTATTAAATTAGTTAGTATAAATTTTAAAAAGTCAAAATAAATTTTCGAGGTGTAAAAAAAAAATTCAAACTCACATAATTTTGATATATTTTTTGTTTTTAAATTGTTTGCAAAACTAGCTTAATAAAGGGCTATAACTTTGATGGTGTAAAGTTATGATAAAATGAAGAAATGAATCTTCAATAAAAATGTCAAACCAAGCCAAAAATATGCAAATACTATAATTTATAAAAGTTAAAAATGTAAAATGTTATTTTTTTTAAACAAATAAAATTTGGATCAAAATATAATATAGTTTTTTTACGTAATTTTCCCTTTGGAAAATGAGTGCAATTTAGTGTTTGGAGGGATATTATTGTCATTTTCGTAACAGTTCGAGTCTGCACTCCTCCCACTCATTACGTCTTCCAGGCTTTAAAAATAGCAGGAAGCGGGAGTTAGCCATTAACAGATGAAAGAGCAAAAGTAGAGAGAGAGAGAGAGATAGAGACGGAATCCAAATGTGACGTAAACTTCGTAGTAAAAGAAAGTCTGTGATAGTTGGTTTATTTTTTTCAGACTGAAGAGTCGCCGGGAAGTGACGTAAGTGTTTCGAAAATGGCGATGGGGTCGACAAAAGAGCAGAATCTGGAGAAGCAACTTGAGAGACAAATGGGTTGCATTGCGGGTTTTCTTCAACTTTTTGATCGCCACCATACTTTGACCGGGAAACGCCTCTATTCCACCAAGCGTCTCCCTTCACCGGTATGATTGCGTTCTCCGTTACATTTTTCTCTTCCGTCTGTTGATTGCAAGTTTTGCTCAATTTACATGTTTTTGCGCTTTAAGGTCGTTGATACGGCATTGGATTTGGAAATATCAGCTCCCGCATTACCAGCGAATTCGAGTGAATTGGTGAAGCCGAAACAGTCGCATTCATTGGCACCGAGTTCAGAGGTGGATGTGGGTGAGTTCCCCCCTAAATCGCCTCTTCTGCTTCCTGTATTTAACTTGAAAGATGGTAGTAAGAAATTTTACAGAGAATCCCCTAGACTGTCACTCGACAGCAGAGCTACAATGGATGTAAAGGGAGCCCTCCATCCGAAACAGATCCACACAACAGCCTCAAATTTATACATTCGCAGCGATAATACATGTGATGGATTTCAGCAACGGTCCCCCAGTGTTATTGCTAGGCTCATGGGTCTCGAGCCATTGCCAATTTCATTTGATTCTGAAACCGAAAAACAGCCTGAGCTCCGGAGATCCGCCTCCGAATCAAGAGCCTCGAGAGATCTTTTTTACTCTCGATTCGCCACACAAGGCGGCAATATGTTTTCCAAGCCGCCAAGTCGATCAAACTCTTCCCATTGCAATGGTCTGAAAGAAAATAGCGAGTTGAATGCAGAATATGAAGATCCAAGAGACCTTTCATCGAATCATGTTAACAAGGCTGCAGTATCTAAAGGGTTGAACAGAATCGGCTCCGGGTCTCCTCAGCGGCGAAAATTTTTATTGGACTCGGGAGACATTTTCCCTGAGCCTAAACAAAATGTATCAGTCCATAGAGAGATTGAGAAGAGACTGAAAATGAGAGGGATCGATGAGGCGGCAAAAGATTTAGAGACGTTGAAACAAATCCTAGAAGCTTTGCAGTTCAAAGGACTCCTGCATTCAAACAAACCGTCGGACACAAACCAAGTCAGCCGCCGCATCTTTGGTTTCGACGAGTCATCAATAGTCTTAATGAGACCTTCGAGGTTGCCAACTTCAACTTCGTCTATTATTAACCAGATAAATGACTGTGATCATTCGCCGTTAAAAGGTGGAAATCATGTTCGTAGCGTCGGCCGGCATTATAATTTTGCCGGAGAAAAATTTCCGTCGGTGAATCCGCGGCTGGAGCTCTGCGTATCGAGTCCAACAACTCGAAATGAAGGCAATCTGAGCACGTGGCGGCGAAAACCCCCGCTCAAGCTGAAGCCCTCGAGCGTTGGAAACCAAAACAGATCGAAGGAGTCGATGGAGAAACGGAGAGCCACCCCAAACCAGTCACCTGTACGAAAACCAAGAACAACCAAACCGGATCAAACTCCCAATAACGGTTCTCATAGGACCAAGAAAACAGCTGCTAAGACTAAACACAAAGAGAAAATCACTACTGCGGTTGTTGAAGATGATGAATCTTCATCCATTTCTGGAAGCAGCATCACTACATCAACTGATACAGAGGTAGAGTAAATCTTATTTTATGATGTGGGTCTTTATTATCAAAATTAATAACTGACGTTAAGTTTGTATTAATTGTAATGATTCATGAAATAAATGGTGAATGCAGAGGTCGAAGACTGTGGTATACAGAGAAGGGAAGAAGGAGATGTATGAAACCGATATTCAGCCGAGTCCCGTGTCAGTTCTTGATTCGTCGTTCTACAAGGACGAAATATTGACCCCTTCATCAGTTGCAACCAAACGCAATCTTGGTTTCAAAGGTACAAATTTTCTTGCACATTCTTGGTTGTTAAGACTTGAAAGTTCTGTTCTTTACAACCCCAGGCCAGACTGGTTCCGATTTAATCAATTTTACTTGTTTTTTACAATAAAACAGATGAATCTGTTGATTTGGTGGAAGAAATATGGATCCCTGTTATTTCGCCTGTTCAATCAAAATGTGGAGAAATCTTAGATGATTCTGATCTTTTGTACATATCGGATATCCTAGAAGTGTCCCATTGCCTATCAGAAGAATCCGATGTCTTTCTGCTATTGGAGAAGCAGCAATATCTCAAGGGAAAAGATACATCCAAAGTCTATAGGCTCCAAAGAAAGCTCATCTTTGATACAACCATTGAAATTCTTGACAGAAACAAACAGTTGCCTCCTTGGAAGATTGCTTCTTGGGATAATCACAACGTCATTAAGTCATCCCTCAACAAAGTTTGGTCTGAACTTCAAAGAATTAGGGAGCCAAACACTGCTCAGGATTTGTTTGGTGTCATCTGTGGTGTCTTGAAGAAGGATTTATCAGCAGCAGGGGATGCAAACACCAATTGGGCGGTTTGCTCGGTGGAGAAATCGGGGGCTGTTTTGGATATCGAACGGATGATATTCAAGGATTTGATTGGGGGGACAATACAAGATCTTGCAGAATTGGCATGTAGAAGTAGTTGGCTGTCTTGTCAAAAGCCTAGGAGGAAGTTGGTTTTCTAAAATCTTACCAAGTTTTAAGTATTTTCTTTTTGTTAATTTGTTCTCTCACTTTTTAATGGGACATAAATCTGCAGGTGACCCCTTTTTTTCAGTTTTACTACCTGTAAGAATTTCACACAAAGCCAAGATTGGAGAAGCCCTCTTTCCTTCTTTCTGTGAACTGCATGTGTGATGTTTCTTACTCTCGAATATCATGGGTTGTCATGTCACTTAAAAGTTCGGTAATCAATCTGTCGTTATATTTCAATATTTTATCTTTTATCATTGTATTAATCTGCGCTTCACTTTCTTTGTTACTTTCTCGATGGAGTTATCGTATTGGGCTGTCTAGTTTATTTTACTTAATTGATGTGGTTTGCAGATTATTATATTGGTATTATATTGGTACGAGAGTTCACCAAAAAAGGTAATGACGGTAGGTTTTTCGTCATCAAAAAAAATTAACAATAGTTTTATTCATAAAGTGGAATTAGAGTAAAGATAATATTACGCTTTTAAAAATTAAGACTGAAAGTTAAAAAAAAAAAGTATCCTACACAATTTTCTTTCTCTCCCATTGTACCATTATGTGAAGCAGAAAATACAAATTAAGTACGTCTCACAAATATTTCATTCTTGACAAAAAAAAACATAAAGTCTAAAATAAAAAGTAGTATATATATAAGCATGTGAGAAATATAATATCCGATGCCAAAAAAAATATGTTTGGATTAATTATCATAAATTCAATTTTTATGATGTCAATATTGTTGGAAAATCTGGCATAAAAAAGTCGAGTATTCGATATACCTGATTATGTCTGTTTGCAGCGGAAGTCTGATTTTCCCGGATCATCAAGCCCCTCTACAAGCCTCCTAGATCTTGAATCATCTTTGATATTCGGTAGATTAATACTAGAGTAATCTACCTTGGAATACACACTTTAAATCATTGGAGTCGTTGATGATTCTCCGGGAGGGACTCCTTTGTGACATTGAGAACGAGAGTGTATTATGGTGTTGGTGTTTTTAGCATAGGGAGGGGGACATATATTTATAGGGCTCAAACTCTAACCCTAGGTCAGACCTGCCTTATCGGGGTTAACGGCTAGGGTTTGACTCTATATCAAATATGGATGCATATTGGACATTGGGTCATAAACCCAACCTAATGAATACATATTGGGCTTTGTGTCACGCCCCAAGACCGGGGTCAATAACACCGGCATTGATTCCCATAAACAACTTGGAATCAATAAGCCTCATAATATCATAACTACTGAAAAGCCAGTCTTTTTCCATAAAAATAAAAACCCATTGTCTTTACAATGAATAAAGAAATGCGGAATTAAAAACTTAACAACTGAATAAATAAAATTGTCTTAAAACTGGAAACTTTAAAACCTAAAAGATCTTGAGCTACGCAGCGGACTTGATTTCACCAACCCCAAAATTGGTGCTCTTCTTCTTGCTCTAATTCTTCTTCGGCTTTATCTGGGGATGTAGAGTAAGGGGTTGAGTGCTTTGGAAAACACTCAGCAAGTGGGGGACAATCGATATCATACATATACATAATTTTCATAAACTTGGATCATAAAACTTGCATAAACCGATATGAATGTATCTTAACATACTTGATTTGCCCTTACGAGCCATGACATAACATATCGTTTCATAATTTTCATATACTTAAGCACAGTAAAGCATTCTACTCTCTTCTTGGTACTGATATCAGTCTCTAGACTTAACCCTCCTAGAGATGAGGTCATAACATCGGCTAACCCACGAATAAAGGGTCTGGATAATCCAAAAACAACGGATTACCACCGTATAAGGTTCTTTTAGCGGTTACATCCCACCGCATCAGGGTCATGGGGATCCAAATCCAATTAGATTTCGAGTTTAACGTGCTTAGAAAATAATACTTTCATAATTTCAACATACTACATATCGATTGGAAATTTAAAACATACTATATGATTTTTTTGAAAACGAAACGAATATATATAACAAAAGCCCACTTACAGTGCTTGGATGCGTGCTTGCTTGATCGATGGTGCGAAACAAAAGGTTCCTTATTTCCTTGGCTTTCGAACACAAGCAGATCACTATGGACAGAATGATCAAATACTAGACCTCGGGAATTTCAAACGAAAACGGTGTGGAAAGTTTATACTCCTAATCTCATACGCTTCGACTTGGTACCTTGGTTAGGCTGCTGGATTTATACGATGAAACAGATTCCAAAACGAGGCAGAAACCTTAGCTTAAAATCTGATATTCTGTGCTTCAATATCGAATAGAAGGTTGGAGAGATTCTGGTAACAAACGTTCAGAATGTTGAAGGGATTTATCGATGGTATTACGCTTAAAGTTTCTGGAAGATGGATGAACTAATTCAGCAGGAGTTCTGGAAGAACTTATATAGGATTCTGAAGTGCTTTCGAACCAGATTGCTGAGGTGATCGATGGAAGGGATTCTGGAAACAGAGAGGGTGCAGAATTTTCTGTGAAAAACGAGGCAGAATCAAGGCTTGAAATTTCGAGGGGTGGGTTGCTGATTGTATTGACTTTTGCTTGCTGAAATTATCGACGAGAAAGGTGCTGTCAATCCTGGAAACAGAAGGCCAGAAGCACGGCTGTAGCGTGGTTTATCTTTGCGAATTAAAGGCTGGAAAGATATTGAGGATTCTGAACAAAAACTAAGGCTTGATGGCTGCTGGAAAATCGATGGACAAGTCTGGAAATATTCTGGAATAAGGTGCAGCAGCTACGGCTTAGAGAGATGGGGGATTTCTTCTTCGCTTTTGATGGCTGGAAGGAGATGGTTTTCGAATGTAAAGCTGGAAGGACTCTTGGATAATTGGAGCAAAATCTGATAAGGGTGAGAGCAAATCTTTCGAGAATGTTGGGAACAAAACTTGTGCAGATTGTGTTAATTAAAAGTCAGATTTTTCGAAGGCCCTATCTTGGAATTTTCGAGTTGTATGGCAACGAAATCCTTAGCTTACAAGGGTTGATTTGGTTCGAACCAAATCATGATGGTTTGGGACTCTTGGTAGTCATTAGAAAATCTTGGTATCCTTTGGCTAGAGTTTTGAAGAAGTGGGACATCATCTATAACACTTAGTTATTAATTAGTGTTCTAGTTGTACTCAAACACCTGTCAATTTATAAAAGAATTTAACTTGTATCAATTACCTTAACTGATGGATAACCTCAAATCCGGGTTTTTACACTTTGGACCATAAACCCAACTCATATACATCTACAAATATGAAAATCACTTGCAATTTATTGGAAAAGTATATGTAGCCACTGTGAAATTCGAAACAGTCACAATCAACTTGTGTAAAATAATTTAGTGTTTAATATTTATGTTTTTAAAAACATAATTTTTAAACCCCTTTTTTTAAAAAAAATAAGCTAAAAATACATGTGCTTTGAAAATAAGCTTAAAACCCGTGTTCTGTAATTAGAAATTAATATGTTATAAATATGTCTGATGTATTTCATATTTTATTCCTTTAATCATTTTTAGACATTTTATTTCCATTCTAAAATTTTATAACCATATCATGTCATTCTATTATTCAATTTTTTCTACTAGTGGATAGTTGAATTTTTACATGGGCCTCCATTCGTAAATACACAATTATAGAATCAACGAAGTTTATCCTTATTTTTTAAAAAACACAAGGATTTAAACTCGTGTTTTAAAAACAATGGGTTTCAGTTATATTTTTAAAATATGTGGGTTTAAACATTAATAATATTAAATATGAAATTTAAAAACTAATATTTAAAGGAAAAAAAACATTTTAATTTGTTTTTAAAAAAATTAATATTAAATATACATTTCACTTCTTTGGTTGAACAATATAGTGTCATTATTTAATTTTAAATCAAAACACATGTGTTCATGTTAATGAAGATTGATATTTTGAAGGGAATGAGAGCGAATTAACAAATATTTGAGAGCTTAAAGATAGTTTTACAATAGTTATTATAAATATTTATTAGAGGAAAACGTGCAAGATAATCACAAAACTCAATTTTTGTGTTTCAAAATTGATTTCTGGCTAATATTTTTTTTAAAACAAAAATGGTCCCTGGGCGAGACGAGGTGAATCAGTGTTTTACCAATAATGAGATGGGTCTTAAGATTGGCCAAACACATCCTAAATCCACCTCGTTGTCATCCCTAGCAACAAGTGATTCCGAAAGTTACAACTTACACAAGTGATCTGCTGGAATAAAATCCTTGACTACAATAATACTTTTGGCACTTTCATTGAGATTTTGTAATGATTGAATCTCAGGTTGAAGATTCCGACTACAGTGTACAACATTTATTAAAATCATTATTATTACTAATAGTAAAATGTTTCGACAAATTCAACTACATACGCTATTTACTAAAAATTCTACTTCGCCTATTTTACCCGTATATTAATCTCTTAATTTTTTTAGATTTTGTTTTAAAATTTCTTGGTTTTGGAATTAAAGTAGAATAAAGTGATTACCAGCTGCAGATGAAGGTTAGTAAAAAAAATATTTAAAAATTATACGGCTCAATCATACCAAAGATAATAAATAATAAGCTGAAACTCAGCAACAAAAGATATATTAATTTAACGGTTAATTACATCACGCCCCTTCACTTTGATCTAATTATAATAACCTTCCTTCGACTTTGAAAAATTACATAGACTTCCCTTTTAATGTATCGCCGTCAAAAACAATTAACAGAACATTGAAAATGACGTTTAACCATGTTATATATGTAATATAATATTATTAAAACATTACGGAAACACCACTCTATACTATATGTAATATTAAATTATCAAAATTGTTAGTTTCGGATTTTAAAGATGACAAAATATATCAGACCGGATCGAGAGAAATCAGACTGACAAGATCGATCGCTCAAAACAGATCAAGCTGATATGGTATATTGCAAAACAGAACGGATCGATGGAAATCAGCCTGACCAGATCGAAGCTTCAGATCGATCTCAACTTCTATCAGCTCAGAGCAGTCAAGGCTGAATAAAGATTGGTTCTTCAGTCCGAATCATTAACGGCTATTTATTGAAGCATTTAATGTCGCAATTAATGCTGAAAAAGACCAAAGACTGAAGATTACTATAAAAGGTAAGAAGACAAAGAAGAGCTTACCTGACAGTCGCCGAAAGCATGAACCAGAAGGCAAGTACCCTAAAGAAGAAGACTGTAGCTTACTCAAAGTTTAAGCAGAGTCAAGAGTTGCACATTAAAGGAAATAATGTTGTTGGTACATGCAACTATAAAAGGATGCAACAGAAGAGCTCAAGACAGAGTCTGATCAATCGAAAAACGCACAAGAAAGAAAAACAGCACAAGCTTACAAGCTCAGACATTCTCGAGCTGAAAATCTTCATAAGCACAAGTATATTGTAATATTTGATCATTTAGGATCATTGTGTGCATAGACTAAAGTCTATCGTGTGTATTCTGTTGAAATATAGAAGTGAGAAACAATTGTAACTTTCAGACAGAGTGTGTCTGAACAGATCGAGAGACTAGGAGTTTCAGTCTGGTAGTGAGGTAAATCCAGCTGAATCGGGTTTGTACAACAGGATTGTATAAATCAAAGTCTTCTAGTGGAATCATTCCTTAATTGGAAGAAGGGGAGACGTAGAAGGATTACACCACCTTCGAACTTTCAGAAACATATTCTGTGTTTTATCATTCTGCACTCGTTCTATTATTCAAGCCATCGAGCCGTTCTTACTAATTTAAGAACAGACTGTTCCGCACAAAAACATTCAGTGGTCTGTTCTGAAAAAGAGTTGATTAAGAAACAGATTTCTTTCACTAATCCGAAAGAAATCACAAGGGATTAATTTTTAATAGGAGTGTTCATTCACCCCCCTCTAAACACTCCGGACCGATCCTAACAAAAATATTACATATACACCCCCTGTAATATACTATATATTATAGTTACACCCCCGTATTGTGTCGTATTATTTTTATTTATTTCTTTTGTTTTTCTTTTTATTTTTTTATTTCGAAGAATTATTTATTAAATATTTTTAAAAAATATATTAGTTTTCATATTAATGATAATATTTTAAAACTACTTATATATAAAAAAAAATACATGCAAAATTAACTAATTATAGTAAATATAGAGTATCATATCTTTTTTTGGTAATTATGACAATAAAAAGATCTTGTAATATCAAACACATCAACATCTTTAACATATTTAAAATAAATTTATCCAACTGTTTTAACATCTTAGGCCATGATCTTTAATGACAATCGATGATTCGTTTATATAAAAAACAGTCGGTTTGTTTCACCGAAAAACAAATTTTATCGGTTCAGTTATTACAAATACAGTTCGATTTTGACCGAATGTTCACCTCTAATTGAACTTATATTTGTGTAGTTTGTTTTCAAAGTTTATATTTTTATCTTGTTTCTCAAAATTATTAATCATATATTCTTTACATTTTAAATCATTTATTGAAAAGTACGATGATTATATGTTATCAAGTTTTTACGTTATTTTTTGGCGTAACAATAATTTCTGACGTCAATTCCGAAAAGACAATTGAATATATTCTTCTTTAATTTGACTTCAATTCAATTTAAGTCAAAATATTACAAAATATCGTTATCAAAAATTTTAAATGATTTATGTATGTGTATATATATATATAAATTTTGAATTTTTTTATGGTATGTATTGATATTTTATAAGATTGAATAAGAATGATAAAAAAAACTAAATTATTAGGAAAATAAATTTTTTTGAGTAAGTAATAATTATATTTAAAATAAACAATTCGAAATATAAAATAATGGTTTCATTACGATCACACCCATAAAAATATCATTATTATAATGGTCAAAATAGAAATCAAAGTTGACCAGGGGTATTTTGTGGTTTTCATTAAAAAATAAGGCATATTTCTGTAACAACCATGTATTTTACTAATGGATTGACTTATCTGTAATGTGTAGCCTAACTTAAAGGGATGTTTCTGTAATTTTTTAAATTTTAGAGGAGGTTTATGTAATTAGTCAAAGTTGAGGGGTGTAATGTAATTTTTTTAAATAAGTAGATAAAAATAGAAGTAGAGAAACAAATCAAAAGATATTTTAGACTGTTTTAACTTATATGGTGGTATTTTTATTATAAATTGAGTTTCATTTAGAAGTTTTTTTTTTTTTAAACAGCAATACTCAATGTTTTTGTTTAATAATATATTTTTTAAACTTTAAACAAAATCAACGTAGAAGTGTTTGATAAGCAACCCAAAATAGAACCGTTAATGTGGTTGCAATACTTAGTTTATCACCTAACTTATTTTTTTTTAAAAAAGAGAGAGAATTCCATTTAATTAAATTGTTTGATATACTTCTTTGATATTTTAAATTTTTTTTTATTTGTGTCTTGAAAATCAAAATCATTTTCAAATTTGTCCAAATCACTAAAACAGGACAAAAATTACGCACCCCTCCTATAATGTTGTAAAAACAAAACGTTGAAATTGTTATATTTTTACCACACGATTTCAATTTCTTGGATTTTATTTTAATCCAATTGCTAATTATTAGAATTATGTGGTACAGAATGTAGACCTTTATTTTACCATTTTAACCTCGTCGTTGGTCAAACACAATCTGCATCGCATTAAAATGTTGTCTCAAAGTTGTACAATTTTGAAGACAACGAATTAAAGAGAGCTGTGAACTCAAAAAGGGCCTATCCAATGCAGTGTTATTAAAACCGGCCCGGACCGGCCGGTCCGACCGGTTCAACCGGTGACCGGTGCTGAGTCCGGGCCGGTTAACAGTATAAAATCAGAGGGGCAAAGAACCGATGAGAACCGGTCAAAAACCGGTCGAACCGGTGAACCGGTCGACTGGTTGAACCGGTTCTCACCCTCTTTTTTTTTTTTTTTTTTTAGTTTTTCATTTTTTTTTTGTTATCCCTTTTAAGTTTTATCATGCACACAACAATTCCTCTTCTACAGGCAATATATGAACTTTCTAATAAAAAAAATCAATTCTTGCATTTTAATTGGTGGATTACATGACAATTGTATTGCCATGATTGAAGATTTTATGGGGATTATTATATATATTAGATCTAATTTTGTATTGCATCAATTCCATGCAACTATGAGTTTTAACATTTACTCATTATATATTTTTGATATTTGTATCAGTCTTATATATAAATACAAAACGTAATATATTGTATCAAAAAAGACAAAAAATCTCTTAATTTTGATAATCAATAATAAAGTGTTTGTAATAATATAGTAGCTCATTATTGAATAATATAATACAAATTTGGTGTATGCATGACTAATTAGTGCGTTTCTAATTAATCCTTTTATATATAAAGTTTATATAAAAAAAATAGTTATAAACTTAAATAGATGAAATTATTGAAAGATTGTGTAAAATATTGGTCTCCATGCTATGTTGCTACAATGGTATTTTTTTTATTATGAACATTTGAAACTTTTACAAATACATGTTATATATTTTTCAAAAATTAAATATAGATATTACATCATGATGACGTCATACACCGGTTGAACCAGTGGTTTAACCGGTTAAACCGATCGAACCTGTAACCAGTAAGGACATCGGTTTTATGTCCGGTCCGGTTATGAAAACACTGATCCAATGTTTTTAATGATATTGTTTATGTATGCTTTCAAAGTTGAGAAAATTACGGGCCGGTACACTTTGGTGAAACATAATATATCCTAGTCCAGCGAAAAAACATTAGTTGACATAAGTCCATTCTAGGTTGAAATGACCATAATAACCCCATGTGGTCCATGTGGTCCAAGCGGTCCACGCGGTCCAACCAATCTTTAATAAAATTGCATTCTTAGCCCTAGAAAATGTTTAAAGAACAAAATATGCCACAATATACTATTCATCATCGTTTTCATCCTAATATTTATCAAACAGAAACATTATATGAACATGAGATCCTTCAGTTTCTGTCATCTCGAGATGAATCCCAAGAGCATACTTTTGCAAAGGACTCACGGTTTATATAACGTTCGTCTAATTATAATTCAAACCGATTTGAAGATCATGTTAAAATTAAATAAAAGGCCCAACATGCTTCCGTATTACAATAAAATTTTAGCAAACTGAAAAATACCATTTTGACCATAACGGCACCGGGTGAGGTGGGTCGCAACTTCCACCAGTCAAAAACTTACTACCTCCAGACTGTTTTACGAATGGCTCCTCACCATCCAACCTCAGCACACGGGCGAGGTTAGTCTGCCAGTTATCCGACTCCTTCAGAAACCGCACAGCACAGCCCTAATTCGTTTCCTACCTTAGGGCGTAAGGTATATTCAAGATATAAAAAAGATTTAAAGAAATCTGGGAGATAGAGGGCAAAAGCCTTATTTTTATTCTGGAATACTTATAACATTTATTACATTAAAACGTCTCCTTTTGGGAGGAGACGGACTTGTTTAGCCTCTCATATAGATGAGGCTTGACTCAAAACACATAAACTTAAAACCAACAGAACAATATTACAAATGATTACAAAAGAAATAAAAGAAAGAAAGATTACCAAGCTACGAAAGTTGAAATATTACAAAGCTTGGAGACTCTAAATTTATTTCTCAGAAAACTATGGAGAATTTTTCGATGTCCTTAGCTTCCTGAATGAGTGCCCTTATATAGGCATGAATCCGGACTTCAAATGCGGATTCCAAATCTTGATAATTGTTGAGTGCGCCTGTGAGTGCGCCTTAACTTTCACGTGGTCTGGCATCTTTGTCCGGTTGTGCCAACTTTTCTCGTGAGTGGTCCATTATTTTTTGTCTGAGTGCGTTTGAACAGTATCCGCACTAACTTCTAATGGTCCACCTCTTTTCCTTTGTCGGGGAATCTTTACATTAGTGGTTTTTGTGGTCCTCGAGCTTTAGGAAAACGGGCTCTCTTGTCAGCAGGTCTTTTGTCTTTTCCTGCCTCTGATCTGTCGGGTTTGGATCGGAATCCTTTCCCGAACTCTGGTTCTTTCTGCTCCGGGCATGCTAGGCAGATATGATCAATCCATCGGCCAATGTGTGCCATGTTGCAGAATTTCCGGTAAGTCTCCTTTCCTGCCGGAATCTTGTTCTCCCAAAGAATTCTTCTCTTTGTTTCAAAGAGTTCTTCGGCAAATCTCGTGGAGGTTCCTGTCATGGAATTCAGCAAGAAAGTTCCATTGGCTGAATTCTGAAAGAACTTGAATGTGTATTTGACTTTGTCCATTTCAGTTAGACAAACCCAAAGACCCCATGCTCGTCTGGTTGAAACTTCATCATCTGTGATAGTTCCCGCCAAAATTGGAATTCCTTCTGGTAGCGCCATTTTTATATTTTTCAGGGCGTTTCCATCTGGTCTTCTCAGCTTGATAAAATGAAAAGCTTCATTGAAGCCTTTCTTTGCCGGTTCTGGAGCAGCACTGAAAAAATACAACTCCAAGATATCACCTCTAGCCAAATGTGGATTATTGGCCCAAGTCTCGTATACGCTCTGATCCATTTTGCTAATTTCAAAATTTCAGAGAAGGCTGGTGCCACAGTATAAACTGAAGCCAGAGCTCCGAAATTATACCATTCCTGAACATCATTTGGATGGCTGCCTGGTTTCATCCAAACTCTCAGATATTTTCCGGAGATATCAACTATTGATTTTTCTGGGTTGATACCTCGCCTGGTAATTAGTTTCTCCCAAGTGCGCTGGTAATCCTGCATAGGTGAAGAAACTAAATCGTCATTAGTTTGAACCTTAGACTTGCCAGTCATTGGCCTAAGATTCAACTCTCCCTCTTTTACCCCAGAGGTGCTGGGTTGACTTGAAGGTTCAGATTGTGATGACACCTGACCTTCAACATTCGCTTCAGCTTGTACATCCTCAAGGAATGCATCATCTGAAGCACTCGTGACAGGGGTACTTGAATCCCTTGCCTCCGGGTTAGATGAGCCACATTCTCTAAACACTTCTTTTTGCACTGTTGAAGGTGCTGCCTGAAGTATAGGCCCTTTCAAGACTTCAAACAAACGTTCGTGGTCCCGAAAGCATGCTCGTATATGATCAGTAACAAGTTCCTGATCTGCTCGTTGAAGTCGTCCCGCGACATCTGCATTGAGACAAAGAGTCCCAAAATCCCGTTCCAGGATCTCCAGGTTTTCCCTGAGATTCCTAACTTGCTTGAGGGTATCGCTAGCAATGTGTCCCTCCATCTCGTGTTAAGAAATATGCAAGAATATTTTTATCAGATTTCACAATGACAATATCATAATCATAATATTGACACTCAGCTTGCCAAAGTAAAAGTCTGTAAGGCCCTCGTACCATATTATCGGAAATCAGGTTTAGCTTCTCAACAATTATGTGATTTATTTTATGTTAATCAAATGGTTGAGAATAAACATGAGGAATATTATCTTTGATAATAGCTCGATATCGTAAACATTTTGTAATGTGATGTCCGGTATTTGATAATGAGAATTAAATACAATTTATATTAAGTTGTTAGAAATTAATTAATGAGAATATAACATAATTAATGAGAATGAAAATTGACCTTGTAGATGTCAATTGACAGTCGGGTCAGAACATGATGAATGAAAAATATATTTTTGGAATATTCGGATTAACACCGAAATTTTATTAAAATGATTTAATAAATATAAAATTTGTATTAAATCGAAAGATTTCATTTTTGTGATTCAAATAAGGACACGAAGTCATGTGTTGACTGTACATGTGATGCACATGCACCAGTACACCGGTGACATCCCGATGCTCATAATTGGTCGGGAATTAATATATATCGGTGTAAGACGTAAAACACATAGCAAAACGTGCAAAAACACACAACAGATCGCGGACACGCACTCAAAGGTGCGAAAACACGCACAACCTCGCGATTCACCGACCACCTTGCACTTATCCTCTCCGTTCGCCGCCGTCCGACCACCTCTAGACGATACCGATATACCACCGTGTTCAAAACTCTCAGACGAATCTTTCCATACCAAATAATCGAGTTTTGGTGTTCGAAAAGGTGTTCGATTTCACCCTGGAACGGACGAAATCGCACAGTTAGGGTTTCTGCACTTTTGGTTCGATTTCTTCAAATCTTCTACGAATTGGACGAATCGAAGGCACTGAATCTCTTCCTTGCACCTGGACGAAGGTTTCTACACCAGCCACCGCCTATACCACCGCCGGAGGTCGCCGGAATCGCACGAAATCCGTGCGTGTACTGTGTGCGAAAATTGGGTAAAACTCGATGCTCGATTTTTCGACTTTGCTTCGATAATTACCCACTAAGTTGGACTATAATTGTTGAATAATAATTTAAATTGGTGAAAAATAATTTAGTAAATAAAATTATGATGTAATCGCATCAATTTAATTACCCTAAATTGGTTAAGCTGTGACTAAAATTGATAACCCATTTTGAATGATTGGTTTATTGAATTGTGAATTTCAATTGATATACAGTGACTACTTCGACCCTACAAGCTCAAGTACCTTTGTAGATCGAGAAAGAAAGGTATGTTGCGATCGGGTAACATACGACAGGTATCTGTATCATTTGATATATGATTTGTTGACTTCTGTGAATTATGTGAGCTTATGTGGCTACGTGATTTTATTGAAATTATGTGGCATTCATAGCATTCATGAATTGGCACATCGGTGTATGAAATTAAATGTTTTGTTAACACACATCAGTTTTATACATACATCGATGCATGACATTGCACGTTGAGCTATATCCTTGAATACCCTGATATTTCTTGGATTCTGATATCAAACATTGGGGATTGGTACTGCGATACTATGTTGGCATTACATGGCCCGATAGGCATAGGGAATCGTGGTCCCCTTTGATTGATATGATTTGTTGAGACGGGGATTGGTGGCACCTTGCTGATGTCATCCGTCTGGATATCCCTATATGATTATGTGATGTCAGGACCTGGGGTTGGTGGCGCTTTGCCGACGTCCATCCGTCTGGATACCCTATAGGCTTGACAGGCTCGAGCTATTCTGATATGGTTGGACTTTCGTTTATTGATTCAGATATACCCAGTGGATGGGTGTACGATATGATACCGACATGACATGACATGGCATGCATTGCATTGCATTGCATCATATATCACATTTTATAGATACATGATGTATATTCCATGATAGTTCCATATTGGGCTTTTGCTCACCCCCAAGGGGGGCTGTTGTTGTCTTTGTGTGTGGACAATGGCAGGTGATACAGGTGACCAGGACGCCTGAGAGGGCACGTCCGGTGGGAGTCACACTTGAGGTTTTACTCTTGTTTATCCCAGTAGTCTTTGTACCAGGGATGTATCCCTGTAGTGTGACGAGTCTATGTATATTTCATTTATGTTAGCCTAGTTTGATTTACGTATGCTGGTTTATGTTGATGGATATGCAACTGGTAGTATATATATATTTTCAGTAGATCTTGATTTGAGTTGGTGGTATGTTCCTCGTGCGATGAGGTCATGCCAAAATTTTTAGGGCCACATGTTAATAAATGTTAAACAATTCTTCCGCTGTTTACGCTATAATTATCATTGTGTGATAATTAATCACATTATTATGATTGGGCCCTCACAGTATGGTATCAGAGCATAACTGGGAATGCTCAATTTTGAGTCTTGTGTACACTTGAATAGGCACAAATAAATGTGTGCGCTTGTGTTTGAATTATTTGACTTATTTGCTTTTACTTGGCTTGGCTTGCCTTGGTATGATGTTACATGAGATTGATATGTGAATATGTTGATTTCGTGTAGTATTGATATTGCTCACGATATTAATACTATACTATTGTGACTAAACTTTTATATGTGGCAGCATGAGGTAGGGAAAGAGTATATCTCTGAAACCTACTACCAATGCATTGCTGATAGCAATTCCTATGTTATATTAATTTAATATAAATGAATGGGGTTAGAGCAATGTAATTGTTCTTAAACCTATTGGAAGTAGCAATGTCGAACGATAGATTTGTTGTGATGTAATGTCCTTGGATTTGATAGAGCCACCTACATTTTCGGCACTGAGAATGCTGGAAAGGGTGAGACGTTGTTTTGATAAGATGACAGGTGGGGTTTAACATTGTTATAAATAGTAAAGTAATGAACATATCGTATAAAACATCGTTATATGTTTTGAAGATACGACTATGTGCGATTTAGATTTTGAATTTTGGAAATATTCTTGGGGATTTTATCATTCAACTAATTTTTCATGTATTTCTAATGAAAGTGAATTATGAATTGCAACAAGTTATCTGTTGCAAAATGTGCATTGATTGTTTTGTCTTGATTTGTCTCCTATACGTGATAAGTCTAGAGCTGGGTATGCACAAGTTATCAAATGCTTACCTATCAGCTACGGAGATATCATAAGGAGAGCAAAATGACAAAATTGGTGTTGGTAATTTGTTTTATCCACCCACTTTATTTTTTAAGTGGGGGAGGTTATTTTCTCTGATCAACTGATATCTGGTTGAGTACTAATTGTTTTTAAGGAAAGTCTATTCCTTATCCTTATGTTATGTTATTGTTGTTTGGATAATAATATGATTATCAGGTGAATGATCGAAACTCTGATGATCACTTTCATGATGTAGTTCGATTTTCTTCGCTTAATATATGTGTGGAATTTTATAGCCTGGTTGTCCAAGCTGAAATTCCTTTATGTTTGTACGATTTCATAATTCGATAATAAAAAGTAAATTATGAGAAATTGGTTGTAATACGCACATATGTGTAACATATCTTGATTAAAGAAAGAATGTACATAGGTACATAGACCTGCCCGGATGTGGCATGGATCCAATATGTTAGCACATTTTATTTATTTCATACTCGGAAGTGACATGGACCTATGCACGTATTTGTATGGATCTCGTGTTCAAGGAATGCTGATTTTCTTTGTTATGGATTTGGATAGAATTTGCATGGACCCGAATATTACCTCGGCATAGACTCCATGCATTTGTGGTAAGGTTTTGGGAAATCTTCCTGCATATGTTTCCAGAGAGATGAATAAGAATATCGATTTGGGAATCATGAATATTTCAAAGATTTTTATGTGTATAAAATGATTCGACTTGAATGAGTCGAAATTATTATGATATTTTGTATGACTATGAATTGCAGTTCTTTACGTATGCTAATGGATCTGCACTCTGAGTAGTATCAGGTATCAATCCAAAGCCAAGATGTGCCGATAACTATCTTCAAATCTCGATATATGGTTAAGCCATACGAGTCTTCTAATTTTTGATATTTTCATGTATTTGATGAGTCAAATGTTTAAAAAAAAAAAAATTTACTTGATTTGATTGTGATTGTTTCTATTAATGATCTCTTGGTTAGTCCAAGATGAAAATATGATGTGTTGAAATACTGAAAGTTAATATTTCAGATTATGTGTACAAATACTTCTGACCAGCTGTCCAATCTGAATTTGGATTGCATTGAATGGTAACCTTGTAATCATGCTCTAAATGAACTAATACTTGTAGGATATCTGAAATTACTATTTCAGTTTCCTATGAAGAAGTGATGAGATATGGGAAACTATCCAAACGAAAATTTTGGATGAATAAAATGATACTCTTGTGCCACGTCATTGTTCGACATGGTATTCCTGTTGCTCCAACTAAGGTTAAAGCAGTGTTAAACTGGCTGACACCTACTAATGTTCTTGAGGTCCGATTATTCATGGGTTTAGCAGGATTTTTAAAGTTGTTTTATTGAAAAGTTTGTTTAAAATTGCTAAACCTAGTACTCAGCTGACACAGAAAAATTAAAAATGTATTTGGTCAGATGAGTAAAACACAAGTTTTCTTAAATTGAAAATGAGACTAACCACTGCACCTTCATTTATTATTCCTTCCGGCCGGAGGATAATGGTTTGCACATCTGTAATTTTAGAAGGTTTGGGTTACGTCTCGCCAACTTAAATTTTATGAGATTCGATACCCTGTACGTGATTTAGAATTGGCGGCAATTGTTTTGCTTTAAAGATTTGGACGTCATTGTTTATACGGGGAAAAAATTCATTATTTATACGGACCACAAGAGCTTGAAATATCTATTCTCTCAATCTACTATCTATATGACACAACACATGTGGATAGATCTCCTAAGTGGTTTATCTTCTGTTGTTCAAATCACCAAGGTACACGTAAATGTTCGTATCTCAGGTTAGATATTTGATTCTTATCAACGGGGTTATTGTATGATTGATTTCTTATGTCAAATGCTCAACGACATAGTACTTATCCAAAGAATTATTATCTTTGGGATATATATCTGATTTTATCTTTTATTTAAATGACACGGTCAATGGATTGTCCGTGAGACTCTAGAATTGTAATATACTTATTTTTTTATATGTATGTTATATGTATAATTAAATGGATCGGTTATACATTAATGGACCAAGATTTGTAAAATCATTTGTCTTGATTTTAGTTGTTTAATACCCAGAGTTTATTTTCAAACTTTGGCAACATTGGAGAATACAAAACGGATATTCTAGATTGCAAGGACTACATAGTATTTGTAGACTGGCAATCACACTGCGTATACTATTTAACGTAATAAAGACTGTCGAGAGTATTTTATTTTCTCGATTATGTCTGAGTAAAAGTTTGGTTTTATTTCGGAATTCTGAGGTTCATAAGATTCGGTGGATGCTCCAAGGATGGAAAGCTGCCCAGACTCGGTAAGCTAGTTATAAGAATAAGCGTGGACACTTCTGAAATGGCAACAGGGTGATTTAATCCTTTTCAAAAATCTCTAATGTTAAAGGTTTGTTGAGTTTTGTGAATATTTCATAATATTGTTTGTCATATGTTTCGTACTTCAACATTGATGAATTACGAACATGACTTGATAAGTATTCTCCAATCTGATGATGTTGAATTTAATTATTCAACGTTCTGCACTGAATAATTAATTTTGTGTTCTAAATTGAAAAGATGGTTTCTTATAACCATTCTCTTCCATTGTTATAAGATAAATAAACTAGTCATTGATTTTGATTCAGCTTAATGCTAAATGAATTGAGTTTATGAAGTTGATGTTTTTCCGATTATAGTCTTGACATGTACTGTAATTGGTGAATGGTTTATGATCTGCACTTGTGATATTTCGAGGACGAAATATTTTAAGTGGGGGAGAAATGTAAGGCCCTCGTACCATATTATCGGAAATCAGGTTTAGCTTCTCAACAATTATGTGATTTATTTTATGTTAATCAAATGGTTGAGAATAAACATGAGGAATATTATCTTTGATAATAGCTCGATATCGTAAACATTTTGTAATGTGATGTCCGGTATTTGATAATGAGAATTAAATACAATTTATATTAAGTTGTTAGAAATTAATTAATGAGAATATAACATAATTAATGAGAATGAAAATTGACCTTGTAGATGTCAATTGACAGTCGGGTCAGAACATGATGAATGAAAAATATATTTTTGGAATATTCGGATTAACACCGAAATTTTATTAAAATGATTTAATAAATATAAAATTTGTATTAAATCGAAAGATTTCATTTTTGTGATTCAAATAAGGACACGAAGTCATGTGTTGACTGTACATGTGATGCACATGCACCAGTACACCGGTGACATCCCGATGCTCATAATTGGTCGGGAATTAATATATATCGGTGTAAGACGTAAAACACATAGCAAAACGTGCAAAAACACACAACAGATCGCGGACACGCACTCAAAGGTGCGAAAACACGCACAACCTCGCGATTCACCGACCACCTTGCACTTATCCTCTCCGTTCGCCGCCGTCCGACCACCTCTAGACGATACCGATATACCACCGTGTTCAAAACTCTCAGACGAATCTTTCCATACCAAATAATCGAGTTTTGGTGTTCGAAAAGGTGTTCGATTTCACCCTGGAACGGACGAAATCGCACAGTTAGGGTTTCTGCACTTTTGGTTCGATTTCTTCAAATCTTCTACGAATTGGACGAATCGAAGGCACTGAATCTCTTCCTTGCACCTGGACGAAGGTTTCTACACCAGCCACCGCCTATACCGCCGCCGGAGGTCGCCGGAATCGCACGAAATCCGTGCGTGTACTGTGTGCGAAAATTGGGTAAAACTCGATGCTCGATTTTTCGACTTTGCTTCGATAATTACCCACTAAGTTGGACTATAATTGTTGAATAATAATTTAAATTGGTGAAAAATAATTTAGTAAATAAAATTATGATGTAATCGCATCAATTTAATTACCCTAAATTGGTTAAGCTGTGACTAAAATTGATAACCCATTTTGAATGATTGGTTTATTGAATTGTGAATTTCAATTGATATACAGTGACTACTTCGACCCTACAAGCTCAAGTACCTTTGTAGATCGAGAAAGAAAGGTATGTTGCGATCGGGTAACATACGACAGGTATCTGTATCATTTGATATATGATTTGTTGACTTCTGTGAATTATGTGAGCTTATGTGGCTACGTGATTTTATTGAAATTATGTGGCATTCATAGCATTCATGAATTGGCACATCGGTGTATGAAATTAAATGTTTTGTTAACACACATCAGTTTTATACATACATCGATGCATGACATTGCACGTTGAGCTATATCCTTGAATACCCTGATATTTCTTGGATTCTGATATCAAACATTGGGGATTGGTACTGCGATACTATGTTGGCATTACATGGCCCGATAGGCATAGGGAATCGTGGTCCCCTTTGATTGATATGATTTGTTGAGACGGGGATTGGTGGCACCTTGCTGATGTCATCCGTCTGGATATCCCTATATGATTATGTGATGTCAGGACCTGGGGTTGGTGGCGCTTTGCCGACGTCCATCCGTCTGGATACCCTATAGGCTTGACAGGCTCGAGCTATTCTGATATGGTTGGACTTTCGTTTATTGATTCAGATATACCCAGTGGATGGGTGTACGATATGATACCGACATGACATGACATGGCATGCATTGCATTGCATTGCATCATATATCACATTTTATAGATACATGATGTATATTCCATGATAGTTCCATATTGGGCTTTTGCTCACCCCCAAGGGGGGCTGTTGTTGTCTTTGTGTGTGGACAATGGCAGGTGATACAGGTGACCAGGACGCCTGAGAGGGCACGTCCGGTGGGAGTCACACTTGAGGTTTTACTCTTGTTTATCCCAGTAGTCTTTGTACCAGGGATGTATCCCTGTAGTGTGATGAGTCTATGTATATTTCATTTATGTTAGCCTAGTTTGATTTACGTATGCTGGTTTATGTTGATGGATATGCAACTGGTAGTATATATATATTTTCAGTAGATCTTGATTTGAGTTGGTGGTATGTTCCTCGTGCGATGAGGTCATGCCAAAATTTTTAGGGCCACATGTTAATAAATGTTAAACAATTCTTCCGCTGTTTACGCTATAATTATCATTGTGTGATAATTAATCACATTATTAGGATTGGGCCCTCACAAAGTCTAGCCTTTTCTGGTTTTGATTCAATTTTATTTTTCAGAAAAGACTTAACACTCGTATTATCTATTTTTAAGATAAATTTCTTTGCAAGTAAAAATAATGGCCATTTTTTAAAAGCCTTTCGGACTGCAAAGAACTCCTTCTCGTTGATGTGACATCTGATAACTTCGTTGTTATCAAATAATCCACTGCAATATCTGCATGGCACTTCTCCTTCTGTTGTAACTTTCATGACCGCAGCCCACCAATGATCACTGGCATCTGTGTATAATACCAGTTCATCCTCGTCGTTTGGTATTGCGAGTTTTGGTAGTTGCCTGCAAACCTCCTTTAGCTGTTTAACAGCTTGTCTGTGATCTTCATTCCACTCAAACTTAACATCATTTTTGAGTAGTGAACTGAACACCTTCCTGTGGTTTGCTAGATTGTTGATAAACATTCCAGCAAAATTAACAACTCCTAAAAAACTCTGAAGTTGTTTTAAATCCTTGAGGTCATCCGGATATCCTTGTACTTTTTCCACAATATGATTTTGTAGGATGATTCCAGATTCGTCGATATCGATTCCAAGGAACTCGATCTGTCTTGTAGCAATTACTGCTTTCTTTTCGGAAAGCACCAATCCTTCCTTGTAACAAACGTCTGAGAAGATCTCTAGATGTTTAAGATGTTCTTTCATGTTTTTTGACGCTATGAGGATGTCGTCAATGTACACGAACATGAAGCTGAAGTAATCCTTGAAAAGATTATCCATCTTCCTTTGATATATCTGGGGAGCATTTGCCAATCCCATTGGCATGAAATTCCAAATATAATGTCCTTGTGGTGTGGAGAATGCTGTGAACTTTCTGCTTGCTTCCTCCATTTTAATCTGGTAGAAACCAGACTTGCAATCGAATTTGGAGAATACTTTGGCATTCTTGATGCTATTTACCAAATGTTCTCTGCTTGGGATAAAATATCCATCGAACTCCAAGATTTCGTTGATCCCTTTATAGTTGATCACTAATCTCGGCTTTCCTCGTTTAATTTCTCCATGATTTCTTACCAGAAAATCGGGGCTGCTGTATGGAGAAATACCTGCTGAGATTAACTTAAGGTCAAGATGCTCCTTAAGTATGCTCTACATATCCTTCCGATCTTCTTGGTTCATGGGGATCGGCCTATACCTCACAAACTCATTTTCTTTTCCAGTTTTCACCTTCAAAGTAGCTCTGAGCTCATTTTTGTTCCACCATGCCAGTGGATCCTCGTTGTAGTTCCTACGAATCTTCCTTTTTACATCCTCTAGAGTGATTCGCTCTTCGAGGGTAGATTCAGGTTGTGGAACTTCTTCTCGTAAAGCATTTTTCAGTAGCAACAGGGTTTCTGGAGTTACTCTTTCCTCATCCTGTTCTCTGAAAGACATGATATTAACCCAGTCAAAAGTTTGTGACCCCCTTTCACTAGGACCTTGTTGTCGGAACTGAAGAATTGCCTCTCCAAATTTCCGCTGATCTTTCATCTTTGGGTGTCGAAGTTTTCCTTCATCACCACGCTTGTTGCGAAAACGAATATGGAATTTTCGGTGAAACGCCTCCCGTAATCATTGTACCATAATCTTATGATCACATAGAGTTGTGAAAATAAGTCTTCTCGTTTCATTCTCTTGAGTGAATGTCTTGAACGTCTGTAGGAAATTGTTGCCTAACAGCATATCTGCACCTGTATCATGGAAATAAATAGGTGGAGTTTTGACTTTGTACCATGGGGTACCGCCTGCTCCGCCGATAATTATTTCCGCTCCTTGGACTCCTTCATTAAGAATAAGGATTCGTTTGGAAAAGTCTCTTCCGGCAATGGCTGGTAATTTCTCACCAACGTCTTTGGGGAAGATTTCTCGCCTGGCAGTGCATATTCCAGCCCCTGAGTCAATGTAGGCTGTAAAATATTCTGCCCGGTACTTCTCATATAACATCCCAATGGAGATGTATATTGAGAATGGACTGGTGGTCATCGAATTCGGTATCTCTTTCCGTCGACCGTGAATTCCATTCCATCTTGCAATCTTTCCCAAGGTTTATGTTCCTCGAGAAATTCAATCCCTAAAATAAGCTGCTCGGGGATCCGTCCGGCAATTCCTTCAATTGTGAGATTAATTTCACCAATTTGAAGGTTTCCTTGAAATTTGAAACTGTAGGTTGTTGCAAATAATATAGGACATCGCAGGGGAAGATATTGTTCTTCTCGGTGATGTAAAATATTATCTGCACTTCTCTCTAGCCTTCTGGGCATTTCAGTTTCCCTATTGTTTGGAATACATCAGGAACTTTCTGAATTCTGCTTGAGGCTCCCTTCTGTTTTTCCCCTGGATAGTTGCTGATTAACCTCTCCTGTTGGAAAGACATCCTTCTTGACTCGATCATGAGGCTCCTGCTTCTGTTCAGAACAGGTTGATCTTGTATCCTCATGTCAATCTCTCCTATTGTCGGAGTATCAATGATGTCCGGCAATACTGCTTTGGCGAAGTCTTCGAAGATTCTGGGGACTTCGATGAATTCTTTTCTCAAGAATACTTCGGAATGATGAGTATTCGAGAGTGCGTATGACACCTTGTAGGTGATCGAGTAAGGCCTGTTCCCTTCTTTCATCAAATCTTCTCTTTTAAAATCTTGATGAAGAGTGAGAACTTTGTTGAAGTCTCGATCTCCTAAATTGTAAGCAATCCTTGGATAGATGTTGAAGGCCATCTTTCCTGCATACAGATTTCCTGCTACTGCTCCCAAACAAGAATCTTTGAGGTTCGGGATTCTCTTGTCAAAGATCGCCAGGTTGAGGGGCGAATCAATTCCTTCCTTGAATGTTGCTTTGATGATAACTCTTATGGCTCCGATATGAATCCACGAGAGTGTATTAGCAACCTCTCTCTTGACTTTGTTCTTAATCTCCTGGATTTCTCTGTAGGGGATTAACTGCATCTCAATTTGGTTTCCCGTGAATTCCATCGGGATCGCAAATTCACCTGTTGTTACCCTATGGATAATCTGATGCTTCCTGCTATGAAGACCAATCATATCCATGGCTTTTTCCATTGCTCCAATTGTAAATCCATCATACATTTAAAGCTTTGGCTCTTCTTTCATAAGGGTTTTATGAGAAACAGTGGTATGCGAGAAAAACCCCGACGGCTCTTCTCTAATCACGTGCTGAAGGAACTCTCCTTCACTCTGATTCTGAGCTAGATTCACCTCCATCCTCAGAGTAGATCTCTTCTTCGTAGATACTTTCATCTGAGGGAATATCCTCAAATTGATACACCTGTACCAAATCCTGAAAATAGACAGCATCCTCAAATTCCTTGGTATGCTCGAACTGTCTGTCTCCTCGGCTTTGGTTTTCTGGACAATCTGTAGAGATATGTCCTCTTGCTCCGCATGTCCAGCAGTTACAATCTCTGAAACTCTCATTTGCACGGGTAGGTGTGCGTCTGAAAGTTCTCTTCGTTGGTGCCCTGCTAGAACTTGCTTGATTAGACCTGTCGATGAGATTCTACTCCTTGTTGGTCCAGACCTTTGCCCCGATCTATAGCTTCGAGCTTTCTGCTTTGACCAGAACTTTCTAGGTCTCCATGAAGACCTACTTTTTCTTGAACCACCTCCTCGGGCATACGGTTGACTTTTGTGCTTCTTCAACTTGCGCCTTTGTGGGTAGTTCCCAATGATTGTAGGGATATCATTTCCCGTACAACAAAGAGGAGCCATTTTGTTGATTCCTCTGAGCTTCTTGAAATTTTTCTGGAGCTTTGCTTGGTAGCACCACTCCGCCAGCTTTACTTTGAGAAATGACATTCTCCTGGACATCGTCTCGATTGTATGCGGTGTATACTCCTGGATAAGCATTTCTCTCCATGGGCTCGGAATTTTGACAAAAAACAGCTCCGCTGCATCGTTTTTCGCTATCTTCGACTTCCATCGATACTCTGTAAAGAGTTTGATGTACTCATCTACATAGCAGATGTCATGTAGTTCTAGGCTAATTAGAGCTTGTCTGTATTTCTTAGCCTTTTCTTCCTCCATTCCCTCGAAGTAGCTTATACCGATGAAACAGATTTTGAAGAATCTCGCCATCTTGTCCACGATCTCTTTCAGGGACTCTCCGGCTAGAACTTCTTCCTTGGTTCCTGGGTCTCCAAGATCCCAGGCAATCTTGACTGATCCTTCCAGACTCATTTTTAGAAGTAAAATGAATCCTTCTTTGCCTAAGTCAAGTGTTCCTGCTGCTATTCTCATTGCTGAAGCCCATTCATCAATAAGAAGTTCTCTGTTTTTGAAATCCAAATTATCCATGTTGAGCATAAGTCCATATGGATGGATTGGATCTAGCTGTGACTTCCCATATGGCGTCTGATGAATATCTGGCCTTCGGGAACGGTTCCTTGTTCCTACTGGGGGATCCAAAGTTGCTGAGGTGAAATCATCCCTGTGTTGCATACTTTGGTCTCCTTCGGGTGGATTGTGTGACCCGAAGCTCTCTTGTGGTGGAGGTCTTTGTACAAGCTCTCCTGTCTTGATTTCTACAAGATTTAATCCCGCAAATGAATCAGCAAGATCCCTTAGATCTTCAAGATCCCGTAGATCTTCCAGGTTGATTCTTTCCATTACTTTGTGGGAAGTATGGGTTCTCCTCGTAGGACTGCAATCATTTTTTCAGACTCAGTTAACGGCCTTCGGACCTCCTCTGCTTTCCCCTTTTGGTGTAAAATGGGTTCTGTTCCGTAAGATGGTGGCAACCATCCTCCTTTTCTTCTTCCTGTAGGACTGGGCCTTGACTCCAATTCCTTTACTCGGGATTCAACATCTTGAAGGTTTTCAAGAATCTCCTTCTGATGTTTAATCATGGTCTCCATCTGACTCTGGATCTGATGGATTTGTGTAGGGACATGGTATTGAAGATATCCATAACGCTGCACTGTCTTTTGGATCTCTCTAAGATCTTGGGAAATCTTAGAAGAATCGGGCTCGATTTCTCGAAAGGTTGGCTCACCCATCTTATTCATCCGGTCCGGACCCTGTTGGATCATTGGGGTCTGGTACAACGTCCTCGTGTTCAGGATGATTGTCCTCCTGAAGTTCGGCTAACTGGAACTGAAGTTTGAGGTTCACTTGATGAAGCCTCTTCGCCATCCTTTCCAATTTCTTGTAATGATTTATGCTTGGAGTGCATAAACCTGTTCCTCGTAATTGTTTCCACTTATGGTTGAAGTGTTGAGCTTCTGCCATATGCTTTTGATTTAGTCTTTCCAATTTCTGGAAATACCACCTGTAAGAATGACACTTCGAACAAACGTTCGGGTCCATATTTTTCTTGAATCGTCTCCTCCGTATAGGTTACAAATTAATATTCAAGATATTATCATAGTATTTTCAGAATAAACCTAGGCTCTGATACCATTTTGTGCCAAGGATCGCAAAAAACGGGGACTTGTAAAAAGATGATGTTAAATGTTACTATTTATAAATATAAGGATAACAAAGATAATTAAATATTATATATGGACTTCTTTGTAATTTAAACAAAAGCCTAAAGGATAGAATGCAATATATCAAACTATTGAGGGGTAAAAGAGTCATCATAAAACACCCAATTGATTTGAAAATTTGAAAAGTGGACTTATTTCAACACAATTGTTTCCAATTTGGCTTTTTATGCACTAAGATTTTTTCTCAAGACTTAAGTAGATTTTGTGTCACCAAAGTGGACTTCCATGTAATTTCCCCTTCAAAGTTATTGGAAAAAATAAATAAAAAATTTGGATAGACCCTAATATGTATATCTAGTGAATCAATTTTGCAATTTTAACAAATATACATTTTAGTGGTCACATATGTATATTTTAGTGGTCTCATGTCCGGTATAAATAGAATACAGTACTTCCTGGGCTCATGTCCGTGCAAACACAACAACGAGTTACTGTAGCAACTATTTTGTATTTATAATCGCTCTACGAAAATGATTGACACGAGTTACTATAGTAGTCAATTAGAACCAATCGTATAACATTCAAAACTTTCATTTTCAATCAATCCGGAACAAATGTAACACATGATATCTCAACGTTGTGCATTACATTTTACAGACTATATAACTTAAAAATGTAATGTAAATAATTATATTCACTACTTTAAAATGTGAAATGTTAAGGAGTAAAATTTACACAGTGAATAATCAATTCAAGCCAAAAAAGAATGGAAATTACAAAATGAAGCTGCTATTACTTAGTGGCACGATTGAAATGGGTGAAACCTTATCATGTGCGGGAACGTTAATAACTTATTATCATCACCTCGACACAATTTTGTTTACGGAGGCCAGGAGGGCAAAAATAATAAGAGGACAAAAAAAAAATTTAGGGGGCCAAAAATATAATTTTTAGGGTACAAAAATATAATGTTTATAAAAATAAATTTAGGGAAATAAAAAAGAATTGGGGGGCAGTTGCTCCATCACATAAGTTGGGAGGTAAAAAATTTAATATATTCATTTCATCTCACTCTAAATAATTTCGGTTCCATATGGTTTTGGTTGACTATCTATTTTTAAAAACCAAAACCAACCCATAAGTTCCAATTTCGAACCAGATTAGAAAAATGGTTTAGATTTCAAGCAAATGAAAACATTCACGATATTTCAATTTCCAATTCGAACCGAATTGTGCCAGTCATTGCACAGTATATGATGAGATAAATTGCTCAAATCAGCGGTGACTTTGTGAGAAACATTACCCATCAGGAAAACATTAAGGTGCTGTATATGCAGGGGGGTCTACATCAGCTAACCCAGCCTGGCCTCTGGCTCAATATATATATACTAGTTAATTGGCACCGCGCAAGGCGCGGTGCCAGTGAGTTTATAACCTGGTCTATATGTCCAACAAAACGTTCGACACAAGTTCAACAGACAGTTCAAGATAATAAAAAGATGGTTCATATACATTGAACATACATAATCGTTCGTATAGAAAATCAAATAGGTCAGAGTAAACAAAAGTCTTTTAAGATCAATTCATATAAAAATTATTATTAAAGTTTGCAATGACTAAAATCTATTTTGAACTTCCTATTTTTTTTAAAAATCAATTCATACTTGACAAAATCAACAAGTTTTTTCTATAAAAAAAAAAAAGAAAACATTTTGAATTTTAAAAATTGAGATAAGAGGGATGCACATTTGAGTCAAGGGTCAAATCTTTCCAAACAAATCAGTACCCATGCAACAAAATAATAAATAACAAAAATAAAAGAAAATAGGCCTGACGTTTATTGTTCACGAGAACAGCACCCGATAAATAACAAAAATAAAAGAAAATAGGACTGACGTTTATTTTTCACGAGAACAGTACCCGATATATAAAATAAAAATAACAAAAATAAAAGAAAAAACAAAAGAAATAAAAAAACTTTAAAAAAAAAACGAAAAATGACGTAAATTAAAATAAAAAATAACAAAAACAAAATAAAAAACAAAATAAAAAAGAAATTAAAAAATTAAAAAAAAAGAAGAATAATGACGTAGGGGTTACTGTTCATTGGAACAGTAACCCCTACACCGCTTATATATATTGTCTAATATATATATATATATATATATATATATATATATATATATATATATATATATATATATATATTATTTTACATATATATAAGTGAGGAAGGGGTTATTGTTCATATGGTTTTACCTTTGTTCAAATATTCCCTTAATGTATAAGGAGAATTATATCAAAACCCTTGACCCAATAGTGCATCCCTCTTATATCAATTTTTAAAATTTAAAATGTTTTCTTTTTTTTTTTTAGAAAAAAACTTGTTGATTTTGTCAAGTATGAATTAAAAAAAAAGATAGTTCAAAATATATTTTTGTCGTGGCAAACTTTAATAATACTTTTTTATGTGAACTTATTTTTTAAAAAAAGAGTTAAAAATAAGTTTTCGTTGTGCCAAACTTTAATAATATTTTTTTATAAAATATTCGGCATAATGAATTTTTGGTAGATTGCAGGTCGTCAGTTTTGCTTGTTTATATATATTTTGAGTTTTGGCTTACCTATGACCCGTTGCTAATATGTGATTGTTCTCGGTTACCTTTGTTACGATGTTTGGCATCAAATTTTCCCTTCATGTACAAGGAGATTATATCAAAAAAATTAAAAAATATTAAATTATGATAATTATATATTACTTGTTTGATAATAATTTGGGACGTCACATTTACATTCATTTTGTCAGAAAGTATATAAATAATTATAAAAGTAAGATGATTAATTAATCATGAGGCCATAGCAAGTAATATAAGAGCAATATCCTAAAATAACAATGCAACTACAACAATGAATATAAATTACAATTCCTCTTATGAGATGCTCGCTACTGTACATATCTGCATTATGAAATGAACCATCGTCATTTTGAAAACTCTTGCGAACAACTTTTGATTGGTTTTTTGGAGTTCATTTAGATTTACTTTTATTGTGATATTTGATGTCATCTACTACTTGCACTTTCGTAGATGACTTTTGTTTAGAGAGTCTATTGGGCCCTACAAGGATATCATATGCCAACTCTTGTTATGGTGTACTGTTGGGGAAGACTTTTGTTTACTCCAACCTATTTGATTTTATATACGTACGATTTTGTATGTTCGATGCGTATGAACCATCTTTTTATTCTCTAAAACTGTCTGTTGAACTTGTGTCGAACGCTTTATTGGACATATATACCATATTATAAGCTCGGCGTGGTACCAAATTAACTAATATATATATATATATATATATATATATATATATATATATATATATATATATATATATATATATATATATATATGTGATTTCCGAAATCTAATTAATCAAAATACTAGGAATATATGAATGTGTCCCTTATAAAATATTTATATTATAAATTTACCATCTAATTTGAACAATTACATATCTATGTAACGTTCTTCTAGTTTGTAAATATATAAATTACAACTATCTCCACTATGATTTAACATAAAAATACCGCATGAGATATATGTTCAAACTATAGACGAGGGAATTGTTAATTATGACAACTAAATGACAATATTGTATTTTACAGCCTCATCTCTAACAAAAGATCACATCATGAATCGTGAATGAGACTTCACCATTTACAAAAAATCTATTAATATAATCCCCTAAAATTTTCTTTTCAAAGATTTCTCACAAATCTTTACAAGAGGATTTAGAAAAATATCAATTTTCATCCGTTAAATACGTGACTTAAAGCAAAAGTCCTGATAGCAATTTTCTGAAGTCCAGTTACTTTTAAAATGGGGGTAAAAACTGTATGTAAATCATTTAGCTGCATTGGTTAAATCACTACACATGTCAAACGAAAAGCAATTATAACAGCAAACGAGCATCATCAAACTAATTGTTAAAGAAAACTACACCAAGGAGAGTTACAGGTTCTCAAGTATGTCATGCAATCTAATTACTAACAGAAAAACCTAAATGACAAAGAATACAAGAAAGCAAATCATTCCTTGGTGGTTTTGTTGATGAGAGATTTGTGGATGTGAGGGATAACACCACCACCAGCTATGGTACCTTTGATGAGGGTGTCAAGCTCTTCATCCCCACGAATGGCAAGCTGCAGGTGCCTTGGTGTTATCCTTTTAACTTTAAGATCTTTGCTGGCATTTCCAGCCAATTCAAGCACCTCCGCTGTTAGATATTCAAGAATTGCAGCAGTGTAAACTGCTGCGGTGGCTCCAACTCTTCCATGGGCGTTGGATCTTGACTTGAGGTGACGGTGAATTCTGCCTACTGGAAACTAGAGCCACGGAGTGTAAGTATAATAATAAAGATAAATAAGTTGCATTCAAGTATATTGAGATATTGAAAAAGAAGCTGTACTTTTACAGCCTGCTAAGGTTGCGTGATGGCTTAATAGTCAAAAAGAACACGGGAAGTGAAACATGCAATCAATTTCATGTACTGCTCTTTCCTTTCACTCAAAATGGCAAAAAGTAAATTATCGAACTACAAGTAACGGAAGTATTGTTCTTTACAATTTTAACTAGTGGCCCAACTCCTCTATTCTCTAGCATTAAAGAAGTGTGTCACGTAGATTAAACACAAATACATCAAATATGGATTGTACATTTAGAACTACATGATCCCAAATATTGACAAAGTTGCCAGTGTTCTTCCAGTTCACTAATCTTAAGCTTCACCGGACGTCATTCCCCAGTTAAACATAGAGTCAGTTATTAACAAAACTTATGATTTCCTCACATCCAAGAAATGCAGCAAACTAAATTTGACTACATAAACTTCTACTGAATTCATTGCAATTAAAACTCATTATAAACAAAATATGATAACTTAGGGCTAAACATGACGACACCCAGTGCTAAAAATGATGAAGCAAATAATCAATATTAATGTAGTTTTCTAATAGCATACGACCCTTATACCTGTAAACCAGCACGAGCGGACCGAGACATAGGCGTTTTCTTTTCCTTCTCCTTAGCGGCAGTAGCTGCTGTTGTTTTCCCAGCCACGAGACCTTTTCCACCTTTTCCGGCCATTTCTCCCACCTAACTGCTGTTTCAGAAGATAAAAAAAAAGGTTAATAGTCAGCACTAGCGAGCAGATCTGAGTATTCTTCTAGCGAATAAACTTAACTTCCAGACAATGAAAACGAATCTAAAAACATACACAAAGGGGAAGAATCTGAAATCCAAATCTTCTACCTGCTGAATTATAAAAGCCCTCTATGCATTGGGTAAATAAATCATAGAATGAAATTAGGAGTACCTCAAAAGGTTTATAGCAACGGAGGAATAGAGGAAGAGAGTGATAAACGGAGATTGTAATGTGGGAGAAGTGCATTTGATTTTTTGAATCAAAAGTAAGTGATTTTAGGGGGGAAATTATTTTTGAGTTTGAAAATTTTCGTCCCTCAGTATAACAAAGAGTCCTGCTCTTTTTGTAAAAAAAATAAAAATTATTCTTAAGCATACAATAGTTGGATTTAGAGTAAGGTGTACACGAACCGAATCTAACTGAGTATGAAATAAAAATTAATTGGTTCGAAATAGATATATTCGAGCTCGAGTTCGATTCGAAGTTCGAATAGTTTAAAAAATTTGGCTCGAGTTCGGCCCGAATCAAAGTTCGTGTTCGATTTCGGCTCGAAGATTCGAACATATTCGTGAATTCTTCGAACTATTGCTTGAAAATAAATACTCAAAATGTTCGAATATATTAATTTAATATATAATTATATTATATTTATAAAATATTAAAGTCCTCGAGGGCCTCACGAATTATCGAGCAAAGTAATTTGGGCTAGAGTTCGACTCGAAAAAAGTTCGAACATGTTCAAGTTCGACTCGAATTTGAGAATTTCGAATATGAGCAAAAAAAATTTGCGCCGACTCGAAAAATATATGAACATATTCGATTTGTTTATACCGAGTTGTGGAGAAGAATATGAAATATATTGCAATCTGTGAGCGGGTTTTTATAGAAAGCCCGAACTAAGCCCATTGAAAATCACACTGAGTAGCCCATTTAAATTGTCATCAAATTTTCACGGTTTTCACCTTAGACAAAATTAAAAACTACGGCGGTGGTATTATTTGCTTTGAATGATGAATTCAAAATATTGAATTTAACACCAATCTGGTAATTATGAGTTTTTTTAAAAAAAAATTTGATTTAGTTGAGACGAGGCTCTCATCTAGTAGAATCCCAAAACAAAGATTACCACCCTTTAGTAATGTTTAATTTATGATAGAAGGATGTGGATATATAATATTAATGACAAAAAATATATGTAATTTATGTAGATGGATTAATTATATGGTGTTTGGTGTGTGGGACGAGTATGATTTAAACATATATCAATATCAGTGCAACATATCTTCTCATATCCAAGTGTCTTTGCACCTTAGGTTGCCTTCCCATTCTAAATGACTTTTAAAATTGCACTCGCTTTTCTGAGAGCTTTTGCTTTTTCTTTGGAGCCATTGATCAATTCACAATTCCCACTTCTTCAATCCCAACCACAACAAGAATATACCAAATTTACCAACCACAACAAGAATTCACCAATAATTCCAACCAACACTTTAATTCCCCAATAATTAACTACTCAACTCCCAAATTCACCAAAAAACTTCAATCCTTGTATACCCAAAAAGAAATATTCACTAATTCATGGATATATAGAAGAGTTGAAACCGAATACCATGAAAATCTAGGTGATGTTTTGGAATTTGCTTGAGTTCCTCCTTTTTGATGCTATCTCCCAATTCAGCTTTGGATCTTCAAATCTGTTGCAAAAATTGTAATTAGAAGAAGCTTTGAAGCATATATTGCAAGATTTGTGAGTTTGTGGGAAAGAAGGAAATTGGGGATTTGGTCAAAAGGACGATTTTTTCTGTGAAAAAAATTGGAAGGGTTTTGTTTTTGCTTTTGGAATGTTGCTGATATCTAACATTAAAAACGAAAAATTTATGTTGCTCGATCGATCGAGAGTTTCCGCTCGATCGATTGAGCGAGACAGAGAAATTTTCTTCTTTGTATAACCTTCCGCGATCGATCGTGGGTGATCTCTCGATCGATCGGTAACTCCAGAAAAAAAAAATTTTATTTTTGTAACCCATGGTCGATCGATCGAGCTTATGTTTCCGATTGATCGACCATTCCAGACCAATTTTTTTCAGTCCATTTTTGCTTGCTCCTTCGGGTTTTTCACTGTATCAGTAGGTAGTGTCCCTTGAGCTCGTCCATGAATTATAGCTGCCAGTTGCCCCACTTGAACCTCCAAGTTCTTTATAGATGCATCCTGGTTTTGCATCCTGGTTTTGCATCGATGAGATTAACTTGGTCAAGAGCTCCTCCATACTCGGTTTAAGCACATTTCCCGGTTGTTGTTGTGGGTTCAACACGTTGTTTTGGTTGGACCATTGCAAATTTGGATGATTCCTTCATCCCTGGTTGTAAGTATTGGAGTATGGGTTGTTGGGCTTCCTGTTTCCTACATAGTTAGCAGATTCATTAGACTGAGTAAATGGATTACCTGACTGGCACTCGGTGCTTGGATGATTGCTTCCACATAAGTCACAAGTGATAACTTGAGCTTGCATCGCTGTCATGCTCATGCTATCTACCTTTTTGTTCAACGCTTCCAACTGTGCCGAAAGAGCAGTGATGTCGTCAATTTGATGAACTCCGCTCAATTTCTTTGGCACATTCCTCTCCGATCGCCATTGATAGCTGTTAGAAGCCATCTCTTCCAAGAGTTCATAAGCTGCTTCCGGTGTTTTGCGCATAATGGATCCTCCTGAGGCTGCATCAATCATTGAACGGTTAGATGAAAATAAACCGTTATAAAAGGTTTGTACCTAGAGCCAAATAGGAAGACCATGATGTGGGCATCTCCTAAGCAAGTCCTTGAAACGATCCCACGCCTCATATAAAGTTTCAGGATCATATTGCCCAAAGTGGTATCGTTTCTCATCTTCGCAGTTTTGGAAGTGGGGAAATATTTAGACAAGAATGCTTGTGTCATCCCCTCCCAAGTGGTGATTGATACTGCAGGTAAAGAATTCAACCATGCTTTAGCTTTATCTTTTAATGAAAAGGGAAATAACCTTAACTTGATGGCGTCGTCAGAAACGCCATTGTGTTTGAAGGTATCACAAATCTCCAAGAAGTTGATGATGTGAGCGTTTGGGTCATCAGTGGCTACTCCCCCAAACATCACTGAATGCTGGATCATCTGTATTATAGCCGGCTTTGTCTCAAAATTGTTGGCTTGAATACTTGGCCTTGTAATGCTTGACAGTGACCCATGGAAAGCTGGTTGAGCAAAATCCATCATAGACCTTGGATTCAGTGCTTCATTGTTCGCGCCCCCTTCTTGATTGTTATCAGCCATTGCTCGAGCTTCCCTAATTTTCCTTAGACACGTACGCTCGATTTCTGTGTCAAACGGCTCGAGTGTGGGGGTTACTAGGGCTGGGATCGGGTCGGGTTTTTCGGGATTCGGGAAGTTCGGTTCGGGTACCCGAATTTGCGGGTACCCCCTGAACATACCCGATACCCGACCAATTTTTTCGGGTACCCGATAATTCCGGTACCCGAAATTTGCGGGTACCCGATATTTCGGGTTCGGGTTACCCGATTTTGACTTTTTTTTTTTTTTTTCAATTTCAACCTTTTTTTTTAGATTGAGTTTTAAAAAAAACGGGCATGGTCTCCTCTTAATTTTTGTACCCCGTGATCAACCAGATCACTCAATTCAACAACAATAATAATCCAAACAAGTGAACAACAATAATAAGTTCATCACATCAAAAATAACTAAATCAAACATCAAACAAGAAGCATCAAACATAATTTATCATCATCAGTCATTAGTGCATCTCCTGTCTCCGGAATCTTCTTTTCTTCGTCAAACATCGAGGATTGATGAATCATTGCCCATATCAGTCAAATCTGTAAAAAAAAGAGAGAAATAAAAGTCATAACCAAATGATTGCAATACAAATATTCATATTAATATAATTTACAATTGTAAAAAATAACAAAAATTTAAAACTACCTTTTCAAGTTTTTCTAATTCACACAAATCCTCCTCCACGCTTACTGGCCTAGAATCCATTCGTAGCCAATCTTGAGCACATATGAGAGCTTGGACTATTCTAGGAGACAAAGAACTCCTAAAGGCATCAAGAACACGCCCTCCCGTGCTAAATGCAGACTCTGAAGCAACGGTGGAGACTGGAACTGCTAAAATATCACGAGCCATCTTCGAAAGAATGGGAAATCTATGAGATTCTACTTTCCACCATTTCAATATATCAAACTCCTCCCCAAATGGCTCACAATCCTCATTCAAATACTTGTCCAACTCGGACTTTACCTGCATGCCTTTTCCTGTCCTCATCCTATTAAATTCATCATCCAAATCATCTATTTCATTTTCACCACCACCACTTCCAGCCAAACTATGCAATGACCCCTCACAACTTGCTCTACTCGGGCTTGTTGGGACTGTGTGGTCATATAATTTCTTATACTCCATAAACAACTCATCAAAACCCCTCCACACTTGATCTTTCAAGTCCCTACTTTTTGGGCTCCCATTTGCTGTAACCCCGGGGCACATCTTCTCAAATGTGAACTGTAAAAATGACCACTTACGACGTGGATCAAGGATCACAGCATAATACAAGATCTTGTTCATCTTATCAATTGATCCCCAATATTTATCGAATTTCTCCTTCATTCTTGCTGCCATCAAACACAATTCAAAACCATCGCTGTCCAACCACCGGTTAAGAAGTCGATCAATTGCATTTATTTCTTTAAACACAATGTTGGATGTGACATACAATGAGCCCGAGATACGCAATGTTAGGTTATAAAAATGGGCCAAAAACTTCAATAAAAGCTTAGCTCTCCATCCACAAGATCAATGACAAATCCACGATCACTGTCCTCATACGCTTCAAAAACCTTAGTAAGTGATGTGGCCGCCTCCAACATCAAGTATGTAGAGTTCCACCTAGTAGGCACATCAAGACACAACATTTTGCTTGATTCTACTCTTTCAAGCATCGCACACTCATTAAATTTTTTGTACCTAGCCGGTGAACTCCTAATATACTTAATTGCTCCTCTAATACGAGATATGGCAACACTTTCCTCTTTACTCCTCAAACCATCTTGTACAACAAGATTAAGAATATGAGCAATGCACCTCATGTGCATATATTTCCCTCCCATAATGCTAGCATTCTTTCGGCCATCAAACCTCCTTCTCAAGTGAGCAACAGCGCCATCATTTGACGAAGCATTATCGACAGTAACAGTGAATATCCTATCAATCTCCCAATCATTCAAACATTTTTCAACAGCCCTACCTACTTCTTCACTCTTATGACCAGATATTGGACAAAAGTTTAAAACTCTCTTATGCAAATTCCAGTCATTATCAATGAAATGCGCAGTGAGACACATGTAATTAACCTTTTGAATGGATGTCCATGTGTCTGTGGTGATGCTAACTCGTTGAGTATGCATTTTCATGAAGGACATCAACCTTGACTTCTCGTTTAAGTACAGTTGGTAAATGTGTTTGGTCAACGTCTTTCGGGAGGGGATCGCGAACATAGGGCATGTAATTGACATAAAATGCTTAAAACCTGCTTTCTCCACCGTCCTAAATGGCATCTCATCCATAATCAACATTTGGCATAATGCATCTAAAGCTTTATCTTGCTCGAAATGCCAATTGGATAGACCACCTCGTTGATTCGGACGAGGTGGTTGAAACCTAAGACGGTTTTGATTTGTTTCAACTTCTTGTGGTTTCTTTTTGCAAGATTTATAATGGTTAGCAAGACCTGTAGTCCCATGTAATCTAGGGTCTGCTCTAATTTCAGCTTTACAATATCTACACCGACCCTTCTGAATCTTATCGACTTCACAATCAAACTTGTCAAAATGATCCCAAAACGGTGACCTCGACGTCATTTTTTTCCTCTTTTTATTTTTTTTCTCATCTTCGTTCTCATTTTCATCCACGTTCACATTTACATTTTGAGCATCAATATCGTTAACCTGTATCTCTGGTTGTGGTTGGTATGATCTTACCTCAAGATTTTCAACATCACTGTGTGATTGTGAGGAGCCGCCAACTTAGGAGCCACCAACTGGTTCCATTACCTACACAACTTCCATAGCTATTTCTGAGATGAATAAATCAGTAATCTTATATTTTAGTTCTTAAAATTAAGTTAAGTAAATTATAGTGTTCTACATGTTCTTGAGTTAAATAATTTAATTGATAATTAAAACCTGTGTTGTAATGATACATCACGTGAATAATCCATTAATAAATGAATACAATTGTTTATGACAAAATTGAAAACTCCATCTTCTACCGAATCTGAACTAATTTTGTACCGATAATAAAAAATCGAATATACTAAATTACCTCAATGATTTAGGAGCTATCGCCGCCTCCCGTAGCCGGAGTATCGCCGCCGCTGAGAGATGAGAGAGGCGCAGTCGAAGAGATGGGGAAGAGACGAGCGACGGTCGACGGAGACCAGTGGTGGTGGTGATCGGTGACACTTTAGGGAAAAATGGGAAGCTTACCGGTGGTGGTGGCTGAGGTGGGAATGGATTTAGGGCAAGATGAAATATTGAAATGGCCAAATGGGGAAAACGGCGTGAAGATTGAAGAAGAAATCAGAATAGAATGGAAGGGGTGGGTTAGGTCTTCAAGTCAACGTGTACATTAATTTCAATTTACAATTTTTTTTTTAAATTCTTAGGAACCCGATCGGGTTCAAAAAAATACCCGATTCCCGACCCGAAATTTTCGGGTCGGGTATCGGGTACATTCCCGAAATCCGAAATTTCCCGTTTTCTTCAACAATTTCGGGAATGTCCGATCGGGTCGGGTCGGGTACCCGAAAACCCGACCCGAATGCCCACCCCTAGGGGTTACTACTCCTTAGCATGCACCAAGAAGATGACTACCTGTAAAAATCAACCCAAAAGGAGAAATACGAATGTAGTAAACCCAACGGTCAAGAGTGACAAACAAATAAAACAAAAATGAAAATGGCTAAATTACAATTAACTAATCTTGTATGATATTATACACATTAGTCCCCGGAAACGGTGCCAAAAACTTGATCGCTTTTATTTTAAACAATTAATTCCAATCTAGCGATTTATACTGCAAGTGCACGGTGTCAAGTTTTAGTATAGTGATATAAAAGAAAGGATGTCGAACTCACATGGACTAACGTATAAGTACCAAATAAAATTAGCCAAATTATATTTAGCCTACGAAAAGATGATTAATTATCTAATTCAACTAAAAACTTAAAAACTCAAAAATAAAACAACTCCTTTGAAGATGCGAAGGAATTTCGCTCAAGAAATTTATCAAGATGTTGGTTCAACTGTGTTATCTTCAATGATTTGTTTGCAAAAACAATTACTAATCAATCAATTCTTAAGGTGACGGATTTCCGAATATAATCAATACACTTTTTCAAGCTATATTGAAACTAATATTAAATTGACACAAGTAACTCTTGTTCACTTAAACCAATTTAATATCGAATAAATCTTGATGAAAACGTTAACTTTAAATCTTTCAATTCAAAGTGATCATGTATGTGATTTAATCTCTCGATCTAAATCTTTAACATACAACACGAATTATTATAGCGTATTATAACTTTATCTCTCGATCTCAATTATAATTCACCAATTCAATCAAAGTTAGCTAGGTTTTGATAGCATTAAGATTATAATTCATGCACATAAGAATTAATCCACTCAAGCACAATCAAATCAATGATTCAAGCACAAAATTCCCTAACCTTGATAAAATAAACTTAATTATATTCAAATCAAATTAACAAGATGTCTAATCGTTTCTCAACCTCAAAAAAATCAATAAATCTGAAAATCAAAATAACTAGAGTTTAGAAATACGATAGCGTATGAGCGAATTCGTGCGTTGAACGATACTTCTTCTCTTGCTTCTTTCCTTGCACTTCAAAGGATATCTCTAAACTTGTATTGTTCTTGGAAGATGATAGGCGGTTGAAAAAATATATTATTGGGTCTGATTATGCTATGATAATGGCCCCTGAATTCATGCCCTACTTCCCTAATTTATAGAGGAGGGGGTGGATGGAAGAGTTTCCAAAAATCAAACCAAATCAAGTCTTTAATTTTCTGAAAATTCCGTGTCTCGATCGATCGGTGCATATGTCTCGATTGATCGAGCGACTTCAACTCTCGGACCTAATTTTCTATGCCTCGCTCGATCGATCGAGGGTAAGCTGCCAATCGATCGAGCTTTCTTCAATTTCCCTTGTCAAGTCTCTGCCATGCTCGATCGACCGAGGTTGTGTTTCCGATCGATCGAGCTCCGCTTAATCTTGTTGGCCAAAACTTCTGTCTCCTTCGATCGATCGCACTCCATGTCCGATCGATCGGTCATGCCAGAATCCAAATTCTTCATTTCTTGCCTCGGTTTGATCCTTTTTCTTCCTTCTAGCTCAATTCTTCCACTTTCCACCTAGATTCCTGAAACAATCAAATAAATACCAAAAAGCATAACATCTTCCCGGAATCTACACGAAAATATATACATATCAAAGCAAAAATACACGTAATAATCAACACTATCATGTAATGTGATTGTTTATGATTGGCTTGAAAGCGAGCACACATACATACATTAAACATGATGTCAGGTTTGCTGGCTGTTAAATACAGTAGAGATCCGATAATACCACTACATAGTTGTTTCTACTGGTATGCCTGCTTCGTCCAAATCTAGTTTAGCAGAAGAGCTCATAGGTGTGGCTGCTGCTGAACTAGTGCTCATTCCGTACTTCTTTAGCAGCTCTTTGGTGTACTTTGACTGGTTGATCAAAATTCCCTCAGCAGACTGCTTGACTTGCAATCCTAGGAAGAATGATAACTCTCCCATCATGCTCATCTCGAACTGATCCTGCGTGATTTTAGAGAACCTTTCACAGAGTTTTGGGTTAGTACTACCAAAAATAATATCATCAACATAAACCTGAACCAGTAGGGTATGGTTCCCTTTGTGAATTTGAAAAGGGTCTTGTCCACCTTGCCAATGGTAAAATCATGATCAGTCAGATATTTTGAAAGAGTGTCATACCATGATCGGGGAGCTTGTTTCAAACCATACAACGCTTTTTTTAGTTTATAAACAAAAGAAGGCTACTGATGGTTTTCAAACCCAGGAGGTTGTTCAACATAAACCTCTTCTTGGAGTTTGCCGTTAAGGAAAGCACTCTTGACGTCCATTTGATGCTTTGAAGTCTTTAAATGCCGCAAATGCAAGAAATATGCGAATAGCTTCTAATTGGGCTACAGGGGAAAATATTTCATCGAAATCGATGCCTTCTTCCTGTCTGTATCCTTGTGCAACTAATTTTGCTTTATTCCTAGTTAAACTACCATTCTCATCCAATTTATTTCTAAATACCCATTTGGTACCTATGACATTGTGATGCGGTGGATGAGGATAATTGAGGATTGACAGTTGAGAATGGGACTTTTGGGTATGATTGGTAATACCCGAGTCGATTGCATAGATTATGCAGGTAGTATTGATGCTTAGGCGTGTATGCCGGTATGGGTATATGAATGCCAGCATTTTCTTGGTCCTCGTCGAGCATCGGGTTAGTATGCTTGGAGGAATGCATCACCGTTGAGAGATGTGGCACTTTGGGATTGGTAATCTCGATGGCACGATGTATTCTGAAGAATGATCGTGAGGGTTGGTTGATTTCCCTGAGGAGGGATTGTCGTATTTTAGGCCATGGTAATCCATTTATGAGTAATTTGATAACATCCATGTGTTAGGATCGTTGAATCCTAGGGTAAACGAGGGATGGCCATGTTTTGGATTTGTTAGTGTCATGGTTGACACGTGTGGCGGAATTGCGATTATTCTTGCATGTCCTTTCAGGAATTTGAGACCTTGTAGAGTCTCGATGATGTGTTGGACCAAGATGTGATTTCTTGGAACTTATAGATGTAGACATCTTTAGAGATGTATTTTGTGTTGATCGGTAGCGGTGAACCGCCCGATCCGTGTTGCAAAGTGGTGCAACTGCTCCTTTGATGGAGGCGGAATTGGAGAGCGGAACCAGATTTAGTATAAGTACACTGTAGTGTACTGGTGGTTTCCTTGGTAACGATGTATGATTAACATCGTAGGCTAAATCATAGAGATATCATCGATGCGATATCTATTTTGGAATCACGAATGATTCGTTTTGCAGTTATGGTTAGCATCAGGGAATGCTGAAGTCTTTCTTGAATTTGTGTTGGCTTGGGAGGTTACCCCATTCCGGGTGCTGGTGCGAGGTCTGTATCCTCGCGGTTGGTATGTCGTTCATGTTATGTTCATGATTCGACAATGTGGATCCGTTTGGATTGCGTGGTCTCGGCGTTACGTGGAGTACGCCTGTGCAAATTTCGGGGACGAAATTTTATTAGTGGGGGATAATTGTGATGCCCGGGAATTAATGGTGTTAATCCCGGAGTGGTAATGATCCTTAATGGATTTTAATTGTGGCAATTATGAATTAATTATGGTTTCGGAACTCTCGGGGATTTTAAATCCGATATTTGGAGTCGTTGGATCCCAGGGATGAGATGGTATTCTCGTCGTGGTGGTAACCTTGGAATTTGGTCTTTTGTGGGATTTGGGTCCGGAGTACTTTGTACTGGGGCTGGTAATGAAAATAGAGTTTGGGAGGTAATTATTGAAAACAAATGATTTTTAATGAGTCGTGATGTATTTGTGGAGGAGTTGGTATTTTGGAGCTTTGGAGCTATATACCAAGTGGACTCGGTGTTACGGGATAACACAAATCATTCCCCTCCTTCTCTCCCCTCATCCATGCCTAACCCTTCTCCCATTTCCCCTCTTTTCTCCCTTGGAAGAGAAATCGTTGGTAGCTTGGCTCGAGAGCTGGATTTCTCGAAGATAATAAGGTATTATCCTTCCCCTTGTATTTATCTTTGATTTGATAGTAGTATTGTGGAGTATGGATTAGTATTGTGTTGGATTTGAGTTTTGAAAATTTTGAAGATTTTGGGTTGGTTGGTTTGAAGAATTTTTATAGTGTCCATGTTGAGGATTAATGGTGTAATGGGTGTTGGGGTGGTTAATTTGGAAGTTGTAAGCTCAAAAACGCCATTTTTTAGGCATGTTCAGAGCTCACCGATCGATCGGTGTGAAGGGCCCAATCGATCGCGCGTATTTTCGAAAATGGGAAGACGATGAGCAGTTGGCTCGATCGATCGAGATGGTCGGTCGATCGATCGAGCGACCATCTCGATCGAAGAAGGAAATTCGGGCAATCCTTGCTGGGGCTCTCGATTGATCGAGCCCTTTTGGCCGATCGATCGAGATGCCATGTTTTGTGGGTGTTGTGGTTTTATTAGTATGGAATCGATGCATGCTTCGTCCGGGGTCTTTTAAAATGGTTAATCGTCATGGATGGCGATATAATTGGGGGTTGTGAACGTGATTGGGCACGTGGTTGCATGCTTGTTATTGATTACGAGTTATTTATGTGTTAGCGCATAATTCATTGGATCACGGGGCTAGGGCAAGGTTGGACTCGGACTACGGAATCATAAGGTACGCATAACGTACGAGCATAGGCTGTTATAATGTTGCAACTGTGAAATGGATGGTATGTGGTATTTGTAATAAATGGATATTGAAATGCATGGCATATGGTACTTGCAATAAATGGATATTGAAATGCATGCATATGGTACTTGCAATAAATGGATATTGAAATGCATGGTATATGGTATTTACAATAAATGGATATTGAAATGCATGGTATATGGTACTTGCAATAAATGGATAGTGAAATGCATGGTATATGATAATTGCGTTAAATGGACATACATGGGGAATTATATGGTACGACCATCGGTTATGACGCCGCTATTGTTGAGCGTGCGTGGGGTTAAAATGCCGTTATTGTGGAGCGAGCTATGAAATAGAAATATGGAGTCATTTGCTAGATACATGTGATATATGTAATACTATTTGATGATTTAATCATATTTGATTATGGAATTGGTATAGTAGGAATGGTTTTAGTTGATTAATGAGATGATCAACTGACTTTTGAGAATTTAATGGTTTGGTTATTTTGAGAACATGGACAATACAGAGGATCCCGGATGAGGATGATACCATCCAGGGAGTATCATTTAAATTCATGGCATTTACATTTTATAAATTATGAACTGTAATATTATGATTATTGGATTGGTGGTATTGGTATGCTCACCCCGTATGGGGGCTGTCTCTGTTGGGGTAGGTGATACAGGTGCAGCAGTAGCTTTGGAGTTGAGCTCAGGCTGTCGATTTGAGGTACTTCCAGGATTGAAGTACCAGAGCTGGTTGATTAAGTACGTAGCTCCATAGTTGAGATCGAGCGGTGCATGGGAGGTGCTTCCAGGATTGAAGTACCAGTAATGATATTTGGTAGAGTATCTTATACATTAGATACACGCTTATTCATTGGATGCTCTCATGTGAGCACGTTTACGTGTATATGGCATGTATAAATGTGCATGGCTTTTCTCTCTTCATTTATGGTCTGCATGCAATTAAATACGGAATTGCTAAAAGAACAGAGAGTATGTTAGTGTATTATTAGGGTGCAAGTGGTTTTGGTTTGGGAAGTTGAATATTATGAGGTTCTAATGCAAGAAATTTTATAGTTGGTATATGATGCTATGCTTGCATGTGGTTTCCTTCCCATGATAATATGATTGAATGGCATGGATTAATACACTAAAACGGGTTAAGGGCACAGGGGTCCTTACAATATAGTAGTGCCATTGACAGCAGGATTCAGCCTTGTGCACCAGCAGGTACCTCTGCTTGTGCTTCTGGGACTTCTGGCTCTAAAATACAGTCAACCCTACTTCTGTAATCCAACTCATCATCATAATTATCATCAATATGAGTATTTTCTAATCGATTTCTCAAATTATTGATTCGTAATTCAGATACAGTATTATCAAAAGATTCATCAAATTTAACATGAATAGATTATTATATTGTAAGAGTTCTAATGTCAAATACTCTGAACGCCTTACTAACAGCAGAGGAGCCAAGAAATATTCCAGCATCAGATTTAGCATCAAAAGCAGTGAAATGAGTCTTTCCATTGTTGTGAATAAAACATTTGCAACCAAACATGTGAAAATAAGAAATATTTGGCTTACTGTCATTTCAGATCTCATAAGGTGTTTTGTTTGCTCGTTTATTAATCATCGATCTGTTATGCGTATAACAACCTGTATTAACTGCTTCTGCCCAAAATCTCTGTGAGATATCCGATTCTGCAAGCATAGTTCGCGCAGTTTCTTTCAAAGTGCGGTTCCTACGCTCAACAACTCCATTTTGCTGTGGGGTTCAAGCAGCAGAGTATTCGTGTTTAATACCAAAGTCATCCAGATATGATTCGAGTGACTGATTGGTAAACTCAGTACCCTTATCACTGTGAATTATATCTATCCCACACGATTTCTCATTTTGTAGTCATTTTAGTAGTTTGATCAGCTTTGGAGTAGCCTGGTCTTTGACACTTAGAAACAAGACCCACGTAAAATGAGAGTAATCGTCTATTAACAACAGGGTATACTTCATTCCCCCTAGACTTGTTACTGGTATAGGACCAAAAAGATCCATGTGCATCAACTCTAGGCACCGAGAAGAAGATTTACTCATTCTGTTCTTAAAGGTAGATTTGATCTGCTTACCAAGCTGGCATGCTGAACAAATCTTGTCTTTTGAGAACTCTATGTGGGGCAGTCCATCAACTAAATCAAGCTTACGCAGACTAGCAATAGTTTTAAAATTTAAGTGACTCAAGCGATTGTGCCAAAGCCAATTTTTGGAGCTATTCAAGGCAGCAAAGCAAGTAGGTGAGGCAGGCTGATCAAAATTCCAGTCAATCTTATAAGTGTTGTCATGCCTCTTACCTACAAGCAGCGTACTACCATCGGCACATTGAATTGTGCACGTGTACTGGTTGAATTCTACCAAGTGACCATTATCACATAGTTGGCTAATGTTAATCAGGTTATAGCATAGATTATCAACTACCAGTACATCTTTAATAACAATGTTACCATGTATAATCTTATCCTTACCCATTCGCGTTGTCACCAAAAGTTATTCTTGGTCCATTGGTGTCTACTAATTCAGATAGTAGACAAGCACTTCCAGTCATATGTCTAGAACATCCACTGTCCAGAAATCACTCTGAGCTTCGAACTTGCTAAATTTTATATCTCTGCAATTAAAGCTATAAATTTATTGGTACCCAATCCTACTTGGGTCCAGACAGGATTTGGATAACCCTGAACCTATTGGGTCTGTGTGTGTCCTTAAATGCGTGTGCGACAGATGGTGATGATGTTTGTGTGTGATAGTGAGTGTATGCATGTTGCTTTGGTTTTTGGTTCTTGTTGGGAATCGTATATCTCTTCTGGACAGGCATACAATTATAATACCAGTTAGGTTTCACCTCTCGAGTTTCTTGACCAGTAGGTTTACGTCCATTTTTGAACTTCTGCACTGGTCTAGCCTTCTCTACTGGCTTATCATAACCCATACCTTTATGTGATACACATTCCTTAATGAGTGTTGGCTTGACAGGTTCCTTAACCAATTCACTTGGTTCATATACTGTGCTGGATTTAACAAAGTTCATTGTTTGAAATTTGTTTTTCTCCAGACACAGCTGATTTCTAACGCCAGATATATTACTGTCATTGTTGATATAGCCTATACCAGCGAGATCACCAGCAAGCCTTATCGACTCAAGTATTTCATCTTTTTTAGCAGTTGAAGTGTTCCATGTGCGAACAAAATTGATAAGTTTCTGGTGTGCACATTTAGCTTCGTCCTTTTCTTTCTCGAGCAGACTTACTTTTTCCCTTAGGCATTTCAGCTCCCTTGATTGTTCACAATCAAGTTTACTGTCCTGTTGTTCGATGGGGTTTGAATGTTAAGTTTTATAGTTCTCGAATGACTCATACAACAATTGATACTTATTTATTATGTTCTGTAATGCATTAGTGAGTTTAGTATGTGTAAATTCAGAAAGGGTAGAATCAGTTACCTCACTGTCATCATTTGCCATGAGACAGTGGACTTCTTCATCTTCACTTTCACTGGATGAGCTTGAAGATTCTTCTAATTCTGATTCTGAAGCAGCCCACTTGCTCTTGTTTTCCTCGGCAACAAAGACTTTCTGATCTCTGCCTCTTCTGAATGATCTTTTCTTTTCCTTAGACTTCTTGTAGTCTTTGGATGCTTTCTTTTGATCGTCATTCTTTGGCATCGTACAATTAGCAATAAAATGTCCTGGTTTAAGGCAGTTGAAGCACACACGATCATCTTCTTCTGATCTATTTTTGAAGTTCTACTTCCTTGTATAAGACTGGTAAGTCTTCTGGTTTTTCTTCATGAACTTGCCAATTTTTTTTACAAAATGTGCCATTGCATCATTACACATTTGTTCAGGAGTCATCTCTCTTGTGATGGACAGAGACTCTGATGCAGCAAGTGCTTTGGTTGGTTGACTGGTGCTGAGTTCATCTTCAATTCGAAAGCCTAGTTCAAACTCGTATGCATTTAAGTCAGCAAATTGATCGTGTGGATCGATCTAGTTTAGATCTTTGGATTCTCTCATGGCGATGGTCTTCACATCCCATTCTCTTGGAAGACCCTTCATGATTTTTATGGTAACTTCTCTGTTTGATAAATCCTTACCCAGGCTTTTGAGTTCGTTGATGATTCTAGTTACTCTCTCATCATATTCATTGAGAGTTTCTCTTGACATCATTTTGATGTTCTCAAACTTCTGTAGAGTGACAGTAAGCTTGTTCTCTTTGGTTTGATCATTTCCTTCACACAGCTGTGCAATCTTTTCCCAGGTGTCTTTAGCAGTAGGATACATTTTGATTTGTTGTACATGTTTTTGTCCAATGACTTGAACAGGATGTCCTTGGCTACATTGTTAGAATTTGCTTTTTTATTTTCCTCATTGGTCCAGAGTGCTTTGTCCTTCTCAACCATCTGAGGTCACCACTGGTAATGGCCGCTGCTGTGTTGATTCATGATCGTCATTGGTCCGTTAGTGATGACGAACCACATGTCATCATCTTGAGCACTTAGATGTGCTTGCATTCTGATTCTCTAGTCATCATATTCATCTTTCTTGAACATCGGGATCTTGCTGAATGAGGCCATCAGTTCTTAGAATTTCTCACAATCGAGAAGACTTGCTCTGATACCACTTGTTAGGATCAGAGCAGTGTTTAGAAGGGGGGTTGAATAAACACTAGACTCAATTTAGATTCTTGTTAGCAGACCGTTAAGTATTGCAGTAGGTTCTCAATTGATGAACAAGTCAGCAGATACTAGTAAAAGTGCGGAAGACGTCTGCTGAACTTGTGAGATTAAATAACTGAAGGATATTGTGAAGAAAGTAAATAACACACGATATGTTCTGGAAGTTCAAAGCACAATGCTTCTACGTCTCCCCTTCTTCCTTTGCAGGAAGGTTACACTAGAAAACTTTGGCTTACACTTACCTTCTTAGGCACTGACACAGATTGGCCTAAACTCCTAGCAATACAACTATCACAGTTGTTTACAACGTGTTAGTACAACACTCGCACAGAATATAAATCTCTTAAGCTTCGAGTGTTCTTGAGCAGCTGACTCAGTAGGCTTTGATCTTCAAAATCACAATAATGCGTTTTTGCTGCTCTTGCAAAACTTCAGAATATTTCTTTGTATGTGTTGAGTGTTTTTCTTGAATGAAGTAAATTTCTGACTTTCAAATATTGATCGGGTTGTTGGAGCTTTCTTCATTCTTCGCTTTGACGTATTTATAGACATATCAGTCTAACGACAACTTTTCTTCAATTGTAAAGATCTGCATAAAAGCAGCCTCCTGATATTCTTCCAAATTCTTTTTGTCTTCTTTCCAATTTTGTTAATCAACGACTATTTCAATTTGACGCTATTGGTGGCACTGATGTGGCGCTATGTTGTACCTTTGACATAGTGAGTTTGTACTTGTTTTGTCTTGTTTGCTTTATACGTCTGCCGACTTCTCCTTTATTGTATATCTGCTGTACATATGATCAGTTGATGTCATTTCCATCATCTGCTGGATAGTTACTATTTACTTAGTCTGCTGGACTAAGGTCAACTAATAACTTCTTAGACGTCCGCTGGTACTCTTGTTCTTGTGGACGTACACTCTCTGCATACTGTGGATGATAACTCTTGGTCTTTGGACCCAGTAGACGTCTTTTAAGCTTTTCACCCGGTGGATGTCTTTTAAACTTTTCACCGGTAGGTATCTTTTAAGCTTTTCACCTGGTAGGTGGCTTTTCAGTTTTTCACCCGGTGGATGTCTTTTAAGCTTTTCACCTTTTATGTAGTAGTAACTTCAAGCAGTAGATGTTTGTGATCACCAAAACTTAGAAATGTTTTCCCAACAATTACATTTGAAATCTTAATTAAATATATAAAAATTTGGTACTATTTACATATGAAATTAATATTAAAGCTATACAATTTGGTACTAGTTGTAAATGAAATTGGTATTAAACCTATACAATTTTGGTTCTAGTTATACATTAAATTGGAAGTAGATGTACACAATTTTGTTGAACTAATTATATTTCTATAGAATCTTCTACATTGATGTAAATTTATGTATTGAACAAACTAAAAATACAAATTTCAAACAGCACCAATTTCAAACTGAACTAACAACATTTCTATAGAATCATATTGATATTAATCTTCTATATCGAACTAACAAAAAGAATACAAAATTAAAAAATAACAAATACTAAAATTATATAAATTTAATGTTAATTTCAAATGCAACGATGTTTTTATATATTATTATGTTTTAATATCAAAAGTGTACTGAGATAACCGATTTTAAACGAATTTAATAATAAACTACGACACATCCAAATGATAAGTTGAAATTTAGGTAAACCAAACTTGTACATATTTAATACCAATTTGAAATGTAACTACTACCAAATCCGTATAGGTTTGGTACCAATTTCATGTGTAACGAGTACCAAAATTGTGTAAGTTTAATACCAGTTTAATGTATAACTAGTACCAAAATTGTATAGGTTTATACCAATTTAATATGTAACTAGTACCAAAATTATATATGTTTTATACCAATTTAATGTGTAACTAGTACCAAAATTGTATAGGTTTAATGCAAATTTCATATGTAAGTAGTACAAATATTATATAGATTTAATACCAAATTGAAATGTAACTTGTACCAAAATTGTATAGTTTAATACCATCTCATGTATAACTAGTATCAATATTATATAGATTTAATATTAATTTAAATTGTAACTTGTAGCAAAATTATATGTGGCGAGTACCAATTTAATGTGTAATTAGTACAAGAATTGCATATGTATATGTTTTATATCAATTTAATGTATAACTAGTACCAAAATTGATAGGTTTAATATCAATTTCATAAGTAAGTAGTATAAAAATTATATAGATTTAATACCAAATTGAAATGTAACTTGTATCAAAATTGAATGGTTTAAATATCAATCTCACGTACAAATAATGTATAGATTTAATATTAATTTGAAGAACTTGTACCAAAATTATAATGTGTAATTAGTACAAGAATTGCATATGTTTAATACCAATTTGAAGTGTAGCTAGTACCAAAATTATATATGTTTAATACCAATTTAATGTATAACTGGAACCTACCAATTTTATTTACAACTAGTACCAAATTGTATATATTAAATATATATTTCATATGTAATTAGTATCAAAATTCTAAATGTTTAATATCAATTTCAAGTGTAACTAGTATTAAATTATGTAGGTTTAATATCGATTTTATATGTAACTAGTACCAAAATTGTATATGTTTAATACCAATTTGAAGTGTGACTAGTAAAAAAATTATATAGGTTTAATACAATTTCATTTGTTACTTGTACAAAAAATGTATAGATTTAATACCAATTTGAGTTGTAACTTGTACCAAAATTGCATGAGTTTAATATCAATTTCATGTGTAACTTGTACCAAAATTATATAGTTTTAATACCAATTTGAAGTGTAACTAGTACCTAAATTATATAGGTTTAATATCAACTTCATTTGTAATTTGTACAAAAAAGGTATGGATTTAATACGAATTTGAAGTGTAACTTGTACCAAAATTATATTGGTTAATACCAAATGAGTGTAATTAGTACTAAAATTATATAGGTTTAATAAAAATTATAGCTAGTACCAAAAGTGTTTAGGTTTAATACCAATTTCATGTGTAACAAGGACAAAATTATATAGATTTAATACCAAATTGAAATGTAACACATACCAAAATTGTAAAGGTTTAATATCAATTTCATTTGTAACTAGTATTAAAAATGTATAGATTTAATATCAATTCGGTGTGTAACTTGTACCAAAATTTTATGTGTTTAATATCAATTTATGTATAACTAGTACCAAAATTATATATGTTTAATACCAAATTGAAGTGTAACCATTACCAAAACGTTTTGGGTTTAATGTCAATTACATGTGTAACTAATACCAAAATTTCATAGATTTATTACCAATATAAAATGCAGCTAGTACCGAAATATAATTTTCATGTGCAATTAATACCAATTATAACATTTTTTTACACCTTGTCATCTTTTATGTTTTTGAATAATAATAATATGTTGTAATCACCATGTTGGCTTCTTTCTAGTTAATATATTATATGTTTATGTTCAAAAAAATAAATAAATAAAAATATTAATATTATTGAGAATAAAAATAAGAAAAAACAAAAAAAATATCAATAATTATAGTGTTGATTATCAGTATAATAATAAATATTGTTAAAAATAATAATACTAAATATAATAATTAACAATATTAATATTAGTATTAAAAATCATAAGAATAATGACAAATAAATTAATAATAGGAAGTATATAATGTTAGGATCAGAGTAATGTTTAGAAGGGGGTTGAATAAACACTAGACTCAATTTCTCAATTCTTCTAAGTACAACAGACTGTTAAGTACTGCGGTAGGATCTCAATTGATAGCAAGTCAGTAGACACTAAATGTAAGGCCTCATCACCTTAATTCTTAAATTTAGATTCAATTCAGTCAATCACATACTTTATTTGTCATGATTAAGATCCTATCACTACTGATCAAGATTTTTCGCTATGAGGAGAGAGAGAGGAGAGAGTTCGTGCAATGACTGAACACCGAGTTCACTTAGTATATATAGTACCAAGGCTCAAAATATCCTGAGTCCTCCACAAATACATGACTCATTAAAAATCATCTGTGTTTAATAATTACCTCTCAATCTCAATTTTCATTACCAGACCCCAACTCAAAGCACCCCAGACACCAGATCCCACCGAAAATTGAATTCCAAGGTTTATCACAACGATGAGAATACAATCTCAACCCTTGGATCCAACGACTCCAAAAACCAGATTTAAAATCCTCGGGAGTCCCAACACTATAATTAATTCACAATTGCCACAATTAAAATCCATTAAGGATTATTACCACACCGGGATTTACACCATTAATTCCCGGGCATCATATGCACTGTCTTCTGGATCTCTCTAAGATCTTGGGACATCCTTTATGTATCCACCTCTATTTCTTGAAAGGATGGTTCTCCCATCCTATTCATTTATTCCGGATCCTGTTGGGTTGGTTGGATCTGGAATCATATTGTTGTGTTCAGGGTGGTTGGATAACTCGAACCGAAGTTTGAGGTTCATCTTGTAATGGTTCATAGGTATCTTCTCCAGTTGTTGATACTAGTTAATGATAGCTGGGCTAGCACCGACTTCTTGTAATATTTTCCATTTCTGCTTGAAGCGCTTAGCTTCAGCCAAATGTTCCTGATTTAGTTCTTCCAATTTTTGGAAGTACAACATATATGAGTAACACTTCGAACATTTGTTCGGATCCATATTCTCTTGTGTTGTCTCCCCCGTTAAAGGATAATATTAATATTCAAATTATTACTTGAGTATTTCCAAAATAAACCTATGATCTGATACCAATTTTAAGAATCGCGGCTTAAAATACGCAAAATGTGCTTAGACTAAGCAAAACGTGCCAAAAATTTAGACATAATGGTAATTTGGCATTATTTTAAAAAACATCTCTCTCGATGGAGTAATTAGAAATGTAAAGATAAAAAAAAGGTAGAAATCATTGAAAAAATTTTAGGTATGAAGTAAAGAGAAAATTAAACTTAGGTTAAAAAATTTATTTCTAATTTTTGGTGTTCTGTATCTTAAGATTCAATGGATGAGCTCGCGTCTTTAGTAAGAACTTTCAATGTGTTTTTACTTTTTTGTAAAAATAAAATCATCAAGTTTCTCAAAAAAAAAAAAAAAAATCATCAAAATAATCTCGCTAAATAAATATTTTATAACTATTTCTCAATATTTGCGAAAAGATAATCACAAATTAAATCAGACGCTGGATTTCTTATTTGACGTTGTTATTGACTTGATGTATAACCCAACTAATTTATAAAATTTATGATCTCTTTTTTTACTTCCAAAAGATATTACATTTCACAAGTAAATAGAAATGAATTTAAAACAATGATATATGAAAAACATAACAATAATAACAACCACGAGACCTGTATGAAAAGTAAATAAATATGAATTTAAAATGCATAATAATAATAATAATAATAATAATAATAATAATAATGGGTGAATAACTATAAACCCCTCTTATTTGATAATAATGAATTCCACCTTTTTAGTGTAAACAATAACATTCGTGTGCCATGTATTTTTATATAAAATTGTAGAGATAGTTATAATTTTTCTCATCTATTATAAAATAATAAAATAAAATCGTTTATGATAGTTTGGTCGCGTAGGTCGTAAACCTAGTAATACATCTGTTCGTCGAATAAAGTCTACGAATTTCGGCCATTTCATCATAACAAAGGGATGGTTTGAAGAAAACATGACTCTAAATTATGTACAAAAATTTGGAGTTCAAAAGGATTAACGCTAATATTATGATCAATTGAAGTACTTGAACAAGACTGACGTATGTGTACGACCTAACTTGGTTTCTTATATAGTTTATGTAATATAGCATAATTTATTGTGATTAAATGTTTATTTGTTATTGTATTACAAATTAAAAGGAATTATATTATAATACTAACTATTTAAATTATAAATAAAAAAAATTATAATAAGCCTTTTCTGACGGGACCGCGATCCAATAATAATAATAATAACTATTACCACGAAATTTCATACAAACCCGAGGCTATTTTAGACAATCCAGTCCAACAACTCAACGCGGCTTCTTGAATGTGCGTGGCGTCGTGAAGCAGCTAGTTGAGAGCTGAAACCCCCTAACCGCTTGACACGTAGCCCACAAAGGATTGGATAGCTCGCCACCACATCTTCCAGAGTGGCAGAATCCTAGTATGACTTTTTCCTCTATAAAAGAATGGCCCCCACCCTTCTGGTCGTTTCCGAAGGCGTCACACAAAGTACACGACAAAGAAATCACACCAAAAGAGCTACAATTTCCTCCACTTCTCACACAGTTATAGTGTTTGTACGTGTAATTTCTCTTTCTTTTGGTTCTCGATCTTCTCTCCGGATTTTGGATTTTGTGTCCGGAAGTGGAGATTCCGGATACTGAATATCGGTTTTATGTTTCCGGTGGCCGGAGTCGTCACGTTTCTTAGGCAGGATTAGCTTTGATACCCTGCGGGAGAAAGATCTACCCTCCGAGCTTATGCTTAGCTTCGCTCGAGAAATCACCCAACTTGGAACACAAAAAGCATATGTCTTAGCACCGTAAGGACGACCGACCTCCCGAGCTCACATGGTCAAAGCATTCGCCTCAGTGTTATGTATATGGCCGACCTCCCGAGCTCACTTGGTCAAAGCATCCGCCTCAGCTCTATGTATATGGACGACCTCCCGAGCTCACGTGGTCAAGACATCCGCCTCAGCGCTATGTGTACGGCCGACCTCCCGAGTTCACGTGGTCAAAGCATCCGCCTCAGCGCTATGTATATGGACGACCTCCCGAGCTCACGTGGTCAAGACATCCGCCTCAGCGCTATGTGTACGGCCGACCTCCCGAGCTCACGTGGTCAAAGCATCCGCCTCAGCGCTATGTATATGGCCGACCTCCCGAGCTCACTTGGTCTAAGCATCCGCCTCATCGCTATGTATATGGCCGACCTCCCGAGCTCATGTGCTAAAAGTATCGCCTCAGCGTTATGTATACGACCGACCTCCCGAGCTCACGTGGTCAAAGCATCCACCTCATCGTTATGTATATGACCGACCTCCCAAGCTCACGTGGTCAAAGCATCCGTCTCAGCGCTATGTATATGGCCGACCTCCCGTGGTCAAAGCATCCGCCTTAGCGTTATGTATATGACCGACCTCCCGAGCTCACGTGGTCAAGACCTCTGGCCGACCTCCCAAGCTCACGTGATCAAGGCATCCACCTCAGCGTTATGTATGTGGCCTACCACCCGAGCTCATGTGACCATAGCATCCACCTCAGCGCTATGTATATGGCCAACCTCCCGAGCTCACGTGATCAAGACATTCACCTCAGCGTCATGTATATGACCGACCTCCCGAGCTCACGTGGCCAAAGCATCTGTATATGACTGACCTCCCGAGCTCATGTGATCAGGACGTTCGCCTCAGCGCCATATATATGGCCGATCTCCCGAGCTTGGCGAGTTCTAGTCTAGAGACATTAATCGACAACAGAGATGAGATCATCTTCAGAATTCCCGATCTTTGGGAAGGTATTGACCAAGTCCAAGCCACTAAGGTCAAGTTATCGGCCATATGTATTAACATGGTCAACGATTACACCCACCTCTCCGGGATTTCAGGGAATGATGTGGATCGTGGCCTTACTGATCAGGCGACGTGTTCCGATATTTCAGGGGTCGTGTAGATCGTGGTCTTACTAGTCCAAATTGCACATCCTCAAACAATGCCTATAAATAGCAAGCTAATTCAGGATTTCAGGTATGCTTTTCGCTTATACACGCCTACATACATCAGCTATTCTATTACGATTTTCCCCCATATTTCCCGTCATCTGACTTGAGCGTCGGAGGGGACACGCCGGAAAAATCTTCCGGCACCCTTCTAACACTTATTTCATATCTTAACAGGTCATTCAGGATCTATATCTTGCTATTTAGTCCATTGAAGAGCATAATGAGAGGTAATTTAACTCTTCATTGATACTTTGCAAATCATCACCCTTTTTGGGAGTATCAATTGGCGCCGTCTGTGGGAAACGTTCGAGCTAAGGTGTTGATATGAATGGAAAAAAATGACAATGAGGAAGAAGAACATCCAGGGGGAAAAATAATCATGGACAACTTGAAATCATCATTACATTTGATACCCTACGAGAGAAGGGACATAACTATATGCTAATCTCCCATCGAACCAGGGTCCTTTCAGCTTTGTTGACCGACCTCCCGACCTCACACACAAAAAATCATCCACTTTAGCTGTGTGGATGACCGACCTCCCGACCTCATGAAAGCATCAGCTTTAGCTCAATGTGGATGATCGTCCTCCCGATCTCATGCAAGCATTGTTGTCAGCTTGGGTTAATTAACAAGATCACTCAATAGAGCTTACCGAGCTCTAATTCTTAGGTTGACCAGGACGATCTAACTATTGATCACCAGGATATTAGTTTTGGACTTCCCGATTCCCATTCTCATGAAATGATGTGAATTCAACATAAATCTACCCACTATGGGAATGGCTTGACTAGGTCAAAGATCTTCTCAGATCGTGTCAACAAGCCACAAGATTTTAGGGATTTTGCATATCTTCTCAGAATCGTGTTGTACCAGTTTCAACCTTGGGAGAAAAGAAGGCATCTATGCACAAAAAAGGAAAAAGAACTCGGCATCATGTCAACATTATTGTGATATCCCCGAAATAATTAATTGCAATTTGGGCATTAATTATGTTTATGTGATATTATGGTGATAATTAGATTATGTGTTGGGACTAATTATCTTGGTATAATGCTTGTCACATGGTAGGAGTGACCCGGTAGAGCATTTCGGGGTGCATGTTGTACATGTGAGGAATCTTGGGTGTTAAAATGGTTTTAATGATATGGGTTGTGTTTATTTGGGAAAACATGATTTTAATAGGGATTTTGATGCATTGTGGTAAAATGCTTTTAAAATATCATGTTGAGGTATTTTCTATATCATGCTTGTGTCTTGATACACATTTAAAAACCATATCATGGCATGAGCCACTTGCATACCCCCTTTACATCACATCACCATCTCCTTATCAGCTTTTGCCCCAAAAACCTCATCCATCCATCTTATCTCTTGCAAGGAATACTTTCCATTTTCGTTTCTACATCTAAAGGAAAGGAGAAAACTTGGAAAAAGGGGAGTTTTTGTGTTTTCTTGCCAAAAACTTGAAGCTCAAGTGGTAAGCTTCCTTTATGGTAGAGTCTTGTTGAGTTTTGGTTGATTTATAGCTTGTTTTTGAGGTTAAATGAATGGATCTTGGTTCATCTTGTTGGTCATGATGGGAGATGTCTTTTAAGGTGGTTTTTGTGGGTATATGTTGAGCATGGTGGTTGTTCTTGGTTGTGCTTGTGTATAGGTGAGGTTGGAAGCTCATTTAAGGAAATTTCTCGCGTGAACAGGGCGTCTCGATCGATCGGAAAATGGGTCCGATCGATCGAGCAAGGCAGTGTCTGCCCAAGGCGAGGAATGAGCTTACCGATCGATCGAGATTTTGTCCCGATCGATCGGTGTGTGTAATCTCGATCGATCGAGATAAACTCTCGATCGATCGGCGGAGGCAGTACTTGGATGCCTGTTTTCCTTCACTTGGCGATCGATCGGGACTTGGGGCAGATCGATCGGAAGGCTTATAAATGTGAATTTTGGGATTTTGTTCTAAATATTGATGTTTTTGGTAATGGTTCAATTATGGGTTTCTAATATGGATTCTTGTGATTGTGTAGAACCATCCCAGGTAGCCACACAACAAAGGAGATAAAGTTCCACAATATCTCCACTTTTGGAACCAAGGTACGTAGTGAGGCGTACGAGCATCGGACGGTAAAACGTATCTATTACGCTTTGTATTGATTATGCACTATGGTTGTGCACATGGAATTGATTATGCATTGTGGTTGCATATGGGGTAATGTTTATACATCATGGATTGTATACATGATTGGTCATGCATTTTGGTTGTATGTGTATAATGGATGCATTGTTGCATGTGATTGTGAGTCAGGAATTATATTCCAGTAATGAAGAATACTTACCTCTAGTGGCGTAGCGATGTGAATACTTGCCGCTGTCATACCGTAGCGATGAGAGAATATTTGCCGCTAATATGAAGCGAAGAACACGACCGCTGTCATATTTATAGCGAGGGATATTAGTGCCGCTGGTATTGTCTTAAGCGAGGGGTATTTCCGATGTCATGATAACGCGAGGGGTATTATGCCACTGATATAATAAGACTCGGGATTGAACACGGCATATATATGGGAATCGGTGCATGTCATGACATACATTGTTGGTAATATAATCTACTGATTGTCATTTGGTACAGGGATAACCCAAGGGAGCATTTTAAATGTGTTAATACAGGAAGTGAATCACATTTATAATTATGCATTTGAATTGCTGTCATATCGTTGTGTATATGATTTTATACATGCTCATGGTTTTGGGGTTGTTCCTGTAGGTACTTTTGGGCGGAAGGGCTAAGGCGAGTTGGTGCAGTGAGCTAGTGCGGAGTGCTCTTGTAGCAGGCACATTCTTTTGTATAGTATCTTCTCTAGGAGTAGTGTAAAACTATAGGATTAACATTCATAGTTAAGAATGTAATTAATCCATTTTGGATCTTTATTTTGGCACTGTAATTTATTAGCTCAGAGCATCGACACAACCTTTATACTCTGTTTATGCATGGAAATTTTTAATTACGCCTTTAGTCCGCACTTAAGGAACTAGGGTCATTACATTAGTGGTATCAGAGCAGTGGTTAGAGAACCCGGGAACGAGTGAAGGGTAGCCTTAGCATGATTGACTACGTGCTTACATTTAAAGCATGTTTATGCATGTAGTGCATATTGATGTATATCCTGTTATACTAACATGCTTATTATCATTCCTGTTATCTAACGGCATAACATATATTCTTGTTTGGAGTTGTTTTAACCCTTGTGTTACAGCATGGCGGCTATGAATCTCAATGAAGAGGTGGGCGATGTGGGTAGCGTAAACGCAAGTATTGGACAGGCAAACCCTCTACCTCCACCGGCTGTAAGCATGAAACCAGTGGCTCAGTTATTGCTACCTGGTGAGATTAGCTTGACTCAGTTTCTATCGTATCACCCACCTCGGTTTGAGGGAACAGAGTCCGGAGAGGAGGCTGAGGAGTGGCTGGAAAGGCTTGAACAGATTTTTGTATCAGCTCCTTGTGCTGTTACAGCTTGGCTGAGGCTAGCAGAGTTCCAGTTAGCAAAGAAACCTTTAATGTGGTGGAGGAGCACTGTAATGGAACAGAGAGCACAAGGTGCAGTGATTGATTGGACGCTTTTCAGAACCCGGTTTCTGAACCGGTACTTCTCGGCAGCAGCAAGACAGACGAAGGAGGATGAATTTGCAAGTTTGAAACAAGGAAGCATGACAGTGTCCGACTATGCCACGCAGTACTCTTCGTTACTGAGATATGTTCCACATATTGCCACCAATGGGCATGCCAAAATGAGGAATTTCATGAAGGGACTGCGACCGGAACTTTTTGATCGGGTTATTTCCAACAAACCCACTTCTTTTGATGATGCCCTCACCAGAGCGGAGCTAGCAGAGATCGGGGTCGGCGCCTATCCGGACGTTACACCCCCACAAGTCCCACCGCCGCGGCCAATGTCTAATAATTTGAGGCCTCGAGGAGAATCATTTAAATCTCGTGGGACTTCTTCTTCAGCTTCTCGGTTTGGTGGAGAAGAATGGATAACAGGAGGGGCGGTGCGCCTAACAACAGAGGGCAGACTCAAGTGAATAGGAGTGGAGTGGTGAAGTGCCATTTTTGTGGAGGACCGCATCACATGCGAGACTGTACTGCTTGTTATAAATGCGGCCAGATGGGCCACATATCCCGGTTTTGTCAGAATAGTGATGGTCAGGTAGATCTGAGAGGAGGCAGAGGGAGGTTTTCTACCGGGACAGTACAGCAGAGGCCACCGATGGTACCTCGTCAGGGGGGAGGACAGGTGATGGGGCCACCCCAGGGACAGGTCTATGCGTTGACCAGGGAGCAGGCCGATGCAGCTCCAGAGGAGGTTATAGCTGGTACGTGCCTATTATTTACATATTCCGCCTTTATTTTGATAGACACAGGTGCTTCCCATTCCTTTGTGTCTGCGGACTTTGTGGCGAGACATCATATGTGCACGTCTCCGTTACCCACGTCTCTCTTGGTCTCGACACCCACCGGAAAGAAAGTTGTTGCGGATCAGTTTCTAATGGACTGCCTCATTTATTTTGAGGGCAATGAGGTGAAGGCAGATTTGATTGTTCTGAGCATGTCAGATTTCGACTGCATTGTGGGCATCGACATCCTGAACAGATATCAGGCAGTAGTGGATTGCCGACAGAGGACAGTACGGTTCAGATCTCATTTGGGAGTTCAGTGGATTTTCTATGGCAACGGTTCTCGTGCGAAGATTCCGTTGATCTCGGCAATCAAAATGTCCCAACTATTGGAACGTGGACACATGGGCTATCTCATTTATGCCGTGGATCTGTTGGGAAAAAGCAAGGAGTTAAAAGTGGAGGACATACCAGTAGTAGCGGAATTTGCTGATGTGTTCCCGGAGGAGATTCCAGGATTCCCACCGACTAGGGAAGTTGAGTTTGGGATTGAGTTATTACCGGGGACATCCGCTATTTCTCGTGCCCCTTACCGAATGGCACCGGCAGAATTAAGAGAACTGAAGGAGCAGTTGCAGGAACTCCTTGATAAAGGATATATACGCCCTAGCGTATCGCCTTGGGGCGCACCAGTTCTTTTTGTAAAGAAGAAGGATGGCTCGATGCGGTTGTGCATCGATTACCGGCAACTGAATAAGGCTACGGTAAAGAACAAGTATCCTCTTCCAAGGATTGATGATCTGTTTGACCAGTTGCAAGGTACCAGACTTTATAGCAAGATTGATCTGAGATCCGGGTACCACCAGATACGGGTCAGGGAGGAAGATGTACAGAAGACAGCATTTCGGACTCGGTATGGACATTACGAGTTCTTAGTAATGCCGTTTGGTGTGACGAACGCCCCGGCTGTCTTTATGAGCTTGATGAATCGGGTGTTCCAACCCTATCTGGATCAATTCGTCATCGTATTTATTGACGATATACTCATCTACTCCAGGAGCGAGGAAGAGCACGTGAAACACTTGAGGCAGTGCTCCAGATCCTCAGAGATCACCAATTATATGCCAAGCTCAGCAAGTGTGAGTTTTGGTTGAGTAGAGTAGTATTTCTGGGGCATGTCATATCCAGCAGTGGGATTTCTGTGGACCCCAGGAAGATTGAGGCTGTGATGGAGTGGGCTGCACCCACTTCTGTACGCGAGATTCGGAGTTTCCTTGGTTTGGCTGGCTATTATCGACGCTTCGTCGAAGGATTTTCTAAGATTGCTAAGCCACTGACTCAGTTAACTCAGAAAGGGGTACCGTTTTATTGGTCTGAGGCTTGCGAGCAGAGCTTCCAGGAACTGAAACACCGGTTGACCACGGCACCTGTTTTGGTAATTCCCTCAGAGAATAAGAGGTTTGTTCTGTATACTGACGCGTCACTTCAGGGCTTGGGATGTGTATTGATGCAAGATAAGCACGTGGTAGCTTATGCATCAAGGCAGTTGAAACCGCATGAGGCTAGGTACCCAGTCCACGATTTGGAGTTGGCGGCTATTATATTTGCCCTGAAGATTTGGAGGCATTATCTGTATGGTACCTCCTTCACCATTTATACAGATCATAAGAGCCTGAAATTCTTGTTTACTCAGGCGGAATTGAATATGCGTCAGAGGAGATGGATGGACCTACTTAAAGATTATGACTGTGAAATAGAGTACCATCCGGGGAAGGCCAATTTGACAGCAGACGCCTTGAGTCGGAAGGTGAGGAATACTGCTGAGGATGTCATGCATTTGTCGGCTATGATGACTTCTTGTTGCCATATGGGTTATGACTTCGATGTGGACGCATCACCGGTTTGGGTATCGACCTTATTAGCTGAGCCAGATATCTATGAGAATATCAGGAGAGCTCAGAGGACAGATGACGAGATTCAGAGATGGTCGTCATTGGCACTTCAAGGGCAGCCATCAAAGTTCAGAGTGGCTGAGGATGGTTCCTTGAGACTCGGTAACCGATGGGTAGTTCCATATACGCCGGAGTTGCGTAGAGGAATCTTGGAACGGGCTCATAGTAGCCGATTTAGCATCCACCCAGGAGGAAGGAAAATGTATAAGGACTTATGTGATCAGTTCTGGTGGAAGCGGATGAAGCGTGATGTGATCGCTTTTGTCAAGAGATGTTTGATCTGCCAGCAAGTTAAGGCAGAGAGGCAGAGACCCGGTGGCGAGCTAAGGAGCTTAGAGATACCGGAGTGGAAGTGGGAACACATATCTATGGACTTTGTGACCCACCTGCCGAGGACTACTTCGGGCTGTGATGCCATTTGGGTGATCATTGACAGACTGACGAAGGTAGCTCACTTCATTCCATATTGTATGACGTACACATACTTGAGGATGGCTCAGTTGTATGTCCGGGACATAGTGAGACTACATGGGATTCCAGTATCTATTGTGTCAGACAGGGACCCACGGTTCACATCTCATTTCTGGGGAGGTCTTCAGTCAGCTTTGGGTACTGAGGTGAGATTGAGTACGGCATATCATCCCCAGACGGATGGGCAGACTGAGCGTACTATTCAGACGCTTGAGGACATGCTGCGAGCTTGTGTATTGGAGTTTGATGCTTCATGGCAAGATTCCTTGCCCTTGGTAGAATTTTCATACAACAACAGCTATCAGACGAGTATTCAGATGGCACCGTTTGAGGCTTTGTATGGTAGGCGTTGTAGGTCGCCATTATACTGGGATGACTTGACCAGTAAAGCTGTGGGAGGACCCGAATTGATTCGGGAGATGGAGGATAAGGTAAAGGTTATCCGACAGAAAATGAAGGCAGCCCAGGACAGGCAGGCAGCCTATGCGAATAAACGACGGAGACCGTTAGAGTTTCAGACGGGAGACACGGTCTTTTTGAAGATTTCACCTTTCAGAGGTGTGGTTCGGTTTGGCATGCGTGGTAAACTGTCTCCGAGGTATGTGGGACCGTATGAGATTTTACAACGCATTGGTACCTTAGCTTACCGTTTGGCACTACCACCGTCGTTGTCTGGTATTCACGACGTGTTTCATGTATCTATGCTACGGAAATATGAGCCGGATCCGTCGCATGTATTGCAGCCTTCTCAGGTTCAGTTAGATTCTGATGTATCCTATGAGGAACGGCCAGTCAGGATTCTAGATAGGGCTGATCGCAGGCTTCGGAACAAAGTGATACCTATGGTAAAGGTACAGTGGGATCGCAGGGGTGTCGAAGAGGCCACGTGGGAGACGGAGCAGCATATGGTGCAGCACTACCCGGAATTATTCTCTGGTATGTGATTTATGTTTAGTTTTGATTTGGGTAAGTGCATGCGATTTCGAGGGCGAAATCTTGTAAGTAGGGGAGTATTGTGATATCCCCGAAATAATTAATTGCAATTTGGGCATTAATTATGTTTATGTGATATTATGGTGATAATTAGATTATGTGTTGGGACTAATTATCTTGGTATAATGCTTGTCACATGGTAGGAGTGACCCGGTAGAGCATTTCGGGGTGCATGTTGTACATGTGAGGAATCTTGGGTGTTAAAATGGTTTTAATGATATGGGTTGTGTTTATTTGGGAAAACATGATTTTAATAGGGATTTTGATGCATTGTGGTAAAATGCTTTTAAAATATCATGTTGAGGTATTTTCTATATCATGCTTGTGTCTTGATACACATTTAAAACCATATCATGGCATGAGCCACTTGCATACCCCCTTTACATCACATCACCCTCTCCTTATCAGCTTTTGCCCCAAAAACCTCATCCATCCATCTTATCTCTTGCAAGGAATACTTTCCATTTTCGTTTCTACATCTAAAGGAAAGGAGAAAACTTGGAAAAAGGGGAGTTTTTGTGTTTTCTTGCCAAAAACTTGAAGCTCAAGTGGTAAGCTTCCTTTATGGTAGAGTCTTGTTGAGTTTTGGTTGATTTATAGCTTGTTTTTGAGGTTAAATGAATGGATCTTGGTTCATCTTGTTGGTCATGATGGGAGATGTCTTTTAAGGTGGTTTTTGTGGGTATATGTTGAGCATGGTGGTTGTTCTTGGTTGTGCTTGTGTATAGGTGAGGTTGGAAGCTCATTTAAGGAAATTTCTTGCGTGAACAGGGCGTCTCGATCGATCGGAAAATGGGTCCGATCGATCGAGCAAGGCAGTGTCTGCCCAAGGCGAGGAATGAGCTTACCGATCGATCGAGATTTTGTCCCGATAGATCGGTGTGTGTAATCTCGATCGATCGAGATAAACTCTCGATCGATCGGCGGAGGCAGTACTTGGATGCCTGTTTTCCTTCACTTGGCGATCGATCGGGACTTGGGGCCGATCGATCGGAAGGCTTATAAATGTGAATATGGGGATTTTGTTCTAAATATTGATGTTTTTGGTAATGGTTCAATTATGGGTTTCTAATATGGATTCTTGTGATTGTGTAGAACCATCCCAGGTAGCCACACAACAAAGGAGATAAAGTTCCACAATATCTCCACTTTTGGAACCAAGGTACGTAGTGAGACGTACGAGCATCGGACGGTAAAACGTATCTATTACGCTTTGTATTGATTATGCACTATGGTTGTGCACATGGAATTGATTATGCATTGTGGTTGCATATGGGGTAATGTTTATACATCATGGATTGTATACATGATTGGTCATGCATTTTGGTTGTATGTGTATATTGGATGCATTGTTGCATGTGATTGTGAGTCAGGAATTATATTCCAGTAATGAAGAATACTTACCGCTAGTGGCGTAGCGATGTGAATACTTGCCGCTGTCATACCGTAGCGATGAGAGAATATTTGCCGCTAATATGAAGCGAAGAACACGACCGCTGTCATATTTATAGCGAGGGATATTAGTGCCGCTGGTATTGTCTTAAGCGAGGGGTATTTCCGCTGTCATGATAACGCGAGGGGTATTATGCCACTGATATAATAAGACTCGGGATTGAACACGGCATATATATGGGAATCGGTGCATGTCATGACATACATTGTTGGTAATATAATCTACTGATTGTCATTTGGTACAGGGATAACCCAAGGGAGCATTTTAAATGTGTTAATACAGGAAGTGAATCACATTTATAATTATGCATTTGAATTGCTGTCATATCGTTGTGTATATGATTTTATACATGCTCATGGTTTTGGGGTTGTTCCTGTAGGTACTTTTGGGCGGAAGGGCTAAGGCGAGTTGGTGCAGTGAGCTAGTGCGGAGTGCTCTTGTAGCAGGCACATTCTTTTGTATAGTATCTTCTCTAGGAGTAGTGTAAAACTATAGGATTAACATTCATAGTTAAGAATGTAATTAATCCATTTTGGATCTTTATTTTGGCACTGTAATTTATTAGCTCAGAGCATCGACACAACCTTTATACTCTGTTTATGCATGTAAATTTTTAATTACGCCTTTAGTCCGCACTTAAGGAACTAGGGTCATTACAATTATTGCGGGAGGTAAACCATGAAACAACACTGGGAGAAAAAAGCTTTGAATTGCATAGATAGAGTCTGAATCGGTAGAGCTTACATCTCCTCAGATGATGGTGAGGATAACTAAGGAATTTGACCCTGTGTGCATTGCTGAATTAATTGCATGCCAGAAAGTAAAGAGATCGTATTTACATGGTCAACTCGGGATGTCAGTGGGGTCAGCCCTAACGTCATGGGAACACCATATTGACATACTTCCAGAGAAGAATTTAATGGATGAAGATGACTCAAAAAGATACCAGGTAGAGCTAAACAAAATCTCCAAGCTTCACCAGCTCAAGACCGACCTACGTCGATTAAAAGACTTTACGAGTCTAAGCATAGCTTACGAGTTATGTTCAAGGTCCGAACCTTATGAGCTCTACGCCGAACTCCTCAGACAAAAAGACTTTACGAGTCTCATCATAGCTCGGTCCGAGCTTCACGATTTTGTCTGACCTCCTCATACAAAAAGACTTTACGAGTCTCAGCAAAGCTTTACGAGCTATGTCCCAGGTCCGAGCTTCACGAGTTTGTATGACCTCCTCATGCAAAAAGACATTACGAGTCTCATCATAGCTTTACGAGCTATGTCCAAGGTCCAAGCTTCACGAGTTCGTATGACCTCCTCATACAAAAAGACTTTACGAGTCTCAGGATAGCTTTACGAGCTATGTCCAGGGTCCGAGCTTCACGAGCTCGTCCGACCTCCACAGACAAAAAGACTTTACGAGTCCCAGCATAGCTTTACGAGCTATGTCTCAGGTCCGAGCATAACGAGTTCATCTGACCTTCTCATATAAAAGACTTTACGTGTCTCAGTTTAGCGTTAGAAGCTATGTCCAGGGTCCGAGTTTCAAGAGCTCTTCCGAACTCCACAGACAAAAAGATTTTACGAGTCTCAGCATAGCTTTACGAGCTATGTCCCAGATCCGAGCTTCACGAGTTCGTCTGACCTCCTCATACAAAAATGCTTTACGAGTCTCAGCATAATTTTACGAGCTGTCCAAGGTCCGAGCTTCACGAGTTCGTTCGACCTCCACAGACAAAAAAGACTTTACGTGTCTCAGCATAGCTTTACGAGCTATGTCCCACGTCCGAGCTTCACGAGTTCGTCTGAACTCCTCATATAAAAGATTTTACGAGTCTCAGCATAGCTTTACAAGCTATGTCCAGGGTCCGAGCTTCACGAGCTCGTCCGACCTCCACAGACAAAAAGACTTTACGAGTCTCAGCATAGTTTTACGAGCTATGTCTCAGGTCCGAGCTTCACGAGTTCGTCTGACCTCCTCATACAAAAAAGACTTTACGAGTCTCATCATAGCTTTACGAGCTATGTCCCAGGTCCGACCTCACAAGTTCGTATGACCTCCTCATACAAAAAGGCTTTACGAGTCTCAGCATATCTTTATGAGCTATGTCTAAGGTCCTAGCTTCATGAGTTCGTTCAACGTCCTCATACAAAAAGACTACAGAGCTATGTCCAAGGTCTGAGCTTCACAAGTTCGCTCGACCTCCTTATACGAAAAGGCTATACAAGTCTCAGCATATCTTTACGAGTTGTGTCCATGGTCCGAGCTTTACGACCTTCAACCCACAAAAGGATTAGATAATATTAAGAAAGTGGTAAAGCGAGCATCCAAGCTCCAGTAAAAGTGAGTGTCTGAGCTCCTTTATACATAATAAACGAGCGTCCGAGCTCCGTCTGCTCGTTTGATGTGCCTCGGTTGATGGAGCGTCGATAGTTAACAGGTATCATACATATGAAGTTTGAATACCATCTTTCCCTCCTTATAGTTTCCCCGCTCAGCTAAGCCTAAAAATGAAATTGAACTTACGAGCTTCCGATCAAAGAGGTCATCTCGACTTAGGAGGGGGGTTGTGATACCCTGCGGGAGAAAGATCTACCCTCCGAGCTTATGCTTAGCTTCGCTCGAGAAATCACCCAACTTGGAACACAAAAAGCATATGTCTTAGCACCGTAAGGACGACCGACCTCCCGAGCTCACATGGTCAAAGCATTCGCCTCAGTGTTATGTATATGGCCGACCTCCCGAGCTCACTTGGTCAAAGCATCCGCCTCAGCTCTATGTATATGGACGACCTCCCGAGCTCACGTGGTCAAGACATCCGCCTCAGCGCTATGTGTACGGCCGACCTCCCGAGTTCACGTGGTCAAAGCATCCGCCTCAACGCTATGTATATGGACGACCTCCCGAGCTCACGTGGTCAAGACATCCGCCTCAGCGCTATGTGTACAGCCGACCTCCCGAGCTCACGTGGTCAAAGCATCCGCCTCAGCGCTATGTATATGGCCGACCTCCCGAGCTCACTTGGTCTAAGCATCCGCCTCATCGCTATGTATATGGCCGACCTCCCGAGCTCATGTGCTAAAAGTATCGCCTCAGCGTTATGTATACGACCGACCTCCCGAGCTCACGTGGTCAAAACATCCACCTCATCGTTATGTATATGACCGACCTCCCAAGCTCACGTGGTCAAAGCATCCGTCTCAGCGCTATGTATATGGCCGACCTCCCGTGGTCAAAGCATCCGCCTTAGCGTTATGTATATGACCGACCTCCCGAGCTCACGTGGTCAAGACCTCTGGCCGACCTCCCAAGCTCACGTGATCAAGGCATCCACCTCAGCGTTATGTATGTGGCCTACCACCCGAGCTCATGTGACCATAGCATCCACCTCAGCGCTATGTATATGGCCAACCTCCCGAGCTCACGTGATCAAGACATTCACCTCAGCGTCATGTATATGACCGACCTCCCGAGCTCACGTGGCCAAAGCATCTGTATATGACTGACCTCCCGAGCTCATGTGATCAGGACGTTCGCCTCAGCGCCATATATATGGCCGATCTCCCGAGCTTGGCGAGTTCTAGTCTAGAGACATTAATCGACAACAGAGATGAGATCATCTTCAGAATTCCCGATCTTTGGGAAGGTATTGACCAAGTCCAAACCACTAAGGTCAAGTTATCGGCCATATGTATTAACATGGTCAACGATTACACCCACCTCTCCGGGATTTCAGGGAATGATGTAGATCGTGGCCTTACTGATCAGGCGACGTGTTCCGATATTTCAGGGGTCGTGTAGATCGTGGTCTTACTAGTCCAAATTGCACATCCTCAAACAATGCCTATAAATAGCAAGCTAATTCAGGATTTCAGGTATGCTTTTCGCTTATACACGCCTACATACATCAGCTATTCTATTACGATTTTCCCCCATATTTCCCGTCATCTGACTTGAGCGTCGGAGGGGACACGCCGGAAAAATCTTCCGGCACCCTTCTAACACTTATTTCATATCTTAACAGGTCATTCAGGATCTATATCTTGCTATTTAGTCCATTGAAGAGCATAATGAGAGGTAATTTAACTCTTCATTGATACTTTGCAAATCATCACCCTTTTTGGGAGTATCAAGCTTTTATTATTATTATTATTATTATTATTATTTTGTGAGGATTTTCCGAATTTGAAAGCCCTAACTGAAAGTAAAACTTTAGTTTAAAGAATTGCGTAGCAGACTTTTAAAAAGTTATTCCATGCTTTTTCTTGCAATTAGAGATGGATTATAATTGAAATTTTGGTAATCCACTGGTATTGGTATCTGATTGTCGTTAACCCTTTTAGTTTTTGCAGATTGGCCAGCTTTTAGCCAAACTTTCTGTTCTTGTGTCGAATGATATTTTTTTTTTTATGAGATTGAATAATTTTTCTCTCTCTCTCTCTCAAATCATCATCATCGATTTTAATTTTAAAGAAAAACAAAATAATCGATTTAGAGCCGTTTTGAAGTAGGCGATTGAAGGTTACTGTTGCTAATAGTCCAAAACGGATGAAATAATAACTTCTTTTAACGATTAAGTTTGTTAGATGTTAGATTTGACTGAATAAAAAAATGGAGCCTTGTAATTGGGAGAAACAGTAGATAGTTCCAAACGAAATAGCATCTTAGAATTAATGCCTTTCCCCATGAAAATTCAGCCAATCGATTTGAACGCGCTGCCGGAGAAACAGGTTCCGGCAAATTTCGAGCCGTTAAAGCCAGTAGTGAAGTCCCGGTTCAAACGCCTTTTCGAGAGGCAAATCTCAAGTGTCTTGAAAATTTCTGCTCAAGAAAAGCCGCCGAATTATTGTAACAAGGGCGTGTCAGAGGAATTCGACCTGAGCTCAGTCTGCCTGGCCAAAATGGTTCAGAATTTCATCGAAGAGGACAACGAGAAGCCTGGTAGAAATCCATGCAGTTACTTCAATGGAAACTGTTCGGACGGCTACTATGAGGAGCATGACTCATACACGCTTTATTCTCCCTTGGATTCGTCAGACATCCTTAAGGTAAACATTTGCTTTATATAGATAATTTGGCGGGCAGATTTTTTTGTTACGTAATGGTTCATTTTTCTTCTTTGTATGGATAATATATCTGATAATTTTTGTCGTTCATCGCTCAGAGATTGGTAACCAATGCATGCGTTTCTGAAAGAAATCTGTTGGCTGACACAGCCAGAATAGTCGAGAAAAACAAGATCAGTAAGCGCAAAGATGGATTTTGCATAAAAATCTTGGCAGATAGACTGACAGCTCTTGGATACAATGCTTCAATCTGCAAGTCGAATTGGGCAAAAACACCCTCTTTTCCCGTAGGTACTGAACAAAATATTCGGCAAAAATGTGTTCTTTATTATTCCTAGAAAATATCTAGTGTACTGATGCATGTATTCGTTCAGGGGAATATGAATATGTAGATGTTATAATCGAGTCGGAGAGGTTGTTGATCGACATTGATTTCAGATCAGAATTTATAATTGCTAGATCCACAAAGGCATACACACTGGTTCTTCAAATGCTGCCCAACATATTTGTAGGAAAAGCCGATCGTCTCGAGAAGATAATTAACTTCGTATCAGAATTACGCTCGCCATAATTTGAAGAACGATGCTGACAAAGGAGAGGAGGGAATGGGTTTGGTTGAAAAGTTAAGTTCTTGTGATGAATTTGAGTTCATATTTGGCGAGAAATGCCCCGCTGTCGAGAAAATTAACGGTGGTGATGATGAAAAGAAGTGTGGAACTCCAGTGGTGCAGCAGTGGGAGCCGCCGGAGATCAAGCCTAAGATTTTGCACAAAGGAGGTAAGATTGTGGCTGGTCTAGCTTCAATAATTCAAGACAAATCATAAGTTTTGGTATTTTTTTGGGTTTTCTTATTTTTATTTTATTGGTATCGGCTTGTGTTCCCCTTCTCCTTTTATTGCAAGGTGTGAAGAATTAGTCTAGAAGTATAAATATAAATAATTTTAGAAAAAACAGGGAAAAGAAACATATCAATATAAATAATCCCATTTTCTTGTTCGGGATTTGTTATTATTTTTTTTTAATCTTGTTTGGGATTTTATAGTATTGAATATTACTATGTTATGTTAGTATTACCGTATTATGTTTTCTTTTGATTTTCCTCATGTTTCGAGGTCCGAAGAATGGCAATGCATATTAAAAAATAAAAATAATACGATATTCTTTATCATTTCAACGTGTGATTTTCAGGATATAAATTTTAGGATAATTTCAACAAAGTTCTTGAACGCGTAAATACAGTAGAAGTTGCTGAAATTAGGGTTTTAGCGTTCAGTCAAAACCAAACCGACTGAATCAAAATTATAAAATCTTAGAAGATCGAATTTGTTTTCCGACAAATTGAACGGACGGATTTTTACATTAAAAATCGGTAATATTGTTCGGTAACTATCTATCAATTTTTACTATTAAAATAACAATTTGAACAATAAAAAATCGGTTCTTTTGGGTAACTGTCAGAGATCACACATCCAGTAGAGGTCCTTCTTTCGATCGAGATCACTGTATTATTAAGGCCCAACCATCCACCAGAGACCTCCACCTCAGCAAAGGACGTAGAATCCAAGGCCATCGACAACTTCTGCAGAGCCAAAACCGTTTGACGAGCACATACCTCGGTTTGGGCGAGAATAATGAAGTTTTTGTATTTATTTATTACGTCTTTTTGCGCTTTTCATTGAAATAATATAATTTGTGTTTTATTCTTATCTTCTTTACATTTGAGGATTGATTAACACGTGTTATTACATGACTCAACGGTAAATAATCATGCTCTTAATTGGCTATATATACCTCTGTTATGCACTCAAACTCTTCAAACTTTGCGAATTGCTCAACATGATCCTTGCATAATGCATGTCATCTTTACAAATTCAGAATTACGCAAGTTAATATACATTAAATATCCCTTATTGCACTTCCATGGGTTTACTAATTATCTAATTCAACATATCGGGTTGATTACTTATGTAACATCCTCCTGCCTAGCTTTCAACTGCTATTACATGTCTTGGTCTTCACTTTGGACCAAACAACAATCCGAAAGGCAATACTCGGGGTGTGATGATAAAAAGGGGGAAGACAAACAATATTGACAGATGATAACTTTGAAGATAACTTAGGCTTCCTTTATAGAAATTTCGGCATTGTAAATTTCCTCTCCCCTCTGTAATTACCCATGAAACTAGCCATATTTCGACCTATGTCCGAAATCTCTTCTCAACTGGTTGTCTTATTTCTTAAGAATTGTTATAACGATTGTAACAGAATTTATTTTATATAAAAATGAAGTTCTTTTTACTAATGTCTAGCTTGATTATTGTAGCTAAGGGTAATGGCGCAACATCAATCTCTTCAACCATACACTGGCACAAACGCCACGTGTTCGATCGATCACAACACAGAGGCAATTGTTGAACCCCAACAATCCCCCCCCACCCCCCCAATAATTGCACTCTCTGCAACTCCTGGGAATCGAACACGCGACCTTTACTCTGATACCAATTGTAGGATCGAGCGCTTACCGCTTTATCAATAACTATAGTTAAGGGTAATAGCGCAACATCAATCTCTTCAACCATACACTGGCACAAGTGCCACGTGTTCGACCGATCACAAAACAGAGGCAATTGTTGAATCCCAACAATTATTTCTCGTAATCTGCTTATCACTAATGCATGTCTACTTGTTGATCCTTAAACGCATGGTTGCGTTTAATGCGTTAATTAATCCCCGGTCTATCTTTGAGTTTTGATGATCAACAAAACTTGTGTTTGTTATACTAATATATCTACTTAGTGTGCAGATTAAGTGATGAAAAGTGGATTGGAATGAAGAAAATCGATTGTGCATGTTGTGGGCTGGATCGCCCCAGGCGATGGCAGCCAGGTGTGACATCGCCAGGCACTTCGACTGAAGCGACGCCGAGGCATGCGCGGGCATGCGCGCAGGGGGAGATCGTTTGAGGCGATGGGCTGATCGCCCGAGGCGATGCGATGAACGCCTGAGGCGATGTGGAGTTCGTTTGAGGCGATGACATATTTGGACATGCTGAGGCTACGGCCTTGATTTTTGTGTTTGATCGCCTGAGGCGATCCACCGCTCGCCTAAGGCGATCTGTGTAAAATGCTGACTGTTGGGGCGCGGCGATGGAGATCGCCTGAGGCGATGGCTGAGGCGATCGAGGAGTGATTTCAGCCTTATGTGTAACAACGGCTAGTAGGAGCCTAGGGGGCCTCCTACACTATAAATATTGATGCTTTGGAGCATTTTGAAGACAAGAAACAAGCCTACAAACTTCTACAAAGCTTTGATCATTCAAATTTCATATAGCTTTGCAATCTCCATACATTGTTGTTGTATTGGAGCTTGTAATCCTTTTCTTTTGATAGAGTCTTGTTATCTTCGTGTGAGTACACCGTGAAGGTGTTTTATTGAGTTTATTGTAAAGGTCCTCCAACACCAAAGCAAGTTGAAAATTGTAAAGTCGCCAACAAGTAAAGTTGGTGCATGTGTTGTGGCTATCCTTGGAGCCCTTAAGGCCAAGAAGACTCGTGAAGAGTGTTGGTAGCTCGTGAAGAGCTTTGTGTACTCGTGAAGAGTATTGTGCTCGGGAAGAGCTTTGTAAACTCGGGAAGAGTTGGGTTGTGGCTAACTTGGAGCCCTCAAGGCCAAGATCATTTATTCTAGTGGAACCTCGGTTGGAGGTTATCTAACCGGGAAGAGGAGACGTAGGCGATTCATCGCCGAACTTCTATAACAAATTCTTGTCTCATTTACCGCTTTATTACATTACACATTTATTTATTTATTTACTTCTCCTTTTCTTTTATTTATCGATTGACGTAAGGCTTTCGCAAGCGCAAACTATTTTGTTTTTGCAAACTCATTTTAAAAAGCTAAAGTAACCAATGAATCTCATTCACCCCCATCTTCGATTCTAACAAGTGGTATCAGAGCCATTTGATTTTTGTTTTAAATCAAAAATTTTATATGGCTAATCTAGCAAATGAGTTTGCTCAAGGTCAATCGACAAATAGACATTCGCTCTTCACGGGTGATAATTACGGCTATTGGAAAAATAGAATATCTCTATACATCCAATCCGTGGATTATGACCTTTGAAAGATCATAGTGAAAGGTCCACATATTCCTTTAAAGGAAGTTGGGGGAATTAGTGTTCCCAAAGATATGGACGATTTCACTAGAGCGGATATGATTTTAATTTCGCAAAATGCTAAAGCTATTAATATTTTACATTGTGCTTTAGATATGAAGGAGTACAACCGGATCTCGATGTGCTCAACCGCTAAGGAGATATGGGACAAATTGCAAATTTGTCATGAAGGAACAAATCAAGTGAAGGAGACAAAGATAGACCTTCTACAACTCAAATATGAGACATTTGAGATGGAGTCCGGAGAAGAGGTGGATTCTATGTTTAGGAGGCTCACCCTAATCATAAATGAGCTTGCTCAACTTGGAGAGAAGTACCCTCCAAAGCAAATATGGAGGAGAGCCCTAAGAGCATTGCCTAAGGAATGGGACGCAAAGAGAACCGCTATCATTGAGTCAAACAAAGGAGAAAATGCTTCCTATGATCTTGATGAGCTCCATGGCACATTGGTAACTCATGAACTTGAAGTTGCAACAAGGAGAGAAATAAAGGAGGAGGATAGATCCAAAAGAAATGGGATAGCATTGGTTGGGAGAAAAGATCACTCCGAGGATGAAGATGATGATGATGATGAAGAGATGATCTTGTTCACTAGGAAGTTCAAGAAGCTCTTCAACAAACATAACAAGACAAAAGCCTCTAGTGCTACCAAACAAGAATCAAAAAATGAGGTAACTTGTTATAATTGTCAAGAAAAATGTTATTACGCTAATAAGTGTTCTAGGAAGAAGAATGAGGACAAAGGGAAGAAGACGACGTTTATAGCCACATGGAGTGATAGTGACTCCGATGAAGAAGAAGAAGCAACAAATATTTGTCTCATGGCAAAAGATGACATAGATGAAGGAGATGAAAGCGACAATGAGGTACCTTCATTTGATGAACTTTTAGATTCTTATCATGAGCTTATAGATGTACTTGGCAAAACCAAGATGAGTAACAAATTACTCAAACTTGAGGTTGCTAAGAAAGATGAAGAAAATAATTCATTGAAAAATGAATTAGATTCTTTAAAAATGTCTTTTTGCAAATTTAGTGAGAGTAGTCTAAAGATGAATGAGTTGCTTGGCTTGCAACGTTGTAGCTTTGATAAAGCCGGGTTAGGTTTTTCAAGCAAATCAAAATCTTTTTCAAGCATGTTAGCTAAAGCCAAGCATGATTCTCCTACTTATAACTATTGTTGTAAAAATGGTCATACCAAGAACAAATGTAGAATCCAATACCAACCTAACAAGAGGTGGAAATGGATTCCAAAGGTGCCAAATGAAGTTAACCCTCTAGGACGCAAAAATCAAATGGGTACCAAAGATCCTCCTATTGTAAACTTGTTTTGTAGGGACAACAATGGGATGGAGGATGAAGGCACAAGCAACTCAAAGGAGGAGTTTGTATTATTCACCACTATAGAAGAAGCGCGAGGCATAGGATCAATGACAAGAACGCACTCTTGTCATCGGAGGTAAAATTTATTTTATACATTTTAAAAGATCAATTCAAAATTTAATTGGCACAAATTAATTGTGACCAATAAATATGAAGCTCAAATATTCATTGGTAGTAAAATGGATAACCCCTTAGCATATCCACATATAAATTGTTCTATTGCATGATGTATGCTTATCTTTTTATAGTAAGTATCTTGATATGTCTTTGATTCAAATTTGAATATGTTATGTGGAAATGTGCAACTATGTGATTAAGCATGCTATAAGTGGTTAAATACTCTAATACTATCATGATCTTAATAAAACTATCAAATGTTGGTTTGAGAATTATAATTTTTTTTTGGCATAGGTGCATGAACTCTTGGTAGAACATATGCACACTTTGCAATGTTTAGAATTCATGGTTGAGTGCCTTAAACGCATGTGTATTTCACTAATTGATTTGATCTAATAGCTATTACATGCTTGGTGAGGACCATGTGTAAAATTGTTAAAATATGGCTATGTGTCAACATATTTATGCTATGTTTATTTAAATTTTATGCTTTTTGATTATCACAAAAAGGGGGAGAATTTTGTGATAAACTTGAACCTTAATACTGTTGGGATATGCCCTAAGACATATCATTAGATGATTGTTTAATGACATACAATGTAATATGATTTTATGAATGGCAATTCATTATTATATATTATTCTTTTAACTGTGCAATATGAATTAATATATCTGTTAATATCCTTAGAATAATATTGTATCATTCTTAAAGATGTCCCTAGTCAAGTATTATCATGAATAGGGATAATGATAATACGTAGAGACTAGTATGTGTTGATTGATGAATTGTTCATTGATATGAGATATCAAATCAACACATGGGTACATGTTAGAGAACGATGTACTGGACAGACCCACCATGAGAATGCAACATGGATAGTTATATGATCGTCATATGCAATTCTCATAGTGATAATAATGTATGTAATCCTTACGACTTGTGATCATCAGAGATCCCAACATAAGGAGTTATGTATCTTAATATCGTCAAACGTTACCCGTAATAGGGTAATCTATAAAGGCGACTATTGAATACACTACGAATTATGTAGAGGGATGTTGACTGGTCGAGATAGGATTTGTCCCTCCTATATAACAGGAGATGTGTTTGGCCCTTGATCAAGTGAGAACTAAAATGCATGGCCATGCTCGAATGAGTCGATATGAGATATCGAGCTTATTCGTTTATTCTAGTTCTACTTGGGGATCAAGAAATAGAGATTGAATATACGAGTATGACTATTCCATGACTCGTGTTCAATCTAAACACAAAGGACAAAGGTATTAAGTTACATGGTTAATATTATCACAAGTTCTAAAGGTTATCTCGAGTCATTGACATTCTTGTAATTTGGGTAGCCTTGATGTGGTGCTAGACACCGCTCTTTGCTTGTAACGTAAAATGAGATTTTATGTCACTGCCAACATTACAAGAACCTATCGGGTCGCACAAAAGATTAAATCGAGAAGGGAAATTAAATTCATTGGATGAATTAATTAATTAAGAAGAGTCTTAAATAAGTGATTAAAAGGTTTTAATTAAATCATGGGTTTGGGCCCATAAGACTTTAAGAAAGTCTTGAACCTTAATTAAAGCCTTATAATATAAATACAAGGTTTTGATTAATTGTTAATCATACTTTCATATCATTGCTTGATATCAAAACCTAGACTCCACTCCTCAAGCTCTCGGCCGCCGCTTGTTCGAAGATCATCGCCGCCGCCGCCTTGATCTTCACGGCCGTCCTTGCTCGGTTATAGTAACCGTGAGGTTTTGTTGGTTCAAGAATAAGTCTAGCAACCTTTTCTTGAACATCCCTTTCAATTGATCGTGTGGATACCGTTGAGGCAAGACCTTGGAGGTGTTGCTCGTGACTCGGGATCGTTGGACGTGGTGCTCCGTGGAATCTGCTCAAACACGCTACAAGGGTGAGACTTTTGTAAACCTTTATCCGATATGAATCCCTATGTATAGATCCGGTGTCTAGTAATCCAAAATTTTAAATTCCGCTGCGTTGTATGCTCTAAGGATTACTAACAGTGGTATCAGAGCCAGATTCAAGGCTCATATCGGATTTATGTGGTTAAATAGTTTGATCATATTAGAATTAATATTGCATGCTATTTAAAACTGTATGAACATATATGATATGTTAATATTTAGTTTGTGAAAATCATCGTAAAATTGTATTTGATATAATTGGCGAATAATCAAATTTATTGGGCAATGTTTTCGGCCACCACCATGATTTTGACCCACGGCTTAGGCACGTGAGGGCTAGGGGTTTCAGACTCCTATGCTCGAGATGGCCTAGTCGTTGTGGCTCATGTTCATGCATGGAGGTTTCGAGACATGGATGAGTTTTGAACTCTTTGGCTCGATAATGGTTCTCGGATGCATGGATTAGTGGCTTCACCACATGAGAGCTAGGGTTTTCGAACCCTTGGCTCGAGATGGTTGAGCCAACCCTGTGCATGCCCTGACCGTGACTCGTGGCTAACAAATTCCGGCGTTTCGAACAAGATGGCTCGATGAAAACCCAAGGTGGTGCGTGACGGCTAGGGTTTGGAACCCTAGTGCCGCCGCCGCTCGCTCAAGGCTCGGCCATGGGCTAGGGTTTCGAACCCTAGGCCCATAATTGGTCCAGCCGTGCGCTTTTGTGGTTCGAACCATGGTGGTTCGTGGCTTAGTCGCTTTAGTTCGTGGCATGTGATGTCCCGAGCGTACGATAATTTTTCAAAAATTATTTTACAGTTTTAATTAGAATTAAATTTAAAATGTTTAGAATTTAATTAATTAAATGTTAATACATGCTTTATGTGTTGTTTGAGCATGGTGCATGGTTATAGCCCTTTTGACCTATTAGATAGGATTTGTGAATGTTTGTAATTTATAATACGACCTGCGAGTCGTGCCTTCTCTATTTCATTCTAAATGTAATCCCTCCCCTATGTTCCCCTCGAATGTGAATCGAGGAATTCTATATCTTGTAAATAGTGTATTTTATTTTATTGATGATGATCAATGAAGATGGAGCATCGTGCCGGGATGAGGAGGCCATTCACAAATTGGAGCCAAAGGAAGGTGCTTGTGAAGTTACCTTAGGTTGACTCTTAGGATTTTCTCATTGGCTTGAGAAAATCATTAGTAGGGGCTATAACCATGTCACGTTTAATTATGTATGTTGATGCATGATTTATCTTATGTTTTAGATTGATAATTATATTACACATATATGTAGATATGTATACAACTATATGTAGTGGACATATTTTAAATTATCAAACTAATCATGAGATCAATAAATCCCTCTAAAATATTAAGTTTTAGATGCCTTCCAAAATTAAAAGTACTCGTCAAAAACTTCGATTGTACATGTGTGGGTTTGCCAAAGCAAAGCACCGTGGCAATCTTAGTAAGGCGCGAAAGGATAAAAGTGATATCCGTTATACTTTAAATTGGGTACGACTTAACTAAGTTATCTCAATAGGATTGGGAACTTAGAGGCATGGGTTGGATTATAATTCATTTGATGAATTGAACAAAGTGTTGTTCGTCCAACTATCCAAGAATTACATGTGATGTAATTGACAAAGTGTTGTCTACCTAAATAACCGAGTCCTGGGCGATTAGCCAAAGCTAACTCAAGATTAGGCGAAATATGGATCTTGGCCCACTAAAGGTTTCGAGGGTTGATATTTTTTAAAACAAAATAGTGGGAGTATCATTTAATATAAGACCATGTTAAATGATTAAATCATAAACTTATTTTGCATATTTATATTGTAGATATCCATGGCAACTAACAAAGTAACAAGCACTTTATCACTGCGATCGGTCCTTGAGAAGGACAAATTAAATGGGACAAATTTCCTAGACTGGCATAGAAACTTGAGGATAGTCGTCAAACAAGAAAAGAAACAATATGTCCTAGAGGAACCCTTACCTGCTGAGGAACCTCCCCTAACGGCTACAAGAGCCGAAGATACTTACAAGAAGCATCAAAGTGACGCACTTGATTTTGGGTGCCTTATGCTTGCCACCATGAACTCTGAGCTTCAGAAGCAACATGAGGAAATGGAGGCGTTTGATATGATCGAGCATCTTAAGCAACTGTACCAACAACAAGCTAGACAAGAGAGGTATGACGTCTCTAAGGCGTTATTCCAGTGTAGAATGGTAGAAGGAAGTCTGGTTGGAACTCATGTACTCAAGATGATTGTGTATATTGAGAATCTGGAGAAGCTGGGTTTTCCTTTGGACCAAGAGTTGACCACTGACGTGATCTTGCAATCGTTGCCTGAAAGCTTCAGTCAATTTGTCTTAAATTACAATATGATTGAAATTGAGAAGACACTACCACAGTTACTTGGCATGCTTAGAACTTTTGAAGCAAATAGCAAGAAGTCTAAACCTACTAATGTTCTTATTGTGAATAAGAACAAAGGAAAGACTAAAGCTAAGAACTTCAAGAAGAACAAGAAGGTCTTTGTTAAATCTAAGCCAAAGTCGTCTGCACTGAAACCAAAGGGAGGGATAGCGAAGGAAGGGAACCGTTTCCATTGCGGTGAGACCGGCCATTGGAAAAGAAACTGCAAAGTATATCTGGAGGATCTAAAGAAAGGAAGTGTGACTTCCACTTCAGATATTTTTGTTATAGAAGTCAATTTATCTACTTCTTCATCATGTGTATTAGATACTGGATGTGGATCTCACATTTGTGTAAATGTGCAGGACCTCAAAAAGAGTAGATTGTTGGCGAAAGACGAAGTTGATCTCCGAGTTGGAAATGGAGCAAGAGTTGCTGCATTAGCTATAGGAGATTATTATTTATCTTTGCCTTCTGGTTTATCATTGATTTTAAAAGACTGTTATTTTGTGCCATCTATTACCAAAAACATAATTTCTATTTCTTGTTTAGACAAGTGTGGTTTTTCATTTATAATAAAGGACAACTGTTGTTCTATTTATTTAAATGATATGTTTTATGCTAGTGCACAAATGGTGAATGGTCTTTATTTATTAAATCTTGATATGCCTATCTATAACATAAATACTAAAAGGATTAAAAAATAATGATTGTAATCCGACTTATCTCTGGCATTGTCGCTTGGGTCATATAAACGAGAATCGCATATCAAAACTTCATAAGGATGGAGTATTAGATTCATTTGATTTTGAATCATATGAAACATGCGAATCTTGTTTAATGGGCAAGATGACTAAATCCCCTTTCAAGGGACATGTTGAAAGGGCAAATGTTTTATTGGGACTAATACATAGTGATGTATGTGGACCAATAAGTACACAAGCTAGAGGTGGTTTTCAATACTTCGTTACATTTACTGATGACCTCAGTAGATATGGGTATGTGTACCTAATGAAGCATAAGCATGAAACCTTTGAAAAGTTCAAAGATTTCAAGAATGAAGTACAAAACCAACTTGGCAAAAGTATCAAGATCCTTCGATCAGATCGAGGAGGTGAATACTTAAGCCAAGAGTTTCATGACTATCCAAAGGAATGTGGGATAGTCCCACAACTCACTCCTCCGTATACTCCACAATGGAATGGTGTATCCGAGAGGAGAAATCGAACCTTGTTGGACATGGTTAGATCAATGATGAGTCATGCAGATCTTCCGATATCGTTTTGGGGACACGCTCTAGAAACATCGATTTTCTTACTGAACCGTGTTCCATCTAAATCAGTGGAAAAGACACCATATGAGATATGGACTGGGAAGCATCCTAGTATGTCTTTTATGAAGATTTGGGGTTGTGAGGCTTTCGTTAGACGTCACGCCACTAACAAACTTGGACCCAAATCTGATAAGTGTTTATTTGTGGGGTATCCTAAGGAAACGAAAGGATACTATTTCTATTATCCCACTGAGAACAAAGTAGTTGTTGCTCGGACTGGTGTATTTCTTGAAAGAGAATTTATTTCTAGAAAAACCAGTGGGAGAAAAATAGAACTTAATGAAGTTCAACCACAAGAAAACACTGAACCTGAGATTGAGATGGAAACAGAGCAGGCACCGCAAGCTGTTGTGGAAGAAGTAACTGCTCAAGAGACACAAGCCCAGCGTAGGTCTGTAAGAGAACACCGGGAGCCACAGAGATATGGATTTCTTGTGACTCAACAAGGTGACTTACTACTTATTGATGAGGATGAGCCATCATCTTATCAACAAGCTATAATGGGCACTGATTCTGAGAAATGGCAAGAGGCCATGAAATCTGAGATGGAATCCATGTATGCAAACCAAGTATGGACTTTGGTTGATCCACCTGAAGGGGTACGACCCATAGGGTGCAAATGGATTTTCAAGAAAAAGACCGATATGGATGGTAACGTACAAACCTATAAAGGTCGGCTGGTTGCAAAAGGATTCAAACAAATTCATGGTATTGACTATGATGAAACCTTTTCACCAGTGGCCATGGTTAAATCCATAAGGATCTTATTTGCAATAGCTGCATTTCATGATTATGAAATCTGGCAGATGGATGTCAAAACAGCTTTCCTTAATGGAAATCTGCTCGAGGATGTGTACATGACACAGCCCGAGGGTTTTGTCGATCCAAAGGATGCTGGAAAAATATGCAAGCTACAACGATCCATTTATGGATTGAAGCAAGCTTCTCGGAGTTGGAATCTCCGTTTTGATGATGCAATCAAAGAGTTTGGTTTTATCAAAAACGAAGATGAACCTTGTGTCTACAAGAAGGTCAGTGGGAGCGTAATCATTTTCCTAGTGTTGTATGTAGATGACATACTTCTCATTGGGAATGATATCCCTGCCTTACAATCTGTAAAGATTTGGCTAGGGAATTGCTTTTCGATGAAAGACTTGGGAGAAGCCACCTATGTATTAGGAATCAAGATCTATAGAGATAGATCGAGAAGGCTTCTTGGCCTAAGTCAAAGTACATACATAGACAAAGTGCTTAAAAGGTTTAGCATGCAAGAATCAAAGAAAGGATTCGTACCTATGACACATGGTATATATCTCTCGAAGGAACAGTGTCCTTCAACACCAGATGAGAGACAACGCATGAGTAAGATTCCATATGCGTCAGCTATTGGATCTATCATGTATGCCATGATATGTACTCGTCCCGATGTATCGTATGCTTTGAGCATGACGAGCAGATATCAAGTTGATCCAGGTGAAGGTCACTGGATTGCTGTCAAGAACATCCTGAAGTACTTGAGAAGGACTAAGGATACATTCTTGATTTATGATAGGCTTAGATTTTGAGTGATTTTAACTGTAATTTCTTCCCATTTTCCGTACTTTTTCCTGGATGATATTATGCTTTTTGGTGTTTATTCGTTTGTTTCAGGAAATTAGACCGGAAGTGGAAGAAATGAGCTTACATGAAGATAACGGGCGAAATCGAGGCGTAAAAGAAGAGAAAATGAAAGAAGATGGATTTCCCAATCCCGATCGATCGAGATTTATTCTCGATCGATCGAGCCAGCCAGAAGCGAGAGATTTTTTGAAGGCTCGATCGATCGGTAGAAATCTCGATCGATCGAGCGAGGCAGTAACTTCAGCAACAAATTTTGAGAAATCTCGATCGATCGGTGGAAATTCTCGATCGATCGAGCGAGGCAGTGAGTGCAAAAGGCTGACGTGAACAGTGCACCGATCGATCGGTGAAAATCTCGATCGATATAGACGCGAAATCTGAAGATTTTATTTTCCTTTTTTATCGTGATTTTGGAGGGCTTTTAAGGGAGATCTCTGCCACCAGTAAAGGGGACGATATTTGACACACCATATCAGACGTTTTTAGGTCAAGAGCAGCCGCCCTAGCCGCCGCCCAACGCCGGAAGAAGGAGATCCAATCTCCGTTCTTCGTCCAAAGTCGAGCCAATCTCTTCCGGAGTGCAAGGAAGGAACAAGAGAAGAAATTACGGTGCAACGCACGGATTCATCCATCGTTTATCGTATTTCTGAACCTTAATTTATTTGATTTTCATTTTCATTTGATGTTTTGGAGGTCGAGAGACAATTAAACTCATCTGTATTTGATTTGAATTGAATTTGGTTTATATTATTGAAGTTTTAGTTCGTTGTGTTTGATGTATTGATTCATTGGTATTTGAGCACATTGATATTTATTGTTCATAGATTGATTGCATGTGTAGATCAAAGTCTAGCTAGCTTTGATTGAATTTGAGAGTTACAACCGAGATCGAGAGATAACGTTGTAACACGCTCCATTAATTTATGATGTATGTCACGATTGAGATCGAGAGATGATATCGCATACGTGAGAACTTGAAATCGAAAGATTTAGAGTTATAAGGTTTTGATAATTTAAGCAACTTTGAATTAGTAAATAGGTGCACGAGAGTGACTTGTTCTAATTTATTGTTAGTTTTTTTACAGCTCGAGAGAGTGTATCGAATAAGAGTGAAAACCTTTCACCTTTAAAATCAATTGAGTGATAATTTGAGAATTCCGTTGAATCAGTAGAGATAATATAATTGAACGACGAGCTTGGTAATTTTCTCGAGTGACTTACCTTCGCATTTCCGGAACCGTTCTATTCTTCGTTTCTAGTTTAATCTTTATTCTTCAGTTTAATTTAGCTTTAGTTAATCAAACTCCTTTTATCGTAGGCTAAATATAATTTTATTAATCTTATTTTGTACTTATACGTTAGTCCCTGTGGATTCGACAACCTGTACTTAATTTTCACTATACTAAAACTTGACAACCGTGCACTTGCGGTAGAATCGCTTCAAACCATTCTTTGAAATATCTTTTGTTTAAAAATAAAGCGGTCAATTTATGGAGGTGAGGAAGAGCTCAATGTAATAGGGTACACTGATGCAAGCTTCCAAACCGACAAAGATGATTTTCGATCGCAATCTGGATATGTGTATTGCCTAAATGGAGGTGCTGTGAGCTGGAAGAGTTCAAAGCAAGAAACAGTAGCCGATTCTACAACGAAAGCTGAGTATATTGCTGCCTCGGATGCAGCAAAGGAAGCTGTTTGGATTAGGAAGTTCATTTCTGAACTTGGAGTGGTACCTAGCATTAAAGATCCGATAGAACTCTATTGTGACAACAATGGAGCGATCGCATTGGCTAAGGAACCTAGATCTCACCAAAGATCCAAGCACATACTTCAGCGCTTTCATTTCATTCGAGAAATCGTTGAAATGGGAGATGTTAAAATATGCAAAGTACCAACAGATGATAATGTATCTGACCCATTGACGAAGCCACTGTCACAGCAGAAGCATGATCGTCATACTAGATCTCTAGGCATTAGATATATGTCTGAGTGGTCTTAGTGCAAGTGGGAGATTTGTTGGGATATGCCCTAAGACATATCATTAGATGATTGTTTAATGACATACAATGTAATATGATTTTATGAATGGCAATTCATTATTATATATTATTCTTTTAACTGTGCAATATGAATTAATATATATGTTATTATCCTTAGAATAATATTGTATCATTCTTAAAGATGTCCCTAGTCAGGTATTATCATGAATAGGGATAATGATAATACGTAGAGACTAGTATGTGTTGATTGATGAATTGTTCATTGATATGAGATATCAAATCAACACATGTGTACATGTTAGAGAACGATGTACTGGACAGACTGTGATGACCTGAGATTAGGGATGTTAATCCCAGACCCTAAAGTTGTTTTACGTGGCGATTTGGAGTTTAATCGAGGCGTTGGGCCTTCCGGGCTCGTCTATTTGAGTAGTTGGGATCGTTGGATCCCGAGGTTGAGATCGTATTCTCATTTTGGTGAAAACCTGTGAGTTGGGTTTTTAGTGTGACTCGGAATCTCGGGTGCTTTGTGTGGGCACCGGTAGGGGGTTTTTGAGTTAGAGAGAGAATTTTTGAAAACAGATGATTTTTAATGAATCATGATGTATTTGTGGGGCTATTAGTATTTCGGGGTATTTTTGCTATAATTACCAGTTGAACCCGAGATTTTAATTATCGGAGCCATTTTCCTCACCTTCTCTCTCTCTCCTCGCGCACGCTGGCCATTCCCGATCCCCTTTGACCCACGCAGCTTCAAACGCCGCGCCCGCCGACGTCCGGCCGCCGTTCGGCGCGTCCGACCCGCCGCCAGCTTCGTCTCTTCCAGGCGCTCCTCCCCGTACCAACAATTCGAAGTTTGGTCGCGATTTGAGCTCGGATTTGCCAGAAAAGCGCTAGGGCTCGAACTGGATTTCTGTCCGATTTTGGGGCTCGATTTTGGTACGATTTTGGTGCGATTATTCTGGTGTTTTTGGGGCGTTTATGAGCTGATATTGAGTCGATAATTTCAGACTTTAATGGTTCCAAAAATTGTTGCTTTATGGTTCGAATTTCATCATCTTGCGTGAGGTTAGGGCTCGATTTTAGGGGTTTATGTTCGAATTTTTGGGGATTTTTGGCAAGGGTGATGATTCTTGTTAGTAATCGATTAATTCATGTTTTAGATGATTTGTGGTGTTTAGTTTGGGTTCGATTTGTGTTGTGAAGGTTCGAAAATTTGTGGGGTGTTCTTGAGCAATTTTCGATAATGGTTAATTGTCGTGTGTTGACAATATTTTTGAGGGTTATGGGTGTGCTTGAGCATGGGTTGCATGTTCGTAATTAATTATGAATTAATTTATCGTGTTAGCACATCGTTCCTCGGAGCATGGAACTCGAGCAAGGTTTGGCTCGGACTTCGGAAATTTAAGGTACGTGTGACGTACGAGCATCACTTTATATGAAAGCATTTGTGAAATGCATAATGTATTTTAATTGCATTAGATGGTTGTGGGTATGGTTATATATATGTGTCGATATGACTATGGAACGACCTAGTCTTGATATCGCTGCCACAAGTGTGCGTAATACTAGAGTATTATGACCTTATAAGAGATAAGGGGTACTGGTGTATATGACTATTGTAGGGCATTTGAGATGCCTGAGAATGATCGTGGAATCATGTATTCATTATAAGACATGTGAGATGTCTAAGTATAAATGAGAATTTGTAAAATAAAGGCTAGGTATTTGAGATGCCTGAGAATGATCGTGGAATCATGTATTCATTATAAGACATGTGAGATGTCCAAGTATAAATGAGAATTCGTAAAATAAATGCTAGGCATTTGAGCTATCTGTGATTGGTAGCAAAGTTGAAAATCAATATTAGATATCGAGATATCTATATTTGTATGTATAATGAATTTGGAATCATTAATTATTGATACTTGAGAACCAGGCATGCTATGAGTTAAATCAATGTGTTGATTTACTGATTTTTGAGATTTGATGAGTTTGATGATTGTGAGAACAGGGACAGTACACGGAATCCCGGATGAGGACGTTGCCATCCAGGGAGTATCATTTAAAATTCATTAGTATTTACTTGTGTTGTAAATTATGAATTTCATTATTGTGATTATGGGATTTTGTGTATTGGTATGCTCACCCCGTTGGGGGCTATCTCTGTTGGGGCAGGTGAACAGGTGCATCGATGGCTGTGGAGCTGAGCTCGAGCTGTTGATTGGATGTACTCACAGGATCGTGGTACCAGGGCTTGATGGAGCACGGTATCGTATAGAGTACTTATATACACCCGAGGTTTATATACACATTTATGATGCTCGCATGTGAGCACGGATATTCTTGTATATGGGTTGTATATAAAGGCATGAGCCTTTCTCTCTTTCATTATATGTTGCATGCAATTGTGGTAGAATTGCTAATGATATGAGAGTCGTTAGTGTATTATGTGGGTGTTGAAACCCACTTTTGTCGTCTTATGTGTGGTGTCTTCCCTGGCTTGGAATTTACTTTGTGTTCTGTATTCTGATGAGTATTGTGTATTCCCTGGCCGGGAATTATATTATGTGACGTGCTTTTGTTTTGGGATAGCTCAATTTATGGGGAGACTCTGCCCAAATTTTTATAAAAGTCCACAATGTAAAAAGTGGCAAAAAGGGGATGGTAATGGGCGAACTCGATGAGTCTATATGTTGTTAGGATGATGATCTTATAACATTGAGTATTAAAGAAATTTTGTAGTTGCCATTCAATGGTAAAGTATCATTTGAGTTTCCCGATTGATTTTTATTGAAAGCATGTTCCACACATAGTGGTTAGTACACTAATTAAGGGTTAAGGGCTTGGGGTCCTTACATTAGTGGTATCAGAGCAGTGGTTAGCTCTTTGGGGATGTTAAGGGCCTAGGAACTTATTGATGGCACATATTTATGCATGATGGCATTAATGTTGTATGACACAACTAGTTGTTATGTGCTTTTATGATATGAAAAGTGGTGTTGCTAATCATTGTGATTGCAGGAATCGTGTAGCATGAGATGGGATGGCATTAATGGTGCTGTCTGGCCCTTCATGTATTATGTGTTAAGGGATCTGATTTTGTGGGAAAATCAGGAAAGGTGAGACGTACGGTCTTCGGACGGTAAAACGTGTTACACCTTTGATTATGTATATCGTGGGTAGTGAACCCTTACATGTGATGGTATATGTGAAATGATAGTGATATATATTGTGATAATGGAATCAACTGTTGTGCTTGATTATTGTGGTAGAATTGATGAATGTTCCGGTAGCCTTTATCTCCGAGCGAGGGAGGTACTTGCCGCTGTCATGACTGAGCGAGGGTAACATGCCGCGGTCATTGTCGAAGCGAGGGGTCCTAAAATTCCGCTGTTGTATTGGGACCGGAACAGTCACAATTCTAGTGATTAATGTGGAATATTGTGATTAAAGTGGAATATTGTGATTATTGTGGAATATTGTGGTTATAACTGAAAAGTGATATCGATCATTATATTGTGAACTGTGGTATTAACCTGGATGCAGGTACATGGAGCTAGTGGAAGTTCCGGTAGTTGTTATATTCGAGCGAGGGAGGTACTTGCCGCTGTCATATGAAGCGATGGTATTATGATATTTGCCGCTGTCATGTCTAAGCGAGGTAACATGCCGCTGTCATTGTCGAAGCGAGGGATATCATATGATGCCGCTATATGTCGAAGCGAGGGGTCCTAAAATTCCGCTGCTATAACAGGACCGGAACAACCACATTATCTATATTGATAGCGATGGTTCATTCCGCTATATTGATTGGCGATGGTTCTTGCCGCCAGATGTATTGATAGCGATGGTTCATTCCGCTATATTGATTGGCGATGGTTCTTGCCGCCGGATATATTGATAGCGATGTCTCATTCCGCTATTCTATTGGCGATGGTTTATGCCGCCGGGTATTGATAGCGATGTCTCATTCCGCTATTCTATTGGCGATGACTTATGCCGCCGGGTATTCATAGCGATGGTACATTCCGCTACATCTAGGGCGATGGTTCATGCCGCAGATGTCTATAGCGAAGTTTTATGCCGCTGACTCTATGACGAGGGATTATGCCCCTGATTCTATAGCAACGGGTTATGCCGCTATGCACATGACGCTGGATTACGCCACCTACGAGTGATGGGTGCTGATTGCGTACCACTGTTGCGTGACGGAGACAGGTATGCCGCTATATTGTTAGCAATGAGGTATGGCATATTACTGTTTATTTAGCACTATTGTGGATATCATGTGTTGATTTACTTATATTGTCATGTGTTTGACGATTAGATTATAGACGTCGTGTATCGACATATACCGTTACGAGTCGACAATATTGTTTCAAAGTCATATGTTGACAGGTACCGTCACGGGATGACAATGACATAGTGGATGTTCTATGTAGACGTGTAGCGTCATTTTGATGATTAATACATTTATGTTATGTATTAGGTTGTATGGTTTGAGTGCCGATGATGAGCACATGGTAGAGTCTGGGTCACTAGTTGACGAGACCTTTTGCCGAGCAGGTTTGCTCGGTGGAGTATTGGATGTATTGTGCCGGTAAATGTACCACACCATGTTTTAGAGTTAAATAATTGTCGAGCGATGATACCCTTGGGTATGCTCGTTGGTTTGGCTAGGGCCAAGTGATTGGTGGTAAGAGTAGTCATTGAGGAAACTACTCGCTTGTGTTGTGACGTAGGGTAGACATGGTTACACCCACCCTGAGGGTGTGGGATAAGTCTTAACGGATTATGATTGTATCATAAGTGAGCAAGGACACCGGGTTGTCCATTGTGCTTGGTATTTTAGAGATATGTTGGGCGATGACCCATTACTCTAACGGTTTGTACGGTATGGCATACCGAGATGGAACATATGGTTTGTTGGTGGACTTGATATGAACCTATGGAGACAGCACTTTGCTAGTCAGATATCGTAGTGATGATATAGTGTGCTTGTTGGGGCCATGATACTGCTCGTTGGAACCAAGTTTGGCAAATCGTAAAGTGATACGATGTGGATTGTGGTGGACTCTAGTAGTCACCACGTCATTTGAGGTTGAGGTTGTGCATGCCTCACTAAAACGTGTATACGTTGATGTTAAATCTTGGTGAGACTTGTCCGGGACAGCTCATAATGTTGAAGTACCAACAAGAGAGTCATCAAGTCGTTGTTGACTCGATCTGGGAATCCGTGCATTTGGGATGAAATTGGTGTTATTGTATCCAGTTTTTCCGAACGGTGGTTCGAGACTAGTGGATCTTGAGTTCGATAGCACTTCCCTTGTGGGGAAGGAGGTAGTATTATACCTATTTGGGAATCTTTGAAGGATTCGGTAAGTTGGTACGTGTGGTGTTGATTTTGGGAATCACGCCGTGTTGTTGATCGTCGATTATCATTCTCCACTGCATGGGAATGACTCAGAATTGACAGTTGTGTTTGGGACTTAGGGGTATGTTGTAGATACCCGAGCCAAGTGCATTGAGTATGCATGTGATGTCAGTGCTTAGGCAGGTATACCGGTGAGTATACGGATGCCAATTTTGATTTCCTTTTGACAAGCATAGAGTTATGCTATTTTGGATGGCTAAATCTCTGATGAGAGATATGGAACACCTTGAGATTGGGAATCTCCATGGCACTATAATTATGAGAAACAATCGTGGAGTTAGTTGACTCCCTTTGAGGAGGGATTATCTTGTGTGGGTTGAGGTGTTTCCTTGTTGGTGTTTTCCTTCGAGTTATGCGATAGCCTTCCCAAGTTTGGATTGTTAAATCCTAGGATTACGAAGGGATGGCAGGAATTCAGATTGGTTGGGTGTCGCTGCCGATACAAGCGTTGAGGATGCAATGGGTTTATTGCATGTCCTTTCAGAATCTGAACTCTGTGGAGTCTCGATGGTTTACTTATGATCAGGATGTGATCCCTGGAATATCCGGAGGTGGACATCTTGTGAGATGTCTTTTGTGTGAATCTGTGGCCGTGAGTTGCCCAAATTGAGTTGCAATGATGCGACTGCTCATTTGATGGAGGAGGTTTGGAAGTGGAGACCAGGTTTGGTATGTGTACATCGTGGTATACTAATGTTTCCCCCGTAACGATGTATGTTAGACGTCGTGAGTCATGATAGAGATGTCATTGGATGATATCTACGATAGAATCGAGAGCGATTCGAATCCTTGCAGTTTCAGTTGACTAACTGCTTTTGGGTTGTTAGCGTTGAGTTGTGCTGACGCTCTTTGACGTTATGATGGAATTGGAAGTCTATTCCACTCCAGAGTTGACACGAGGTCAACGTTCTCACGGTTGAGGTGTCATTCATGATGCGTTCTTACTAGTGGTATTAGAACGAAGGATGACTGTCCGATCTACGGTCGTAAGTATTGGTTGTTTTGCAGTCATGAGGGACTGACTTTTGGGATGAACCGCATCGAGGTACGTTTTGCCTCTTGGGTGATAAGTTGGTGTTGGTTTTGGTATGTCGCTCTGTTTCAGAGTTTGATGTGAGATAAGTATTCTCGAGGTTTTTAAGACGATTCTGATATGGTCAGGAATCGAGGTTATGACTTCATGTTGTTGTGTAGCCCGGGTGTTACGTGATACACCGGTGCTAATTTCGACGACGAAATTCTTTTAGTGGGGGATATTGTGATGACCTGAGATTAGGGATGTTAATCCCGGAGTGTTTATAACCCCTAAAGTTGTTTTACGTGGCGATTTGGAGTTTAATCGAGGCGTTGGGCCTTCCGGGCTCGTCTATTTGAGTAGTTGGGATCGTTGGATCCCGAGGTTGAGATCGTATTCTCATTTCGGTGAAAACCTGTGAGTTGGGTTTTTAGTGTGACTCGGAATCTCGGGTGCTTTGTGTGGGCACCGGTAGGGGGTGTTTGAGTTAGAGAGAGAATTTTTTAAAACAGATGATTTTTAATGAATCATGATGTATTTGTGGGGCTATTAGTATTTCGAGGTATTTTTGCTATAAATACCAGTTGAACCCGAGATTTTAATTATCGGAGCCATTTTCCTCACATTCTCTCTCTCTCCTCGCGCACGCTGGCCATTCACGATCCCCTTTGACCCACGCAGCTTCAAACGCCGCGCCCGCCGCCGTCCGGCCGCCGTTCGGCGCGTCCGACCCACCGCCGGCTTCGTCTCTTCCAGGCGCTCCTCCCCGTACCAACAATTCGAAGTTTGGTCGCGATTTGAGCTCGGATTTGCCAGAAAAGCGCTAGGGCTCGAACTGGATTTCTGTCCGATTTTGGGGCTCGATTTTGGTACGATTTTGGTGCGATTATTCTGGTGTTTTTGGGGCATTTATGAGCTGATATTGAGTCGATAATTTCAGACTTTAATGGTTCGAAAAATTGTTGCTTTATGGTTCGAATTTCATCATTGCTTGCGTGAGGTTAGGGCTCGATTTTAGGGGTTTATGTTCGAATTTTTGGGGATTTTTGGCAAGGGTGATGATTCTTGTTAGTAATCGATTAATTCATGTTTTAGATGATTTGTGGTGTTTAGTTTGGGTTCGATTTGTGTTGTGAAGGTTCGAAAATTTGTGGGGTGTTCTTGAGCAATTTTCGATAATGGTTAATTGTCGTGTGTTGACAATATTTTTGAGGGTTATGGGTGTGCTTGAGCATGGGTTGCATGTTCGTAATTAATTATGAATTAATTTATCGTGTTAGCACATCGTTCCTCGGAGCATGGAACTCGAGCAAGGTTTGGCTCGGACTTCGGAAATTTAAGGTACGTGTGACGTACGAGCATTACTTTATATGAAAGCATTTGTGAAATGCATAATGTATTTTAATTGCATTAGATGGTTGTGGGTATGGTTATATATATATGTGTCGATATGACTATGGAACGACCTAGTCTTGATATCGCTGCCACAAGTGTGCGTAATACTAGAGTATTATGACCTTATAAGAGATATGGGGAACTGGGTTTATATGACTATTGTAGGGCATTTGAGATGCCTGAGAATGATCGTGGAATCATGTATTCATTATAAGACATGTGAGATGTCTAAGTATAAATGAGAATTTGTAAAATAAAGGCTAGGCATTTGAGATGCCTGAGAATGATCGTGGAATCATGTATTCATTATAAGACATGTGAGATGTCCAAGTATAAATGAGAATTCGTAAAATAAATGCTAGGCATTTGAGCTATCTGTGATTGGTAGCAAAGTTGAAAATCAATATTAGATATCGAGATATCTATATTTGTATGTATAATGAATTTGGAATCATTAATTATTGATACTTGAGAACCAGGCATGCTATGAGTTAAATCAATGTGTTGATTTACTGATTTTTGAGATTTGATGAGTTTGATGATTGTGAGAACAGGGACAGTACACGGAATCCCAGATGAGGACGTTGCCATCCAGGGAGTATAATTTAAAATTCATTAGTATTTACTTGTGTTGTAAATTATGAATTTCATTATTGTGATTATGGGATTTTGTGTATTGGTATGCTCACCCCGTTGGGGGCTATCTCTGTTGGGGCAGGTGAACAGGTGCATCGATGGCTGTGGAGCTGAGCTCGAGCTGTTGATTGGATGTACTCACAGGATCGTGGTACCAGGGCTTGATGGAGCACGGTATCGTATAGAGTACTTATATACACCCGAGGTTTATATACACATTTATGATGCTCGCATGTGAGCACAGATATTCTTGTATATGGTTGTATATTGTAAGGACCCTAATCCTTAAGTGCGGAATCAAGGCATAATAGAGCTAATATAAAAGATCAGAGTGTAAAAGAACGTGTTGAGTCTATGAGCTTAAGCATTACATGCCAAAAATAAGGACTACCAAATGGATTAATTACATTCCAATCAATGAATGTGTTCAACTATAGTTTTATACTACTCCTAGAGTAGATACTATCCAAAATAATCCTGTCCTTTCTGCCTCAAAAGAATTCTACACAAAGCTCACCACGTCAACCCGTTCAAGCCCTTCTGTCATGCCAAAAAGGTACCTACAAGGACAACCCCCAAACATGAGCAATAATAATCATTCATATTCAACACAATATGAAGATAAAGCGTAAATGCATAATCATAATAAAACACTTCCTGTTTTCCCCATGCATTTCAAACGCTTCCCGTTTGGTTGTCCCTGTACCATAACTCATGAGTATAATCAATAGATTATTTTTAATGGTCTAAACATGTCATGACATATACCATCTCATCAATACCAAATACTGATCACCAATCCCTAGTCTGTCCATCACAATGTATTTTAATGCCCCTCGCTTATTTACATATAGGCGGCATAGGATAATCTCGCTTCAATGGACATGCGGGACTCCCACCCCTCGCCTCTCATTGAGCGGCAAATACCCTTTCCTCGCCCTATATGATAACCACGCTCAAATGTGACAGGCGACGCTCCCACCCCTCGCTTCACATTTAGCGGAACCAAACAAATAGCGGCAAGCATTAAAATCATCAAGGGATGACCACGACTCATGGGATGTGCACCAATAATCATATGCATCTATAAACATCATGCATAACATGTATTTGCATCCACAATGCAATACCACATATATACTCGCATCCACAATGCATAAACAATGAGTATATAAGATACATGTACCGTTGGGTGCCCGTACGTCCACTACGTACCTTTCCAAAAGTGGAATTGATCTGGCTTCAGTTCCTCGGTTGCGTTGCTACCTGGGATGGTTCTACACAATCACACAACCCCATATTAGAAGCCAAATAATAGCCAAATACCAAAAATTTGACAAAAGAAACCATTTTCCAAAATTCCACAGGCGGCGATCGATCGCTTCCCTCAGGCGATCGGTCGCCTCAAAATTTTCACTGCGGCGATCGATCGAGCCAAACATGGCGATCGATCGCCTAGCCCTTAATTTGGCTACTGCCTCTCGGCGATCGGTCGCCTCATTTTAGGCGATCGATCGCCTAACCCGCAAAAATGCTAATGTCCCTTGGCGATCGGTCGCCTCTTTTCAGGCGATCGATCGCCTCGCACAGACATGCGATTTTCACCATTTTTGCTCCCAAAAAAACCTTCCAATCCATACCAACACTTAACCCAACAAACCAACAACATCAAATGCAACATAAACCACCAAAATATACTTCAAAACAAGTATAAATCCAACATATAACCAAACCCACAACAACCCAACACAAACCCATTTCAAAACCCTTCAAAATCATACCAAACTTAAACAAAACACAACAAAATTAACCATGAGGTATCCATACCTCTTGGGGACCTCAAATCACCCAATTAACTCCACAAATCCAGATTTTTGAAAGGTTTCTCTTCACCCCAAAGCTTGAACTCGAAAATGGAGAGAAAGGGGAAGGGTTTGGGTGTTGTTTGGTAAAGGTAAAGTGAGAGTGGATGGGGTGGGGTTGGGGAATAAAAGTGTTGAGTTTAATTAAAAGTGCCATCCACAACCCATGGTGTATAAAACACCCCAACATGATATTTTCCAAAGCATTAAACCAAATGCACCAAAATATCAATTAAACACATGATTTCTAATTAATTGCTAACCAAGGCAAATAAATCATGCTTCCAACCATAATTCCCAACATGCACCCTGAAATGCTATCCCGGGTCACTCTAACACGTGACTAAGCATTTCCCCATAATAATTCCAACACATAATTAATTACCATCATAATTAATCATATAATCACAATTAATGCCCAAATGCAATTAACCATTTCGGGGATATCACAATACTCCCCTACTTATAAGATTTCGTCCTCGAAATCACATGCACTTACCCCAAAAGAAACTAAACATAAACACATACCAGAGAATAGTTCCGGGTAGTGCTGCACCATATGCCGCTCCGTCTCCCACGTAGCCTCCTCGACACCCCTGCGATCCCACTGAACCTTGATCATCGGTATCACTTTGTTCCGAAGTCTACGGTCTGCTCGATCCAGAATTCTGACAGGCCGTTCCACATAAGACACATCGGACTCTAACTGAACTTCGGAAGGCTGTAAAACATGCGACGGATCCGGCTCATACTTCCGCAGCATCGATACATGAAACACATCATGTATACCAGATAAAGAAGGCGGTAAGGCCAGCCGGTAAGCTAAGGTGCCAATGCGCTGCAAAATCTCGTACGGTCCAACATACTTCGGAGACAGTTTCCCGCGCATCCCAAATCGCACAACGCCTCTGAAAGGCGAGATCTTCAAAAAGACCTTATCTCCCAACTGAAATTCCAACGGTCTCCGCCGTTTATTTGCATAAGCTGCCTGTCTGTCCTGGGCTGCTTTCATTTTCTGCCTTATCGTCTTTATCTTTTCTTCCATCTCCCGAATCAACTCCGGTCCTCCGACCGATTTGCGGTCCAAATAATCCCAACACAAGGGTGATCTACACCGTCTGCCATAAAGAGCTTCAAACGGAGCCATCTGAATACTCGCCTGGTAGCTATTGTTATAAGAAAACTCTACCAAAGGCACTGAATCCTGCCAAGAGGCATCGAACTCTAAAACACAAGCTCTCAACATGTCCTCGAGCGTCTGAATAGTGCGCTCGGTCTGGCCATCCGTCTGAGGATGATAAGCAGTGCTCAATCTGACTTCAGTTCCCAAGGCTGACTGAAGGCCTTCCCAGAAATGAGATGTGAATCGCGGATCTCGATCTGACACTATGGAAACGGGGATCCCATGCAATCTCACCGCATCTCTAATATACAACTGCGCCATCCTCAAAAAGGTGAAAGTCATGCTATAGGGGATGAAATGAGCTACCTTGGTCAATCGATCCACAATCACCCAAATAGCATCGAAGCCTGAAGCACTCCTCGGCAAATGAGTCACGAAGTCCATGGAAATGTGTTCCCACTTCCACTTCGGTACCTCCAAGCTTCTTAATTCGCCGCCAGGTCTCTGTCTCTCTGCCTTAACCTGCTGGCAGATCAAACACCTCTTCACAAAAGCGACGACATCAGATTTCATTCTCTTCCACCAAAACTGACCACGCAGATCTCTGTACATTTTCTCCCCGCCTGGGTGGAGGCTAAGTCTGCTACTATGAGCTCGCTCTAAGATCCCTTTACGCAACTCCGGCGTACTCGGAACCACCCATCGGTCACCCAATCTCAAAGACCCGTCATCGGCCACTCTGAATTTCGTTGGCTGACCAAGATGTACTAAAGATAGCCACCTCTGAACCTCATCGTCTGACCTCTGAGCTCTCCTGATGTTCTGATAGATATCTGGCTCAGCTAACAAAGTCGATACATACACAGGTGATGCATCAATGTCAAAGTCATAGCCCAGATGGCAATAGGAGGTCATCATAGCCGACAAATGGATGACGTCCTCAGCAGAACTCCTCACTTTCCGGCTCAAAGCGTCTGTTGTCAAATTGGCTTTTCCGGGATGGTACTCTATCTCGCAATCATAGTCCTTGAGTAGGTCCATCCACCTCCTCTGCCTCATGTTCAGCTCTGCCTGAGTGAATAAAAACTTGAGGCTCTTGTGATCCGTGTATGGTAAATGAAGTACCATACAAATAATGCCTCCAAATCTTCAGGGCGAAGATGATAGCCGCCAATTCCAAGTCATGAACTGGATATCTGGTCTCATGCGGCTTCAACTGCCTCGATGCATAAGCTACCACATGCTTATCTTGCATCAGTACACACCCAAGGCCCTGGAGTGATGCATCAGTATACAGAACAAATCTGGAGTTCTCCGTAGGGATCACTAACACTGGCGCCGTCGTCAACCGGTGCTTTAACTCCTGGAAGCTCTCCTCACAAGCTTCTGACCAAAAGAAAGGCACACCCTTCTGGGTCAACTGTGTCAACGGCTTGGCAATCTTCGAAAAGCCCTCGACGAAGGGTCGATAATATCCGGCCAAACCAAGGAAGCTCCGAATCTCAGGCACAGAAGTGGGGGCAGCCCACTCCATCACAGCCTCAATCTTCCTGGGATCCACTGATATCCCGCTGCTCGATATGACATGGCCCAGAAACACTACACTGCTCAGCCAAAATTCACACTTACTGAGCTTAGCATACAACTGATGCTCTCTGAGAATCTGAAGCACTGTCCTCAAGTGTTTCACATGCTCTTCCTCACTCCGGGAGTAGATGAGAATGTCGTCAATAAACACAATGACGAACTGATCAAGATACGGCTGAAACACTCTGTTCATCAGACTCATAAAGACCGCTGGAGCATTCGTCACGCCGAACGGCATCACTAGGAACTCATAATGTCCATATCGGGTCCGGAATGCTGTCTTCTGCACATCTTCCTCTCTGACCCGAATCTGATGATACCCGGATCTCAAATCAATCTTGCTATACACCCTGGTACCTTGCAACTGATCAAACAAGTCATCTATCCTTGGGAGAGGATACTTGTTCTTCACTGTAGCCTTATTCAGTTGCCGGTAATCGATGCACAACCGCATCGAACCGTCCTTCTTCTTCACAAAGAGAACCGGTGCGCCCCATGGCGACACGCTCGGGCGTATATATCCCTTGTCAAGGAGATCCTGCAACTGTTCTTTCAACTCTCTCAATTCTGCCGGTGCCATCCTATAAGGTGCACGAGAGATAGCGGATGTCCCTGGCAACAGCTCGATCCCAAACTCAACTTCCCTAGCCGGTGGAAATCCTGGGATCTCTTCTGGGAATACATCAACAAACTCTGCTACCACTGGCACATCCTCAACTCTTAGTTCTTTATTCTTCCCAGATGTGTCCACGGCATAGATGAGATAACCCGTGTGGCCACGTTCCAACAACTGAGTCATCTTGATCGCTGAAATCAACGGAATCTTCGCACGAGAACCGTTGCCATAGAAGGTCCACTGACTGCCCAACTCAGGTCTGAACTTCACTGTCCTCTGCCGGCAATCTACCACTGCCTGATATCTGTTCAGAATATCAATACCCAAGATGCAGTCAAAGTCTGACATGCCCAATACGATCAAGTCTGATCTCAATTCGTTGCCCTCAAAATAAATGAGGCAGTCTGCCATGAACTGATCAGCAACGACATTTCTTCCAGTGGGTGTCGAGACAAGGAGAGGCGTGGGTAGAGAAGACGTGCGCATATGGTGTCTTTCCACAAAACCCACCGATACAAAAGAGTGGGAGGCACCTGTATCGATCAAAATAAAAGCAGGGTACGTAAATAAATGACACGTACCGGCGATCACCTCCTCTGGGGCTGCCTGGGCCTGCTCTCTGGTCAGCGCATACACCTGTCCCTGGGGCGGTCCCACTGTCTGACCTCCTGATGGTCGAGGCCCAAACTGCTGCCTCTGCTGCACTGTCCTATCATCAAACCTCGGCCTGTTGCCCTGAAACTCTGACTGTCCTCCCCGGGTGGAGCAATACCGAGCGATGTGGCCCATCTGGCCACAGATATAACAGGCAGGACACTTGTTTGAAGAATGTGGCCCTCCACAATTGTCGCACCTAGGCTCTCCCGGCCTATTCCCTTGCGTGGATCCTCGGTTGGCGGACCAATTCTTCTTGTTATCCTGTTTCTGACCAAAGTATTTCTTTCCACCAAACCGTGAAGATGAAGAGGCACCACGAGGTTTAAATGGCTCTCCTCGGGGCCTCAAGCTGTCATTAGTCTGCCTCTGTTGCGGTACTGGTGGTGGCATAGCACTAGGATATGCTCCCACCCCAAGCTCGGCAAGCTCCGCCCTTGTGAGAGCATCATCAAAAGAAGTTGGGTTATTGGTGATAACCCGGTCATAGAGCTCCGGTCGCAACCCCTTCATAAAATTCCTCATCTTTGCGTGCCCATTGGTGGCAATGTGGGGAACATACCTCAGCAACGAAGAGTACCGCGTGGCATAGTCTGACACCGTCATGATCCCCTGTTTCAAACTTGTAAATTCGTCCTCCTTCGTCTGTCTCGCTGCTGCGGAGAAGTACCGGTTTAGAAACCTAGTCCTGAAGAGTGTCCAATCAATCACAGCACCTAGTGCTCTTAGTTCCATCACCGTGCTCCTCCACCACATTAGAGGTTTCTTAGCTAACTGAAACTCCGCCAGCCTCAGCCAAGCTGTAACAGCACAAGGAGCCGATACAAAGATCTGTTCAAGTCTTTCCAGCCACTCTTCAGCCTCTTCTCCGGACTCTGTCCCCTCAAACCGGGGCGGATGGTAAGACAGAAATTGCGTCAAACTGATCTCACCCGGTAGTAACAACTGAGCTACGGGTTCCATGCCTACGGCCGGTCGAGGTAGAGGATTTGCCTGTCCAATACTTGCGTTCACACTACCAACATCTCCAACCTCCTCATTAGCAGCCATGCTGTAACACAAATGTTAACAACAAGTCCAAAGCAATATATATGTTATGCCGTTAGATAACAGGAATGAGAATAAGCACGTTAGTATAACAGGATATACATTAATATGCACCACATGCATAAACATGCTTCAAATGTAAGCACCTAGCCAATCATGCTAAGGCTACCCTTCACTCGTTCCCGGGTTCTCTAACCACTGCTCTGATACCACTAATGTAAGGACACTAATCCTTAAGTGCGGAATCAAGGCATAATAGAGCTAATATAAAAGATCAGAGTGTAAAAGAACGTGTTGAGTCTATGAGCTTAAGCATTACATGCCAAAAATAAGGACTACCAAATGGATTAATTACATTCCAATCAATGAATGTGTTCAACTATAGTTTTATACTACTCCTAGAGTAGATACTATCCAAAATAATCCTGTCCTTTCTGCCTCAAAAGAATTCTTCACAAGGCTCACCACCTCAACCCGTTCAAGCCCTTCTATCATGCCAAAAAGGTACCTACAAGGACAACCCCCAAACATGAGCAATAATAATCATTCATATTCAACACAATATGAAGATAAAGCGTAAATGCATAATCATAATAAAACACTTCCTGTTTTCCCCATGCATTTCAAACGCTTCCCGTTTGGTTGTCCCTGTACCATAACTCATGAGTATAATCAATAGATTATTTTTAATGGTCTAAACATGTCATGACATATACCATCTCATCAATACCAAATACTGATCACCAATCCCTAGTCTGTCCATCACAATGTATTTTAATGCCCCTCGCTTATTTACATATAGGCGGCATAGGATAACCTCGCTTCAATGGACATGCGGGACTCCCACCCCTCGCCTCTCATTGAGCAGCAAATACCCTTTCCTCGCCCTATATGATAACCACGCTCAAATGTGACATGCGGCGCTCCCACCCCTCGCTTCACATTTAGCGGAACCAAACAAATAGCGGCAAGCATTAAAATCATCAAGGGATGACCACGACTCATGGGATGTGCACCAATAATCATATGCATCTATAAACATCATGCATAACATGCATTTGCATCCACAATGCAATACCACATATATACTCGCATCCACAATGCATAAACAATGAGTATATAAGATACATGTACCGTTGGGTGCCCGTACGTCCACTACGTACCTTTCCAAAAGTGGAATTGATCTGGCTTCAGTTCCTCGGTTGCGTTGCTACCTGGGATGGTTCTACACAATCACACAACCCCATATTAGAAGCCAAATAATAGCCAAATACCAAAAATTTGACAAAAGAAACCATTTTCCAAAATTCCACAGGCGGCGATCGATCGCTTCCCTCAGGCGATCGGTCGCCTCAAAATTTTCACTGCGGCGATCGATCGAGCCAAACATGGCGATCGATCGCCTAGCCCTTAATTTGGCTACTGCCTCTCGGCGATCGGTCGCCTCATTTTAGGCGATCGATCGCCTAACCCGCAAAAATGCTACTGTCCCTTAGCGATCGGTCGCCTCTTTTCAGGCGATCGATCGCCTCGCACAGACATGCGATTTTCACCATTTTTGCTCCCAAAAAAACCTTCCAATCCATACCAACACTTAACCCAACAAACCAACAACATCAAATGCAACATAAACCACCAAAATATACTTCAAAACAAGTATAAATCCAACATATAACCAAACCCACAACAACCCAACACAAACCCATTTCAAAACCCTTCAAAATCATACCAAACTTAAACAAAACACAACAAAATTAACCATGAGGTATCCATACCTCTTGGGGACCTCAAATCACCCAATTAACTCCACAAATCCATATTTTTGAAAGGTTTCTCTTCAGCCCAAAGCTTGAACTCGAAAATGGAGAGAAAGGGGAAGGATTTGGGTGTTGTTTGGTAAAGGTAAAGTGAGAGTGGATGGGGTGGGGTTGGGGAATAAAAGTGTTGAGTTTAATTAAAAGTGCCATCCACAACCCATGGTGTATAAAACACCCCAACATGATATTTTCCAAAGCATTAAACCAAATGCACCAAAATATCAATTAAACACATGATTTCTAATTAATTGCTAACCAAGGCAAATAAATCATGCTTCCAACCATAATTCCCAACATGCACCCTGAAAAGCTATCCCGGGTCACTCTAACACGTGACTAAGCATTTCCCCATAATAATTCCAACACATAATTAATTACCATCATAATTAATCATATAATCACAATTAATGCCCAAATGCAATTAACCATTTCGGGGATATCACATATATAAAGGCATGAGCCTTTCTCTCTTTCATTATATGTTGCATGCAATTGTGGTAGAATTGCTAATGATATGAGAGTCGTTAGTGTATTATGTGGGTGTTGAAACCCACTTTTGTCGTCTTATGTGTGGTGTCTTCCCTGGCTGGGAATTTACTTTGTGTTCTGTATTCTGATGAGTATTGTGTATTCCCTGGCCCGGAATTATATTATGTGACGTGCTTTTGTTTTGGGATAGCTCAATTTATGGGGAGACTCTGCCCAAATTTTTATAAAAGTCCACAATGTAAAAAGTGGCAAAAAGGGGATGGTAATGGGCGAACTCGATGAGTCTATATGTTGTTAGGATGATGATCTTATAACATTGAGTATTAAAGAAATTTTGTAGTTGCCATTCAATGGTAAAGTATCATTTGAGTTTCCCGATTGATTTTTATTGAAAGCATGTGCCACACATAGTGGTTAGTACACTAATTAAGGGTTAAGGGCTTGGGGTCCTTACACAGACCCACCATGAGAATGCAACATGGATAGTTATATGATCGTCATATGCAATTCTCATAGTGATAATAATGTATGTAATCCTTACGACTTGTGATCATCAGAGATCCCAACATAAGGAGTTATGTATCTTGATATCGTCAAACGTTACCTGTAACAGGGTAATCTATAAAGGCGACTATTGGATACACTACGAATTATGTAGATGGATGTTGACTGATCGAGATAGGATTTGTCCCTCCTATATAACATGAGATGTGTTTGGCCCTTGATCAAGTGAGAACTAAAATGCATGGCCATGCTCGAATGAGTCGATATGAGATATCGAGTTTATTTGTTTATTCTAGTTCTACTTGGGGATCAAGAAATAGAGATTGAATATACGAGTATGACTATTCCATGACTCGTGTTCAATCTAAACACAAAGGACAAAGGGATTAAGTTACATGGTTAATATTATCACAAGTTCTAAAGGTTATGTCGAGTCATTGACATTCTTGTAATTTGGGTAGCCTTGATGTGTTGCTAGACACCGATCGTTGCTTGTAACGTAAAATGAGATTTTATGTCACTGCCAACATTACAAGAACCTATCGGGTCGCACAAAAGATTAAATCGAGAAGGGAAATTAAATTCATTGGATGAATTAATTAATTAAGAAGAGTCTTAATTAAGTGATTAAAAGGTTTTAGTTAAATCATGGGTTTGGGCCCATAAGACTTTAAGAAAGTCTTGAACCTTAATTAAAGCCTTATAATATAAATACAAGGTTTTGATTAATTGTTAATCATACTTTCATATCATTGCTTGATATCAAAACCTAGACTCCACTCCTCAAGCTCTCGGCCGCCGCTTGTTCGAAGATCATCGCCGCCACCGCCTTGATCTTCACGGCCGTCCTTGCTCGGTTATAGTAACCGTGAGGTTTTGTTGGTTCAAGAATAAGTCTAGCAACCTTTTCTTGAACATCCCTTTCAATTGATCGTGTGGATACCGTTGAGGCAAGACCTTGGAGGTGTTGCTCGTGACTCGGGATCGTTGGACGTGGTGCTCCGTGGAATCTGCTCAAACACGCTACAAGGGTGAGACTTTTGTAAACCTTTATCCGATATGAATCCCTATGTATAGATCCGGTGTCTAGTAATCCAAAATTTTAAATTCCGCTGCGTTGTATGCTCTAAGGATTACTAACAAATACTTGCATAGTTTAAGGGGGAGAGCTTGTGTATGCACGGTTTGAGGGGGAGAGTTATTTATTTAATGCTATACTTGTTTAACTTGTATGTGCTATGCAATTGTTAAGGGGGAGTCATTTGTACTCACATTTCATGCATATTACTTATTCAAGTTTATCAAGTTTTGTGATCATCAAAAAGGGGGAGATTGTTGATCCTTAAACGCATGGTTTAATGCGTTAATTAATCCCCGGTCTATCTTTGAGTTTTGATGATCAACAAAACTTGTGTTTGCTATACTAATATATCTACTTAGTGTGCAGATTAAGTGATGAAAAGTGGATTGGAATGAAGAAAATCGATTGTGCATGTTGTGGGCTGGATCGCCCCAGGCGATGGTGACCATCGCCCAGGCGATGGCAGCCAAGTGCGACATCGCCAGGAACTTCGACTGAAGCGACGCCGAGGCATGCACGGGCATGCGCGCAGGGGGAGATCGTTTGAGGCGATGGGCTGATCGCCCGAGGCGATGCGATGAACGCCTGAGGCGATGTGGAGTTCGTTTTAGGCGATGACAGATTTGGACATGCTGAGGCTACGACCTTGATTTTTGCGTTTGATCGCCTGAGGCGATCCACCGATCGCCTGAGGCGATCTGTGTAAAATGCTGACCGTTGGGGCGCGGCGATGGAGATCGCCTGAGGCGATGGCTAAGGCGATCGAGGAGTGATTTCAGCCTTATGTGTAGCAACGGCTAGTAGGAGCCTAGGGGGCTCCTACACTATAAATATTGATGTTTTGGAGCATTTTGAAGACAAGAAACAAGCCTACAAACTTCTACAAAGCTTTGATCATTCAAATTTCATATAGCTTTGCAATCTCCATACATTGTTGTTGTATTTGAGCTTGTAATCCTTTTCTTTTGATAGAGTCTTGTTATCTTCGTGTGAGTACACCTTGAAGGTGTTTTATTGAGTTTATTATAAAGGTCCTCCAACACCAAAGCAAGTTGGAAATTGTAAAGTCGTCAACAAGTAAAGTTGGTGCATGTGTTGTGGCTATCCTTGGAGCCCTTAAGGCCAAGAAGACTCTTGAAGAATGTTGGTAGCTCGTGAAGAGCTTTGTGTACTCGTGAAGAGTATTGTGCTCGGGAAGAGCTTTGTAAACTCGGGAAGAGTTGGGTTGTGGCTAACTTGGAGCCCTCAAGGCCAAGATCATTTATTCTAGTGGAACGTCGGTTGGAGGTTATCTAACCGGGAAGAGGAGACGTAGGCGATTCATCGCCGAACTTCTATAACAAATTCTTGTCTCATTTACTGCTTTATTACATTACGCATTTATTTATTTATTTACTTCTCCTTTTCTTTTATTTATCGATTGACGTAAGGATTCCGCAAGCGCAAACTATTTTGTTTTTGCAAACTCATTTTAAAAAGCTAAAGTAGCCAAGGAATCTCATTCACACCCCTCTTCGATTCCAACACTACTGCTGTTTAAAGTTCTTAGCAGATTACTTCAAATTGGCTTCCTTTCAAAGACAAAGTATCACCAGCCAAGTTTCCCCATCACAGAAAAAGGGGAAAATTGTTGGAAGATTTCTAAGTTTTGGTGATAACTAGGTCTACCGCATTAACCAGAGTACTGTCTCAAAGCGGCTACCGCTATCTTTGGCGAAATCATAGACCCAGAAGGTCTACTGAAAGTAACAAGCTAAAACTTCTACTGCTTCAACAAATCTACCGCAAAGCCAAATGATAACTACTGGTAGAAGCCTACTGGAAAAGACTAACAAGAAGGAAAGATGACTTATGTCTAATAGACTAAGTCATTCTGGGAAGACAGTAAATGATCGCCGAACAAGACAAACAAGAAGATGCACTACACTGATAGCGCTACTTTTTGCATCAGATTTGTTAGCCGTTGTTAACGAATATGGAAAGAAGACAAACGGATTTTGGACGCTAATCAAAATGAAGATTTTAAGCAACTCTTTTCATATAGAGAAAAGTTGTTGTTGGACTTTCGAGTCTATAAATATGACAACATGGAGTTTGAAGAACATCTCGCTTACATGGTGAATCAAAGGCTCCAATATTCTAACATTCATAATCTAGCACTCAAAAAGCTACAGAGAAGTAACACTTCAAAGTGATCTTGAAGATCAAAGCCTTAAGTCTACTGCTCGAAGAACTCCCAAGCTTAAATAGATTTTACAGAGTGTTAGGAAAAACATTGTATTCCCAGACATTAGTTCTGAATTTGTGTTATCTGTGTGATCTAAGAGTTTAGGCTATCTGTGTGGAAATTAGCTAAGTGAGTTGTATACTTGTGTAATAGTATAAACCAACTCTTCTAGTAAATCATACCTGCGAATGAAGAAGGCGAGACGTAGAAATGGTTTGTGCTTAGAACTTCCAGAAACAATCACTATCTCTTTACTTTACCGCGCTTACTTTTCTGTCCCTTCTACTATTGCCTATCAGTTCATATTCACAAGTCAGGTAGACACATTCCGCACTATCTTTTTAGTTGTCTACTGCCTTGAAAATCAATTGAGACCAAGCAGCACTTAACAGTCTGCTGTATTTCAAGAAACGGGAATTTGAGCATAGTGTTTATTCAACCCCTTCTAAACATTATCCCGATCCTAACAATTTTTTGCACATCCATATGGCAAATTTTGACCACTTCAAGGTGAAAATGGGGTTCCTCGCTGTTGAGCCAAAAGATCACGATTCAAGATGAATTCGTGAGGAAGCGGCATCTCTTTAGGATCTACCCCAGTGTTTAGAAATTGGTTAATCGGTAAAGATGCATGTACTTGTTGCCTTGCCCAAGAGAGAGACACAAGTCTTAGTGACCCCGCTAAATGGTGATTCAATATAGATTCTACATCTTGAAAACAAGCAAATTTTGGGGCCGCTTTATGATAATAAAACCCACCAGCAAAAAGCATTAATTGGTATAGATGGGATACACCGGTCAGAAAAATCTATGATTATCAGGCTTCGAAATTAATTAATATTTGATCTTGAATTACAATCCTTCTACCTTTATTTATTTATTATTATTATTATTTGTTCAAAGAGGGAGCTACCTAATATTTTTTTCCATACAAGTAACGCTAAAACAATTTAAAAGCTAACGTAAATTTTTGGATAAACTCACTTAAAATCTCACCTCCAAACATAAATTTAACATTCCTCCCTATATCAAAGATTCTTTATTCTAACTCCCTACTATACTTCTTTTCTTTATTCCAACCCCCTACCTACGTCAAAAGACATAAAAGCCTTTACTTTAATTGCATAAAACTCCTTAAAGCTTTTAGGATTGTCATAAAAACACCCAAAATCCCATTTTTAATTATAAACAACTCCTAATAAGGGTACATAAATGTAGGGGCCTTAATGAACATGAGATCCTTCAGTTTCTGTCATCTTGAGAGAACCCAAGAGCATACTTTGCAAATGACTCACAGTTCATGATGAATTTAGCCCTAAAATTCCCTTATGAACAAATGAAAATAAATTACAGGCCCATCATGCTTCCGTGTTACAATAAAATTTTAACAAATTGAAATATACCATTTTGACCATAACGGCACCTGGTGAGGTGGGTTGCAAAGCCACAAGTTGAAAACTTACTGCCTCCAGGTTGTTTTACAAATGGCTCTTCACTATCCAACCTCAGCCCTCAGACGAGGTTAGTCTGCCAGTTATTCTACTCCTTCAGAAACCGCACAACACAGCCCTAATTCGTTTCCTACCTTAGGGCGTAAGGTATAATCAAGATATAGAAAGATTTAAAGAAATCTGGGAGATAGATGGACAACAGCCTTCGTTTTATTCTGGAAATACTTATAATATCTATTACATTAAAACATCTCCTTCTGGGAGGAGACGGGCTTGTTTAGCCTCTCATAAAGATGAGGCTTGACTTAAGAACACATAAACTAAAAACAGAACAATATTACAGACGTTTACGAAAAGCAAGAAAAGAAAAGAAATATTACCATGCTATGAAAGTAGAAAGATTACAAAGCTCGGAGACTACAATTTTAATTCTCATAAAACTATGGAGAATTTTTGATGTCCTTAGCTTCCTGAATGAGTGCCCATATATAGGCATAAATCTGGACTTCAACTTCGGATTCCAATCTTGATAATTGTTAGGTGCGCCCGTGAGTGCGCCTTAACTTTCACGGGGTTTGGAATCTTTGTCTGGTTATGCCAACTTTTCTTATTAATGGTCCATTATTTTTGTCTGAGTGCGTTGAACAGTTACCACACTAATTTTTAATGGTCCACACATTTTCCTTTGTCAGTGAATCTTAACATTACTGGTTTGTGTGGTCCCCGAGCTTTAGGAAAATGTGCTTTCTTGTCAGCAGGTCCTTTGTCTTTTCCTGCCTCCGATCTGTCGGGCTGGGATCGGAATCCTTTCCCAAACTCTGGTTCTTTCTGCTTTGGGCATGCGTGGCAAATTCGATAAATCCATCAGCCAACATGTGCCATGTTGTAGAATCTCCGATAAGTTTCTGTTCCTACCGGAATCTTGTTTTCCCCAAGAATTCTCCTCTTTGTTTCGAAGAGTTCTTCAGCAAATCTTGTTGTTGTTCCTGTCATTGAATTCAATATGAAAGTACCATTGGCTGAATTCTGAAAGAACTTGAATGAGTATTTGACTTTGTCCATTTCGGTTAGACAAACCCAAAGACCTCATGCGCGTCTGGTTGAAACCTCATCTTCTGTGATAGTTCCAGCGAACTGGTATGCCATCTGGTAGCGCTATTCTTATATTTTTTAAGGAGTTCCCATCTGGTCATTTGAGCTTGATAAAAGGAAAAGCTTCAATGAAGCATTTCTTCGCTGGTTCTGGAGCAGCACTGAAAAAATACAAAATATCTCCTCTGGCCAAATGTGGATTATTGGCACATGCCTCGTGAACAACTTCTCTAATCCAATTTGCTAATTTTAAAATTTCAGAGAATGCTGGTGCCACAGTATAAACCAAAGCAAGAGCTCCGAAATTATACCATTCTTGAACTTCGTTTCGATGGCTTCCTGGTTTCATCCAAACCCTCGGATATTTTCCGGAGATATCAACAATAGTTTTGTCTGGGTTGATACCCCGTCTGGTTATTAGTTTCTCCCAAGTGCGTTGGTAATCCTGCATAAGTGAAGAAACTAAATCATCATTAGTTTGAACCCTAGAGGTGCCATTCATTGGCCTAAGGTTCAACTCTCCATCTTTTACCCCAGAGGTGATGGATTGATTTGACGGTTCAGATTGTGATAACACCTGACCCTCAACATTCGCTACAGCTTGTACATCCTCAAGGAATGCATCATCTGCATCACTCGTGACAGGAGTACTTGAATCCCTTGCCTCCGGGTTAGATGAGCCCCGTTATCTAAACACTCTTTTTTGCACCGTTGGAGGTGCGGCCTGGAGGATGGCCCCTTTCAAGACTTCAAACAGACGTTCATGGTCCCGAAAGCAAGCTCGTATATGATCAATAACAAATTCATGTTCTGCTCGTTGAAGCCGTCATGCGACCTCAGCATTGAGACAAAGTGTCCCAAAATCTCGTTCCAGGATCTCCAGGTTTTCCCTGAGATTCCTCACTCGTTTGAGGGTATCGCTAGCAATGTGTCCCTCCATCTCGTGTTAAGAAATCTGCAACAACATTTTTATCAGATTTCACAATGACAATACCATAATCATAATATTGGCATCCAGCTTGCCATCTTAAAAGCTAGTCTTTTCTGGTTTTGATTCAAACTTATTTTTCAAAAAAGACTTGACACTTGTATGATCTATTTTTAAGATAAATTTCTTTGCAAGTAAAAATAATGGCCATTTTTTAAAAGCCTTTCGAACTGCAAAGTCATCCTTCTAGTTGATGTGCCATCTGATAACTTCACTGCTGTTGAATAGACTGCTACAATATCTGCATGGCACTTCTCCATCTGGTGTGGTCTTCATAAGTACCACATCCCACCAATGATCACTGGCATCTGTGTATAATACCAGTTCATTCTCGTCGTTTGGAATTACAAGCTTTAGTAGTTGCTGATAAGTGTGATTTTTACACTTAATTTGATATAAGATTAGGGGCTTTGATATAAGTGTAATGGTTGATGATTTATCACAACCGATGAGGTATTTGTATGTGAGACGTTAAAGAACATACATAGTTGAGTTGCTAGGAGTTCTAGTTGGATGGGGAATGTCCAACTAGATCGGGTTTGTACAAAGAGTTGTATAAATCAAAGTCTTCTAGCGTATCCTTCCACGAGGTGGAATAAGGGGAGACGTAGAAGGATTACACCACTTCGAAGTTCCATAACAAATGCTTGTTTATTTTAAAATATCTTTCAAATGGTTAATCGGTTATAGAGCATGTTATTTCGAGTGTCTTTCGCTCGGTTTTGTAACCGAACTCGATATAATCTGTCGATGCATCATTTCAAGAACACGAGCTATTGAAGCTCAAGTTGATTGAACTCGGGTGTGGAATGTCAACCCACTCCCCGGTTGTTGGTTTTTTCTTTTTTTGTTGGTTTATTCGCATATGGTTCTCTCGGTATTGAAATTTTCGTCAAGCGTGAGTACACTCTTTAGATTTTTTTTTTCTGTTTCTGTTTATATGCTGCATTTACGCACATGTACTCTCTGGCTAAGATTTTTATTGTTTCTTATCGACGGTGCGTTGTATTTTTTTAATTTGAAATAAGTATTTTGGACCTTTGTGGTGAGTATGGATTCGAGCAATCATGTTTATGGTTTAAATTACGCATAGATAAGGTAAGTGGGGGAGGTAAAGCTTGAGTACCTTTTTTGTTTTTATATTCATGCTTTTTTCACGTTTCTTGTCGTAAATGCGTTGTACTTTTTAATTTGAAAGTCTATTTTTTGGTTTGTTATGAAGATGTGCTGATGGGAAATTCTCAAAATCTTAATGCACATTAGGTTTTATGTGAAAGGGAGGTCAAAGTCGTGGTTTTTTGAGTCCAAAAATGTTTGTTCCTGGTTTGCAATAAATAACTGAAGTTTACACACGCACATGGATATATGTATTTATGTATATTGTGTTCACATATTGCCAAGGAGATTTTGTCCTGTTCATGTAAATTGCTTTATTTTGGCTCTATCTTCTTTTTGTCTCTTTGCTAACTACCACTGCCGAATCTTACTTGCAGTTGCAGACAAGAAGAGCTTCTATACTTGCAGTTTAATTAATGGTGCAATTTTATTGGTACAGGTTTCCTATCATAGAACCTGATCCCGGTCATACGAAACTTCGTCTTTCAAGAGAAGGCTTGGAGGCAATTAAAAGAATCACAACCCCTATTGCAGCTGTTGCTGTAAGATAATAGATTCATGACAGTTATCATATCAGCATGATATTGATAGTTTTTCTGTGTGGGGATTGATTAATCTCTCATATTTTAAGCAGTAGAAGATTGGACCGAAGCAAAATTTTTGAAGGCAGTTTGTTTTATTGTTGCTGGTGCTTGAAAATGTTATATACTATAGTTTAGGTGGATTTACCCATGCACTTTCACATCTGTTTGTATGTTCCATAAAGCTTGTTATTCCAAAAATCTTGTCCTTGTGCAGCGTTCTTTTACAGGTTATTGGTCCATATAGATCTGGAAAATCATTTTTACTTAACCAGCTTGTGTCCCTTTCATGTTATGAAGGTCCGACTTTAGTAATTTTATCACATTATGTGCTGCTGCTGATTTTCATTTTTCATTTTGTCTTCTAAATCCTGATTGTAGAGCTCAAATTTTGCAGGTTTTGATGTTGGCCATATGCGTGATACTAAAACTAAAGGTGTATACTGAATTTTCTTTTTAATTATGATGATGGATGTATTATTCTATTTTAAAGGTGCTCAAGTTTTTTACTCGTTTGTGTAGGTATATGGGTGTGGGGTACTCCAGTTGAAATGGATATTAGTGGAGTTAAAACTTCTGTCATCTATCTTGATACCGAGGGCTTCGAAAGTGTTGGAAAGTCAAATGATAGGTAAATTTCGAAGTGTTGTAATTTATTTTAAACTAATTAACTAGTGTACATATTCTTACCAATTAGGTCGGTGGATATATTTATTCTAATTGCTTGTCTTACTGGATTTTTGCCCTGGCAACTGTCATGAGTTCTGTGCTTGTGTATAACCTTCCTAAGTCACCGTTTGGGGTATTGGATAATATTAGTAATCCCGGGATTACTAAGATCATCCAATGTTTGTTTTGTTTTTTAAAAAAAAATTATCCCATCATATTTATCACATTCTAATCCCACTTTGCAACAAAATGACATAAATACCATTTCCCGCCTTTTGATTACTATCTCAAAATTTGAAATTCCCGCCAAAAAACTACAATTTATTTCCTACAACTTTATTATTATATTTGTATTGTTTATATATTATTATTATTATTATCATATTTTATTATTATATGACTATAATATATATATATATATATATTATAATTAATATTATTATGTAGTAATAATAATAATTATTATTATTATTATTTATGTATATATATATACACGTGTGTATATATATATTATTATTATTATGACTATTACTATACATAATTATTATTATTATAAATATATTATTATAGATATATATTATTATTATTATTATATAATCCGTATATATATATATATATATTATGATTATGATTAATAAATATGTATATATATTATATAATCATATATAGAAGAATCATAATATATAGATATAGATATATATATATTAATATGTAATAATAATAATTATTATTATTAGATTACTATTATAGAAGAATAATTATTATTATATACTATTATTATTAAATCTATATCTAGATCTTATATATAATCATAATATACATATATATATATATATTATGCAATAATAATAATAATTATTATTATTATTATATTACTATTATTATTATAAATTATATTAATATAATATTATTATTATTGTTATTGTTTTGTATATATATATGTATGTATATATATGTATATTAAATAATAATAATAATAATGATTATTATTATTATTATTTTTATGCATATATATATATACATATATATATATATTATGTTATATTATGATTATTATTATATATTATTATTATTATTTTCTAAACACAATATTGTATATATATTATATATTATTATTATTATATATACGTATTTATATATATATATATATATATATTTTGATTATGATTATATATTTTTAATTATCCCTTTTGTTCTATTCTTCTTTTCTCTCTATATGTCAGTCTTTTTGCTTCTTCTCTCCTCTTGTCCTTCCCTCCTTATCCTCTGCTTTCTCTATCTTGTCTACCTTACCCTCTTCTATCTCATCAAAATATTAACCTATACCTAATATCTATCCTATATATTGCATTGCTGTGGTATTTTAGTCTTTATATCAAAGAAATAAATCCTTATACACACTATCTTATCTCCCAATCAACCATCATATAACTTATCACAATTTAATTTTTATAATCATTTCATAATTTTAATCATTACCAGTTAATTAGTCACCACATCCATACACTAGTCAAACCGGTAACCAATAAATGGAATCATGTAGGAATCTTGGCCATTTAAAAGTTCTTGGAAATAAAACTACTAACGATCTATCCTGGGACTCTAAAAACTAAGGCTAATTTAAAAAAAAAATTGTGAATTTTAAAAAATTTTAAAAATAATGTGAAATTTTTTTAAAAAAAATCTAAGGTGAAACGCATACACAGTATGCGTTTCTTTGATTTTAAAATTTTAATAAAAAAATTAGAAACGCATACTTTCTAATTTCTTTAATATTTTTTTTTTACACAGTATTCGTTTGTTGTTTTTTTAAAAAACATTTTTGTTTTTTTAATTATTGAAATGTTATTATTAGTCATAATTTTGTTGTGTATATCTACTCAATTTTATATAATAGCAATTCACAAAATAATTATACTGAAATAACTAAAATAATCTTACTAAAAATTATTACAAAAAATCTTATAGAAAATCATCCAGAAAATTCTTAATATTAATATATAAGTTTTCAATAATTTATATATTAATGCATTTAATTTATTTATGAGCTAAAATTTTATAATTGGATTGCTCCCACTCTCCACAAATTTATATTAAATTAAAAAATAATTAACAGCAAAAATAGTTACAACCCTTCAGTTAGCTGCTAAAATCAATCAAATTGCCATGTTTAGCAATGATTTTGTCCGAAGTGACGCAACAACTTTGACCATGCGGGGGCGAGCAGAGTATCATCCTGCATGAGATAACCTGTTCGGAATGGATTGTCCTGCTCGACAATGATTTTATCCGATATGACACATCCTTCTCCCCACATCAAATAATAGTAATAATAACAATAATAATAATCATATATTCATAATAAAAATAAAATAATAACAATAATTTTATTATTTGTGGGGATTATGAATTAATTACTGTTTTGGGATTCCCGAGGGTTTTAAATCCGGTTTTTGGAGTCGCTAGATCCAAGAGATGAGTATTCTCATCGTGGTGATAACCTTGGAATTTGGTTTTTGGTGGAATCTGGGGTCCGGAGTACTTTGTACTGGGGCTGGTAATATAATTAGAGTTGGAAAGATAATTATTGAAAACAGATGATTTTTAATTAATCGTGATGTAGTTGTGGAAGTATTGGTATTTTGGAGCCTGAGTGCTATATATGCCAAATGGACTCGATATTCCGTCATTTTTAATGAATCATAATAATTATTATAATTATTATTTTATTTTTATTATGAATATATGATTATTATTTTTATTATGAATATATGATTATTATTATTGTTATTATTACTATTATTTGATGTGGGGAGAAGGATGTGTCATATCGGATAAAATCATTGTCGAGCAGGACAATCCATTCCGAACAGGTTACCTCATGCAGGATGATACGCTGCTCGCTCCCGCATGGTCAAAGTTGTTGCGTCACTTCGGACAAAATCATTGCTAAACATGACAATTTGATTGATTTTAGCAGCTAAATGAAGGGTTGTAACTATTTTTGTTGTTAATTATTTTTTTAGTTTAATATAAATTTGTGGAGAGTGGGAGCAATCCAATTATAAAATTTTAGCTCATAAATAAATTAAACGCATTAATATATAAATTATTGAAAACTTATATATTAATATTAAGAATTTTCTGGATGATTTTCTATAAGATTTTTTGTAATAAATTTTAGTAAGATTATTTTAGTTCTTTCAGTATAATTATTTTGTGAATTGCTATTATATAAAATTGAGTAGATATACACAACAAAAATATGACTAATAATAACATTTCAATAATTACAAAAAAAAAATTTAAAAATGAGAAACGCATATCATTTTTATAAATAAAAAAAAAATTAAAAAACAAAAAAATGAATACTGTGTAAAAAAAAAATTAAAAAATTAGAAACGCATACTTGGTATGCGTTTCTAATTTTTTTTTTTTAAAAAAAATTAAAAATCAAAGAAACGCATACTGTGTATGCGTTTCTTACTTTTTAAAAGTAAGAAACGTATACTGTGTATGCGTTTCACCTTAGATTTCTTTTAAAAAAAAATTAACATTATTTTTGAATTTTTTTTTAAAATTCACAATTTTTTTTAAATTAGCCCTAAAACTAAGCATGATCTACGTATATATTAGAAGGCAATGCTCGTGCTACATAAATCCCTAGCATAGTTATTAAAGGTGTTAGGCGCCAAAAAACGATGAACCATGACCTGACTCAAAGCGCTAGGCGCTGGGGGAAGCGTGGCCTAATAGACGTCAGGCGTCGGGTTTAATTTATTCTTAAAATATTCTTACTCTATTCTCAAAATATTTTGTTTTACATTAATTCTTCTCATTCATTAATATCCATTTATAGAATTAAAAATGTAATATAATTAAATTTTACACTTGATATAATAATAATGAATATGCCGTGTTAATACCCTAATATATAAATATGGGGTTTAGTTGTTTAGGCTTATTTAATTGGTTTTGGACTTATTGAAAATAGGATTTTGGCTTATTAGTTTTTAAGTAATTTGAGCACAATTATAACAATACTCTTTCTTTCCATTAAGCCATCGCACACTGCTTAAGCCCCAGGCACATAGGCGCTGAATAGATGTGTGGGGCCTCTCACACACCGCCACACTCTGGTCTGGCTTGGCTTCTCGCCTAGGCGAGTCAAGCAAGGGCTTTTTACAACCATAATCCCTAGTGTGAGCAAGATTGTTGGAATTGTCAAATATATTAGGTTGTGCACTCTATGAAACATATGTTGTCAACTTAGCATGTTATTACATATTTAAGTAATTGAAATCATCAAAAAATGTTATCTTTTAAAATAGAATTATGGTAGTGCTTTTGTGTTTGATACTTTTAATTGATAATTTTTTAGGTTCCGCTATGCTTTAGAAGATGCTATTGTCCCATTATTCCTCGTCCATCTTCTAATTTGTCAACGAGAACCATTTTTCCTGCACACTGTTTATTCTACTTCCCCTTTTATGCCCATGGCTAGAGTCAAGATTACCTCTGATTTCTAACTCGGATTAGGTCAATTCTTTTAGGTCTATAGGCAATTCCCCTTTCCTTTGGAAATCTGTATCGAGTAGTCAAGAAAAAAAATCATCATCGGAATGTTCTCCATCACCACAAGTGGTTTTTTTCTAATAACATCCAGTTAAGAATTTTGTTTCTGTACCTCTTTCCCCTTTCGGCTTACAATTCTATATATATCTGGATAAGCTCCTATTGTGATGCTGTTAGTGAAAGATCAGATCTTCGAAGAATTTAATCATGAATATGCATCCTGGTAATAAAAAGATCATCTTTTCCAACGAGGTTCTGGTAGCATCTGTCTTCCTGTGTTCCACATTCTGGCTATTTTCTGTAACAGAGAACGCTATAACAATACACTTCCTTTGTTTACTGATATGTATGATTTGTTCATACCTTATTGGTAGAAATCAAAGAATATACTTAGGAATTAGATTTTATATGATTTGATAGTGATTAGTTATAAAAACTTGCCATAGATTTGTAGATGTAGGCAGTTATAGCCGAATCATCCTGTGTTTGTATTGTGTGACATCTACGCTATACTTTTACTACTAAAAAGTTTAACACTCACTCTGGATACCACCTCTAAATTCCTCAGCATGTCACACTGTATGCCAGTTCTGTTCACTGGAAAATAATGATCTACAATTTCAGTTTGTAGATATTATAACTTGAGGACTTTTGATATTTTTTTTTATTGCTTTAAGCTTAGATACGTGAAGCAGATGTGTCTCGACTGTCATTTGCAGTTGAACTTGCTGAAGAATTTTATGGAAGGTTTGTATTGACATTGCTCTTGATCAACATAGTTAGGTTCCTATCAGCTTTAACTTTGCATCTCAGGATCTCAACTTGGTCCATGTTTCTTTCTTGTTTGCTGTTTCTTGCTGTTGTATTCGGAACAGAGTGAAGGTAATTCTCCCATTTCTTTTCCTCCTTTCTTTACGTTTTTGATAATTTTTCACCTAAATGAAAACAAGAAACAAAAGATGAGAGATACTAAAGTTTTACTTTACTTTCTATTGATTTATTATTTCTGCAGGGACAAGATGTGGCTTTTGAACCTGCTAAGTTGTTATGGTTAATCCAGCACGATTTTCTTCGTAAGTGTTCCTGAAAAACTATGATATTCATGCATACAAGTATTTAGAAATTGCAAAACATAATTTTGAAATAAATTGAATATGTACAACCAGCCGTTTCCGGCCGACTATTTACTTTGCATGAACTTTTTTTGTCAGGGGAGGTCTCTGTAATATTATCCCCTTTGCATTACTTTTCTCACCTTTTGCCAATTCTTGAACTTGATACTTTTTCCGACTATTTACTTTACACATGAACTTTTTTTTGTCACGGGAGGTATTCGTAATATTAGCCCCTTGGCATTCCTCTTCTCACCTTTTGCCAATTCTTGAACTTGATACTCTTTGTCAGCATTATTAGATGGAAAGTCTGTGCAAGAAATGGTCGATGAGGCTCTCCAAACAGTCCCTAATACTGATGGTCAGTGTTTTTCTCTGCTTACACCGGCTATTCGACAAAACATGCTAACAATTTGTTTGATCATATTTTTAATTGTGGGAGCTTTTTGAACAGGGGACAAGAATATTGATCAGGTATGAATTTCTTCTTGTTCCATAATGATGATAAATACTTATGCTCATGGTTATAAAAAGCCCTCGCCTGGCTCGCCTAGGCGAGAAGCCAAGCCAGGCCAGTGTATGTCGCCTCTGGTGTGTGAGAGGCCCCACACATACATCAGGCCGTGCTTATTCAGCGCCTAGGTGTCTGGGGCTTAAGCCGTTGGCGATGGCTTGATGGAAAGGAAGAGTGTTAATGAGATTGAGCTTAAATTACTTAAAAACTAATAAGCCCGAATCCTATTTTCAATAAGCTCAAAGCCAATTTTAAATAAGCACAAACCCTATATTTATATATTAAAGTATTAACACGTCATATTCATTATTAATTATATCAAATGCAAAACTTTAAATATAACTACATTTTTAATTTTATGAATAGGCATTAATAAATGATAAGAATTAATGTAAAACAAAATATATTTTGAGAATTGAGTAAGAATATTTTAAGAATAAACCCTAATTCAATCAAGCATATTTAATTTATTGTTTCTTTTTTTTATATAATTGTTTAATATTGAGTGAGATTCATTTTTATCAAAAATTCCTCGTGCAGTAAATATTTATATTAGAAATGAACAAATATTACAACATGAGTAGCTTCTTAGCTATATAGTTTGGCTATTTTGGGAAAAAATATTCATATCTAAATATTTAAAATTTATTTTTCCTAACGTCTATTAGGCCACGCCTCGCTAGCGCCTAGCGCTTTGAACCAGGCCATGGTTCATCGCTTTTTGGCGCCTAACGCCTTTAATAACTATGAGCTAAATATGCGCATCATGTTTTTTGCCTTTTATTTTCAGGTGAACCAAATCCGTGATTCTTTAGCTATCATGGGCGGAAATAGTACTGCCTTTAGCTTACCCCAGGTCTGTAAGTTTTGCTACTATATTTGTCAGCTTTGTTTTTCTTGTTGTAAGCTGTCGTGGAAATGCTCCCTTTCGGAACATGGGATACTTTAAGGCCTGCTTGGTATGTAGGATGAGATAAATGAATAATAACTAATAAGAGTGATTAGCAAGATAAAATTAAGGATAAATAATATAGTGTGATAGGTTATATGATGTTTGGTATGATTTTAAAATGATGGAATAATTTTATTTATTATGTTACAATTACCGAAATACCCCCATAATATATTCACAATTACTAAGAAATTATAAAGACCAAATTAATAACATATTTAATTAATTGGATATATAATTAAATATTTACAAAGATATTTTATAAAATAATATAATTTAGATGTATTAAATTAATAAATTCAAAAATATGATTTTAGTTATAAAATAAATTCAAATAAAACTTATAAACTACTTACTTAGTAATACAATAATTTATAATAGAAAATAAATTATTAGAAATAAGAATAATAATAATAAGTTAATATAAAATATATAAAAAATAAAAAAATAATATAAATAATAAGAGCAATAGTAAATAATAAGAAATAAATTTCTTATAAATGTGAAATCTTGTGGTAAATAATAATCTGTTCTTATAATAATTGGATTAAAATTTAAAAAAACTATTGTTTTGCTCTATTAAATTATTTTAATAATAAATTTAAAAATATTATATTCGTATTTAGATTTTCAATTATTCTTCAGTATCCAAAATATAGAACAAAATAAATACAAATATTAATTAATAACATATAGAAAAACTAAAATTAATAATATAGAAATATTTAGAAAGTAAAATAATAATACAAATTAGAATATTAATGTTAATATTAATAAATGTTACGAATAATTATAATATTATTCATATTATACATTATATTTAAATATTATTTTAAATTCAAGGATATTATAGGAAAAAAATATAATCATTCCCTATCATTCACTCCTCCAAGGTATTATTTAACCATCAAAGGAAGGATTAGAATCTATACAGTGCGGGCCGATGTGGGCCAGATGCGGGCCAGACGGGCTATCACGTTTTTTATCACGCCTACCAAACGCATGATAAATAAGTGATTAAAATGTTAATCACCCATTATCATGCATACCAAACACACCCTAAGTCTTTAACTCGCAGAAATATGCTTTGTTTTAACTCTCATTACGCGTCATTCATATAATCTCAAAATAAATTAATAGCTCAATCTGAAAATTGGTACAGCCCCATCTGCAACGCACAAAGCTTTGTGACATGAAGGATGATGAGCTTGATCCTATTTATGTGAAGAAGAGGGAGAAATTGAAGGAAGTTGTTTCGGCTATTATCCGTCCAAAGATTGTCCAGGGCAAACCTCTCAATGGAGAGGATTTTGTATCTTTTCTTGGGCAGGTGTAAATTTTTTAGTCCATTCATGCTGTTACTTATGTAGCCTGACCAACTAATGCATGGGTACAGAAAAACCAGCAATCCAGTTATAACAGGTCAACAATTGTTTTCTTTGGTTATGGACAATTCAGTTTCTTGCTCAGAGGCTTAAACTATTCTTGGTAAAAATTTCCGCCTAATAGATAATAAAGATTGCTAGATAATACATGGGCTCCATTGCAAATATTATGTGACGATTTAAATGTCAAATGGATTCAATAAAGGATTTTAGTACTCAAATCAAATATTAGTCTGATGACCTTGCCTCTTTGCAACTCCTGTTTATAAATGATGGTTCTGTATCCCAGATTCTTGAGGCCATTAATAAAGGGGAGATTCCATCAGCAGGCTCCCTTGTGGAGTTCTTTAACAAGGGTATTCTGGAGCGTTGTTTGAACTTTACCAGGAACGGATGGGCTATCTGGGTCTACCCACATCAGAAGAGTCGCTGCAACGAGGCTATGAGGGTGCCAAGAAAGTGGCTATGAAAGCTTTTGGTGAGCAACATTTTGGTCGCCACCATGCAAAGAGCTCTGCTGAGAAGTTGATTGCAGAAATAGAGGAGGTATGAGATCTAGAAAGTGAATCCGATAGCTGGAGTTTTTTTTATGAATTTGTGCTAATTTAGCCATCTACGCGGGTATACAAGAATTTTAGGTTGTCAAATGAATATCAATCCTCGAAACTCTGTGAGGCTCTTTATGCAAGATGTGAGGACAAATTGGCCAACTCCAAGTCCTCAGACTGCCTTCTATGGCTAAGTCCAACGCAGGATTCCTTCAATGCAACCAAAGCTTCGAAAGAGAATGTGTTGGACCTTCTAAAAGCAACTATGAGCTGCGAATGATGAAGGTTTGTGATTTTCTTGGTATTTTTTGATAATTAGTTTCCTAATGGTAGCTTTGTAACACGCAGCTTGTAAATGCAGATGTTGGGAAAGTCATAATCTCTATTTATCAAAGAATACAATTATAGGCTGGTGGCCTTCTCCCTCGTTATGGTGGTTGGTTGGTCGATTTATCATTAAACTTATATTGGTCAAGATTGGAGCCTGGATTGTTTATATTCTTAGGGTGCGCTTGGTTCGAGGATAGGATAAGTGATGGATAGATTAAAAAGTGGATAATGGTTTGATAAATAACTAATGGATAATTTATATTGCGTTTGGTTCATATGATTAATAAAGTATGATAAGTAATATTATGTTTGGTGTACTTGATAAGTAGGTGGTATAAATTAATTTATTCATAAAATGACAAAAATACCCTCGAATAGTTTTGCACTTATTTTTATTATTTTATTTCAATTAAATTTAAATTAATCAAAAAAAATTTATTTATGTAATTTAATTATTAATAAAATATTATAATTAGTTATTATTATTAATAACTAATTATTAATAAAATATTATAATTCGTATTTTGGATAATACGAATCCAATCAAATTTTGGAACTAAGTAATGTTTCAAAAATTCTCTTCCCAAATTCCATCCTATTATCCAAAAAATTTGAAAATATCCTAAAAATTAGATGTGATATAGATGCAGCTATTGTCATGACTAACTAATGTTTGGTGTTCTTGATAATTATGTGGTTATATTAATTTTGTTCGCAAAATAACAAAAATACCCTCGAATATATTTTGCATTTATTTCTATTACTTTATTTTAATCAAAATAAATTTATTTATGTATTTAATAATAAATAAAATATTATTTAAGTGAGTACTATACAGTGTGAGAGTGGCGAGATTGAAAAGTGGTAGGATTGCAATGTGTAGAAGGGTAAATGTGAAACGAATTTATCAAAATCTGTCTTACTGTGCATATTTGAATACATGTATCACACCACATTGTCAAGGATGCTTCCTCCGGTCAATTTCAAATTTATCACGGGCTCTGCCTATTCCTTGGGCTTTTAAAACCTTTAGAAGAACAATGGATTAAGCTTCATAATTTATTTAATCATTTTCTTATCATGTGAGAAGAACACACCCTTAAAGACATATACGATGTTGTTTTGGTCTGCGGAATCTCTTTTTTACAATCCAGTGTGGCATGCTATTGTGGATACTTGGGAAACTCTGGTGTACAACCCCATTCTTGATTTGGACAGGTAACAATTACTTTTTTTAAAAAAAATCCGATTCGTGCACTAAGATGATTACTTCCTGTTGGGTTTTCATACCCCGGCGACAGATCCAAACGCAGCGAAAATAATACAATAAACAGATCTGACCCAGGGATGGATTGATCGCGCCTGATTCATATAGTAACATGCATAAATCTAATAAACACGAAAAGGAAATAATCGATAACAGCGAAATCAATCTGATGGCGGTGATTCCTCGAATCCAATCAACCTGACCAGATCTTCAAGCACAACACCAGTGCTAGTGTTATGTCGGCTTTTCTATGAGAGTGTTTATAGAGAGGAAAAAAACTCCTTAACCCTAGAGATGAACATATATTTATAGGAGTTTGGGTCATTTATTTGGGCTGGGGTTATTAGGGTCCAACGAGTCAACAATTGGCACATTGGCTTGTAGGGCATCTAATGCTAACAATCTTCCACTTGCCCAAAAGCCAACACAAAACTGCAAACTCATAACCAAGTAATTCAATCAAATTGAATAACTTGACGTACTACCAAGTACATTATTATGCAACATAAATATATCAAATGTTTTAATTTTAGAACTTTCTATAGATGAAACATTTTCAAATATAGAAACTCCACTAAAGTGAGGAGCTTTAAGAAATTAAATTCATCTCTTCTAAATCACTCAATATGAGCACTTAACATTTAAGTTTCAATTATCATCAATAGATCGGCGGCCGGTTGATTGTGACTCAGCGAGGCTCAAGTGTATCATAGCAGTAGGGTCACAACCTTTGTGATTTTAGAAGTTAAACAACTTCTTGGGCTTACCCTCAATGCCCCATTGCCAATTAAACTCCTTTTAATAGACAATGGCTGAAATATATTTCCAGCACAACCTACAGATCGTGGGTAGCGCCTAGCATCTGCGCTTCACGGAGACCTAGATACAAATGACTAGCAACGTACGAGAATCTGTCAGTCATAGTTAGCGTACAGTACATTCCTTTCACTCAATATGTCCCGATTGAATCAAGGGCATTGGTTGATCGAGACCCTTTATGATTTCAATAACTATGTATTTGTTTCACGTTATATGATTCATTTGTGTGCGTATATGAAAAACTCCTTTTTCACAAGCACTACCCACTCTGGCCAGAGATTCCTCGAATCATATATAGAAAAACACATAGGACATCCTGGTTCATCAAGACCAGTGAGGAATCCCCAACGACAATCATAGGCCTCTGACAGCATCACTGAATACCCAAAATAACAACTTTATGACCCGCATGTGATCAGTCATTAAATCAAAGTACACAGCTATCTGTCAAGACCTCAATGATGCCCTCGGGTCATGAGGAGTAATGGTGCACAACTATGACTAGAAATTCTATACTCGACAAGTGGTAACCACTTATAGAATTACGAGTAGGGTCGTTCAGTGAACTCATTCCTAATGAGCACTTATTCATGTGTGTTGACTTCTCCAAGCCAACGCCGATGAAACGCGGCGCACTACACTAGACACATCATGAATACCAGTCTCTAACGAGCATATATCGATATCCCATTCTCGGAGGCTCATCGACCAGGAACATTTAGAAATCGTAGTCGAGAATGTATTTCATGGTCACCATCATATGCGTAACCACATTCTATGGACTATAGCAACTTCAAGGACTTCATCAATACATCAAGATGCATGGGTAAACAGGTGAAGAAGTGCCATATATATTAATATTCAAACAAAGATTTGTCATAATATGATTATAAGTACAATCATCAACTATTGATTTACTTAATCATGTATGACAACAATATCTTTCACGTTCCCAAAGTCAACTACTCATGTGTCTTAAGACCATCTTCCCAAGATGTCTAACAGACACCAATCATTGTAAATGCTTTGTCAGTGGATTCACAATATTTTTTTGTTATAGCGATTCTCTCAATAATAATGTCGTGTCTACCATCTCTCTCATTAGATAGTATTTTCTCAATATATGTTTGGATCCTGATGAGATCTTGGCTATTCATAATAGCTCAAATATTGTCACAGTACACAGAGACTGTGTCAACTGCACTAGAAATTACACCCAACTCTTGGATGAAATTTCTTATCCAAACTGCCTCTTTGCTGCATCGTATGCTGTAATGTATCCAGCTTCACTGGTGGAATCCAATGTAGTGTCTTGCTTGGAACGTTTCCAAGAGACATCATCATCATTGAGCTTAAATACAAATCCGAACATCGATATGGTATCATCTACATCCAATTTAAAAACCAGCATCAGCTTAGCCTTCAACTTTTACTTCTCCACTTACAGATCCAAAAACCATGAACATATCATAAGTTCTTCATAAGAACTTGAAGATTATTTTCACAGTTTTCCAGTGACCTTCACCGGGATCTGTCTGATGTCTGTCAATTACTCAAAGAACATAGATCAGGCCAAGTACATACCATAGCATACAATATGCTATTAAAAGTAGAAATATAAGGTACCAATGTCATCTTTTCTCTCTCCTCATAAATCTTAAGACCCATTGACTCGAGAGATGAATACTATAACATATTATGAAGTAACTCATTTTTCGACTATTCTATGCTAAACCCTTTTAGCACGGTGTTTATGTAAGTAGATTGAGAGATTTCAAGCATCCTTTAGATCTATCCCTATAGATCCTTATGCTAAGCACGTATGACGCTTCTCCCAATCTTACATGGAGAAATTAGTAGGTAATCATGCTTTAATTGATTAATCCAATACCATTCACAATGATCATGATATAATCAACTTAAAGCATCACAAATGTAACCATGCTCCCACTAACTCTTTTGCATACACATGTCACTTACGGATTTTTAACAAAACCAAACACTTTGATGATGTTATCAAAACGGAAAAACTTCAGGATACCTTCTTAGGCCCATAAATGGACCTCTGGAGTTTGCAAACATTTTGCTCACTCCCAATGGTTGTGAAGCACTATGGCTGCCTTGTATAAAAGTCATCACATCCATCTCTTCTCATAGTCATAATATGAAGATATAGCTAATAAAATTCGAATAGACTTTAACATCATAACCGATGAAATTTTTTCTCACAGACAACTCTTTGCCTATGAGAAAACTGTTTCCCACCAGTCAAGCTTTGAAGATTACTACCTTCCAATCCACTTCAAGCTTTTGCTTGTAGATCCATTTGCAGCCAATGAGAACAATTCCCAAAAATGATCTACTAAGGTCCATACCTTATTAGAGTACATGGAGTCTATTTCAAATTTCATAGCATTTAATATCCCGAAACGATGTCCAACATCGTCTCCTTGAAAGTCCTAGGATCACATCCATGGTCAAAATCATTATGACTACTTTCTAGGAGTAAATTCAATTCATCATGAATTCTTGAAACATTTTCAGATCTCCTTGGTATGTGTAGTTCAAAAGTTATGATTGACTCAATTAATTTCACGTTTTCACTTTTCTAGTAGTTTGTGGTTCTTGAACCCTTTCAAGTTATATTATATTGTCATTCATTTCTAATAGAAACATTTTCTCTAGAAAGATTGCACCTGCGAAACAAACACTTTGTCTTCAAATGATATATAAATCTCCACAAAATAACATAAGATGGATCAACTATCCAACTTATCTCCCACTGATTGCTTCACATAAGCAGAACAATCTCAAATCTATATTTGGATTATTTTTCAGTCCATATCGTATATGGAGTTTTGGTCACTGCATTGGTATGAATTATATTCAACAAATATGTAACTTTAGAGAGTTACTCAGAGAGAATCACCTTCTCTTTAAGATAACTCAACATCATCTTGCACTGACATTTAGTGCTCCACATACGCCCATATGAATCAAATTCAATGGACATTCAGCACATGCTAAATATATGTTGGATTTAAGTTATCATTCCTTTTATCTTCTTTGAATATAATCATACTAATCATTCATAAGTTCACCAGATTTAATAAAACATGCATTCTTAAAAATACTGCAAATCACATTCCCATATTTAAAAGAATATCATTCTCTATCAAAATAGGAACAATGTTCATGATTAAATCTAGAACAAATAAATAATTGATCAAACCAGTTCCTAACAAGTTCAAGATTTTTTATTAAATAAATATTTCAAACAGCCTTTGCAACAACTCTTGCTACAATGCTTAGCCTCAGGTAGGTTTCACCTTCCTAGGGCTCTCTACTTCTTCACATCACATGCAACTCTTTGCAAGAATGCGAGCACAACTGGCATCATATACCAAAGAAGTATAACCAATAGAAACATTTAATTTTAATATATAACATACCCTTTCTAGAACGCTTCTAGTCTAGGTATTCCTTACAATTTTGCGCCAGTGACCAGCAGCGAAAACATAGATGCCTATCCTTTCTTAGTTGCTACTATATCATTTTTCGTCTTTTGAGGTTGGGAATCATTTCACTTCCTCTACTTTATCTTTGAATCATTCCCATCAATTGTAGAAGATTCAACAAGAAGAACACGTTTCTCCTTTTGAATCAAGGACTCATGAGTTTCCAACATTTTGACTATAAGATCAAATCTACAAAGTCAGTTAATGAGGTAGTGTCACATTCAAATTTTTCAATTTCTCAACAAGAGCTATTTTTCTTACACCATGCTCATAGACCGAAGCCCCATCTCGCATGTGAAATGAAAATAGCTCTTTTGAAATCGCGAGTCTCAGTAATCGCGTCCGTTCACCAAACAACATTTGTAGGTGTTGGAAAATATCAGCAATGTGAGCGAGTTTCTCATATCTGTTTTGAAACTCATTGGTGACATTGATGCTATCATATAGCACCTAGCCGAGAGATCATCATCCCACCACTTCTCAAGTGTGGCGATCTCTTCAAGAGACGAACCGGGAGACACTTCAACATGAGGCTCCCACCAAGGGGATATAGCAACTTTTCAGAAGCAATCATTATTTTAAAATTAATAGCCAATCCTGGTGGTTAATTTGTTTATATCGAGATTTGATGTAATCGGATTCACGGCAATCACAATAATGAGAATAAACAGAAAATATAAGCAAACCGTTTGATTATTAATTAATTCAAAAACTATGGACTTTAGTTATTGAATGCTCCCACTAAATTTTTCGAATTCATCACCCTCATGACAAATGAACGGAAAATCATATTTTCTTAGTGGACTTGGAGTCCAACTAGCTAATGAAAACCCCGGACGTGGGCCCACGAGCTTCATGATACTAAAGGTAGATCACAATTGCATCATATGCAACCTCCAAGATGTTTGCCTTGCGATTGGCATAACCCTACGTGGGCAGGACAATTATGCCTTCTCACGTCAAACTAACCCATCCCACGGATGGAAATGTCACGTCCAAAAGACCCCACGTTGGTGAGTAATCTAGAAGGTTAACATAACCACACCCTTAATTAAGTGGCAGTTAAACGCACAGCTTTCCCATGCCAGATGCCCCCCACGTGGGTGAGTAAGGCAATATGACACAAGTAGCGTCTCATGGTTTAACTGTTGATGGAAGACAGGAAGCAACAAACCCTTTTGAGCTCCCTTTATCAGTTTGATATTATAAGTTTTGAATCATATTCAAAAGAGGGATTTAATTTATTTTAAAATCTCATCAATTGCTTGTTTGTTTGTTTGATTGCCGGATTCATGCAACTATGTTTTATTAATGCAATCATATGTACTAATAAAACATACAAACAAACATTTATCATACATCAAATGCATAATAAAATTAAATATGGACGATTTCAACATTTTCCTAATTGATCCACGAGAGCCAAACGTGGATCACGAGTCTGTCTAAGGTGATGCATGTATGTAATGCAATCCTATTACATTTTGCTTCCATTATACATGTCTTGATCATTGGTGCTCCGTCTTCAATCTCGATCTCCCACTAATTCTAAAGATTTTACATTTAAATCGTGCAAACAAGATAATAGGGATACAAATCCGAGGTGGGATACATCAGAAAAATAGATAGAGCAGGCTCGCAGGCCCGATAACCAAAATCACAATAATAAAGAAACAATAAAAACCTAGACATCCACCTAAACACATTGGTTAAGGCCCGTAATCATCCATCATGCAATCACAACATATGTAATTAAATATTAAACTAAAAAATTACATCATATGTAATTGTACTAATTACATCACATGTAATTAGATGACAATAATTCATTTATTCAATCATTTCCCACTAATCGCATCATTAATTGAAAATAAAGTTAACAAATTAAATAAAACTATTTTATTTAATTTCTAATTAATTAAATTTCAATTAATTGGTAAAATCACTATTTTACCTATTAATCATATTAATCAAAAAATAAAATTAACAAACTAAATGAAACACTTTCATTTAATTTTTAATTAATTAAATTATCACTTAATTGGTAAAATCACTATTTTATCTCAAATCATAATATTAGCCAAAATAAAATTAACAAACTAAATGAAACATTTTCATTCAATTTTCAATTAATTACATTTTCAACTAGTTGTAAAATCTCCATTTTACACTTAATAAATTAAAAATCACATTTTTAATAAATTAAGTATTATGAATTATTATTTCAAAAATAATATCCGGATAAAACATCTAAAATGACCCAAAAATTTTATGGACTCCAAACAACTTGGATCCAAAATTAAAAAATCTTCAAAATTCAAGCCACATTTGAAATTGGTCCCAACAATTTTAAATTTCAAAAATTTTGCCAAAATAATATTGAAATTCGATAATTGGCCCAAAAGAAATTTTGAAATTCGAAATTTGACCCAACTAAAACCCTAACACCACTATTCATCATTAGGAATGGCAACGGGTCGGGTCTGGGACGGGTTTGGCCAATCCCAGGACCCGCCCCGCTACACATAAAACCCGGACCCGCCCCGCTTAGACCCGCGAACCCGGCGGGTTTACCCGCCCCGCCCCGGTTCCAGTTTTTTTATTTTTTTAAAAATAATATTTTTTGCTATAAATCAATTTTGAAACACAAAAGTTAAGTTTTGTGAAAATTTCATGTTTTCTCTTGTAAACATTTATAATAAACATTGTAAAACTATCTTTAAACTACTAAGTATTTATTAATTTGCTCTTATTTCCTTCAAAATGTCCAACTTCTTTAACATGAACACATGAATTTTGATATAAAATTAAATGATGACACTTTATTGTTCAATTAAAGAAGCAAAATGTATAATCAATATCATATTTTTTTAAAAAAAAAATTAAAAATGTATTGCGGGGCGGGTACGGGGCGGGTTCGGCCAATCCCAGGACCCGCCCCGCCCCGCTTCCAAACCTGGTTGAAGCGGGTCCAGACCCGCCCCGACGGGACCAGTTCAATGCGGGTTCGGGCCTGGACTCGTCCCATTGCCATCCCTATTCATCATCTTCCTCTTTAGCAAGTTGAAGGGCGGCGGCTAGGGTTTCAGAAACCCAAGCTCGCGCCGCCGCCTTCTTCTAGTCGCCGGAGAGCCGCACGCACTGAGCCGACCACAGATCCAGATGTTTCGTTGGGCAAGCTTCACAAGCAACGCAACATTTCTTCACGACGGAGCAGGTCGCGAAGTAATCCAGAAACTTGGACACTCAGTAGATCCGATGCTTTTCGTAAAAGGTTCGTGCGAGCTCGCTATTGTTCGTCTTCCATGGAATCACATGATTTCATCCTGCAACAATTGCAGGGGTGCGTGAATCCCGTGCGAAAAACGACCATCCTCAGTGGTTTGAGTTCATCATGGGCTGCTTGCACAATTGCAGAGAACAATTTCTCTGATGTTTGTGCCGCCACCAGCCGGCACGGCGCTGCAACAAGGGAAGAGAAGTATCCGGCGATGGGTATTCTTTGAATCAATATTTAATTATTTTCTATATCTTTCCGGACTCCGTAATTTCTGAAATTTCGAACATGATTAGCATCGATTGGAAACAATCTAATAAAAATTAATTATTGAAAATATGAATCAAGCGACAACCTGGCTCTGATACCACTGTTGGGTTTTCGTACCTCGCCGACAGATCCAAACGCAGCGGAAATAATACAATAAACAGATCTGACCCAGTGACGGATCGATCGCGCCTCATTCATATATTAACATGCATAAATCTAATAAATGCACGAAAATGAAATTACCGATAACAACGAAATCAATCTGATGGCGGTGATCCCTCGAATCCAATCAACCTGACCAGATCTTCAAGCACAACACCAGTGCTAGTGTGATGTCGGGTTTTCTATGAGAGTGTTTATAGAGAGGAAAAAAACTCTTTAACCCTAGAGATGAACATATATTTATAAGAGTTTGGGTCATTTATTTGGGCTGGGGTTATTAGGGTCCAACGGGTCAACAATTGGCCCATTGGCTTGTAGGGCATCTAATATCTAATGCTAACACTTCCCTTGTCCTTATAGTTCAAAAGCATGCTACAATGGCTCTGTTTATTATGTCTTGGATTGGATTTAGCCTTAAAAGAGTAAATTTAACTTCTGAATCATCAATAATGGCTCCTCTAATTCTTGAATAGTGAGATAATGAGAAAGGAGGCAATTCATAACGTAAAGCTTATTAAACCCGACTAGATTGGGCGAAGAAAACGCAAGAAACACGTTTGCTTGCACACAATTTTTTTTTAATTTTTTGCTGAAATATGATAATACTCTGGAAACTCTTGTACTGAATGATTGTGTTTTGCAACAGATGGGCGATCCCTCTTGTGGTAATGGCTTCATAATTGATACTCTACTGGCGATGTTATGGGAAGAAAAAGCATGGTGCGCATTGGATGCTACCACTCTACAACAATCAGAAAGAGTCGAAGATCGGAGTAGAGTAGATATGTTATGATAAGTAGTACACTCGTCGTGCTTTACATTTTTAAAAACAAAGCACGCGGGGTCGATTACATTTACTTTTAAGGTTGGAGAGAGGAGATCTTTTGTGTGAGGTAACATTTATATATATATCGAGTCGATCATAATCACTTTGGGATGCAGGCAGAATGTTTAGTTAAATGCTACAGTTTGCTCTTAAGGTGGTTTCCTATTTAGTCTTAGATTGTAGGTTGGATGGATGGTGAAAAGAGACTGATTTCAGAGTTTGGATGGGATTAAGAGTGTAGAATAACAATATAGAGTAAAATGTTTACTCTTCCAGAGTTTATATCTGTCACAACATATGGAGTCATTATTAATGGACTCATACTCTTAATATCTTATATTGTTTTCTGTTTGATTATGTTTTAAAGAGTAATTTTAAGGTTAATTACATAATCTTATGATTACAAAAAACATCCAGCTAACTTTATACATCCCCTGATATTACTCATTAACTTAAAAAATTACATATATCTTCATTGATATATGTATTTATATATATATATATATATCTTACAATTATCCACTTGAATATTATGTGACAATTTTAAGGTAGATAAAAATCTAAAGGGATATGCATGTAACTTTTAAAGTTAGCCGGAATAAATAAGCTTTGTTTTATATTAGATACAGTGTTGCATCTTTAAATTGTTAATCTTACAATATATTATATAAAACGTGACATCTTCCTTAATAAATCCAAATTGCATCTTATATTTATTTGACATAAAAAAGGCCTTATCGATTTGTAACACTGTAGAACACCGTGTTTGATACAAATTTAAAATATTTCAAAAATACGTAAATCAAATATTTGAATTTATTTACCAATAAATGATTTGTATACCCCAAGATTCTTTCCTTACAACCATTCAGTTATATATCAACACGGGCGAGGGTTAGAGTATATTTATTCGTAAGTGCAATAAATTCCTTAAAAGAGATTTTTCTTGCGGTAAAAAAACCTTAACCAGAAAGAACATACGGTGTGACTCGTGAGAGCCAAAATCATACTTGCTGATGTAGCCCAAGAAACATCATCTTCAAATTTATCACGTTATAATAATTACCTATTCAAGAGACAATTATTTATTTTATTTGATCAGATTTATGAGACATGAACAAGATCAACTGAATATTTTCTAAAAGTTGTACAAATGATGGCGGGGAATTGTCTCATCTTATCCTTTGGATTCCCAACATATAACGTAAAAAACATGTGAGGGATACACTTGTCATCAAATGATGTTAGGATATATGGAGAATTACTCAAGGTATATGGAGCACAAATATATCTGACAGCCCCCGCATAGTTGGATGATAAATATCAATTGTCACCAAAGATTTTGAAAATGGAAGTTTCAACATATTTCTATCGGCCAACGCAATTGCTGTCTCCTCGGTGCTAAAAGGCTTTAAATTAAGGCAGCAAACGTATATCATAACAAAGCAGATTTTAAGTTTTTGGTGAGCAATTCCAGTTCTTTTAATCCTTCTTCGGGAGATTTAGCTTCCCCCAATAGTTTTACCATAGCACTACCAACAATCACGCCATCTGCTCCCCATCTGGCCACCTGGAACAAATATAAGTAAATTATTTAAATGCATGATAATAGATGATGATTGATGTTTTACCAAGAATTTCACCAAATACCAGACCTGTTTAACATGCTCCGGTTTTGATATCCCAAAACCAACCGCTACTGGCTTGCTTGTCGCCTATGAAAACGATAGTCAAGAAAAGGCTTTACCATATGACTTTTAGGGTATCAACAAACCATGAAATACCTTCAAAAATAAAAAAAGTTTTAAGGTACTATAAATACTTGCCTCTTTAATTTCTTGTAGGAGAGATTCCACCTTCAAACTAACAGACTCTCGTGCTCCAGTGACTCCCACCGTGCTCACCTATTCAAACATAAGTTTGAAAAAGAATGATATGAACCAGGGATGAAAATTGAAAAGATACCCTAAAACAAAATAAAACACTCAAAATCTGAAATTTTTAATAAACATATGTACTTTTTTGAAGTCATGGTGGCAACACCCATTTGCCTATTCCTTGTGAGCATTGATATAGGAATGGCTATGTGCTTGAAAGAGAAAAATCATACCATACTTCACAAAATTACTCTTCCACCCCCTCACTGCCCAAAAATCGGAAATAAAACCAAAAAATACGAAGAAAAGAATCTTACAAGATAGACAAATCCTTCTGAAGCTTCAACGATGGCTTTCATTCGTACTGTAGGAGTAGTTGGAGTGGTAAGCAGTACCTGAAATAGAAGCCTCAAATGGATAAACTGATGGCCCCCAAAATACATAAGCCTAACGATGACCATAAGTGCATTGCTATAAATTTTTCAATAACTCAATACATTAATATTGTGTGATAGCTACAAATTACTGTTAAGATAAAATGTTTCCTAAGGCAAAGCATAAAAAAATAAGTCCAAGAATTCACAGCAATAATATTTACTTTTGGGTTTGTTTACATTCTCTCAAGACATTCATCCTATAACTCCATACCCAATTCTATTGTATAGCATTATCCAAAGGGAAACTTCCGAAGTACAAAACGAACCATTGTATTTAAAAATTAAGTGATGAAGAAAATTGTGACAGGAGAGGCCAACCAGCTCAATATTTCTGTTGGCGGTTTCCATTCTCAATATCTCCGTCTCTTCTAGAGGGACATCTGGAACAACAAGCCCTGAAAAGAAAATCCATATTGCCTTTACATAAGAATATAATAACAAAAAGGCTGGGGTATGAAGCAAAAGAGATGGAACAGAGGCAAAGCCAAACTACACACGTACAGAATAGTCACATCCTATCAAAAAGTAAATGAAGGTGAGGAATTCATGGATAATCAGGCACATTATACATGATTCTTCAGGTTACACAAGGATCAACTCAGGAATAATGTGATGCTTTTGATTTCAAAAAGTTAACCAACTAGAAAGTTTCCAAGTTTTATGAACAGGCTAAATGAGTGTCATGATATGATGAAACAGAAAAGAATGCATAGTTAACACAATTACCATGTATTCCGGTATCTTGCAATACAGTCATGAATTTCTCCACACCACGCTTAAGTATTGGGTTATAATACGAGAATAGTGCAAGCGGACAAGACAATTGAGGTACCACCTGTGATGTAACGAAAGAGTTGTATTATAAAAATGTGACCACGAATAAGCTAAATGAAGGCTACGGCTGCTAAACTTTTGGTAAAAGAACATGTAATGAAAAAGATGTCTAATTTCCCCCAAAATCAAAAGAGTAGGTTTCAGGAGGAGACATTACCTAATTTGACATGTCCAAACATAATATTGCATGTGACACAAGCTTAGGAAAGAACAAGGCATAAAGAGGTAGCCCACTTCATTGGCATATCTAGCATAACTTATTGTCTCTATTATGGCTAATTCAAAAGAATAAACACTTACCTCCCTCAACATTGCAATGATTTTCTCAAAGTTGGTGCCTCTCGCTAATGAACGTGTGGCAGCTGCCTGTTAAAGAAGATAAAAATGAATTGGCACCAACCAGACATAATGCTCTATTGTGTTAAAATTATTCAAAAGCTTCACATCAGAAAAATGTTATACAAAGATTACATACACCACATTTTCAAACCTGTATAACAGGACCATCAGCCAAAGGGTCTGAATACGGCATTCCTAATTCAATGATGTCTGAGCCACAAGAGTCAAGGACCTTCAGTGCTTCAGCAGTGGTTGCAAGGTCAGGATCACCGGCTGTGATGTATGGAATGAACGCCACCTTTCATACCAAAAAAATGCTAATAAACAACTATGAAAAATGGACACAGACGACAACATTCACAAACGCACAATCTACTGTAAACACAAATCTTTAGGAAGAATATATGCTAGCATGACCATTAACTAAATTTTGAAAGAGTGTTGATTGACAGATTCACGAAACGGTTTTAAGATGTTTCACTTCTACATAATGAAACAACAAGAGATTGCATAGTGACTTCCAAGATCACGCACCATCTGAAAACCATAGATTGCATGGTGGTAAGTTGAGACTGTCAAATGACTCACTTGAAACATCGAGTAATTGCCATCAAAACAGACAAAAACAAAAATAAAAATAAAACACCAATGGAGAGAGAGAGTTAATGCTAGAAACAATCGTCACAATCCCATTTAGAACCGTGTCATCAATATTAAGAAACCCAAACGAAACCATCGAGAAAAAGGAGGTTGAAATCCAATATAAATCCACCAACATACAAATAACTCGAAGAAAAACCCATCAAAAGATTCAAGAATATGAAGAAAGTCCAATAATTGCTATAACCGGTAATTCGCCATCCCACCAGTAATCCAAAACAAATTTACCAGTGATCCTGATGCTCAAACGGGTTTATAGTGTAACAAAAACAAGCTAATTGACAAAAGAACCCAAATGCTCACTTTTCCTTGCTGTTTTAATCTGGAAAACGTTTCGGATATCCCCAAAGTTGGGGCAGATATGATAGTGGCCATAATGGGCTTAGGCTTGAGTGATTTCTTCGTTAAAGAAAAGAGAGAAGAACGGCGTTCCAGGGTATTCTGATTGGTCTTCAGCTGGAGGGAGCAAGTTCCAATCGCAGCCGCAGCCATTAGTGTCTCACTGTCTCTTCATACAATCCTCTCTCGTTCTTTTACGCTCCTCCGGTACTCCCGACTGCTACACACAGTAAGGGTTTTCTAGAATAGGAAATAAAATAAAATATTGTTCGAAAAAAAAAATTAAATGTATTCACAAATATGTATCATTATTGTTTATATTGCTACAATTAAGCTTTTAATCGCAATGATTTGTGATAGACTACATAAACAATATAGATAATCAAGTTTGGTCAGACGCATGTGTCAATCTTCTCCAAACACTTTTATCGGTCAACATAGAACCGATTTTCCAAATATATAGTTTAATATTAAACTTCTTAATTATTACATATCAATTCATAATACGATATATTATTTAATAGAATCGATTTTCCAAATACATATTTTACACATTTGTGATTTAAAAATAGTAAATTTATCCCTTTAATTTTGAAAATAGATAGTTTATTCCATATATTTTGTAAATAGACAAGTTACTCCATTTGATTTATGAATATGTTCAACACACCCCCTCCTCCATGTAAGAGGACAGTGTGCTATATTTTACAAATCACAAGAATTAAATTGAGTATGTTGAAAATAACATAGGATAAACTGTTTATTTTCAAATCAACTGCATATTTACAAATTACATGGGATAAAATACCTATTAGCAATATCTCACAGATTGGGTTTCGAGTCGGGCATGTGTCCCAAAAATTTGTTTAAAAAATTCTCACTCCCCCCCCCCCCCCCCCCCCCCTAAAATATATATAATGTAACATACTCTATATGATATAATATTTATATTTTAACAACACATTTTAAAAAAAACCTTACAAAAGTATTGGAAAATATAATTCTTATCGACTCCAAAAGGAAATCAAATTTCGTCTTTGGTCGAAAATGTTCTTTCTTTAGATTATTTAATACGAAGTAGACGAACCAATTTGCTTTCATTTCTATTGATTTACTAATCACAGCCTAATGTCTTTGGTTTGAACTATATTTTACATAGACTGACTGACACGATTATACAAATTGAGCTGAACAAGAAGTCATTTGGTCATTCATCTAAAAAAACATGAAAAAAGTTTTAAATATAGAATTCATGTTAGTAGCCTGTGATGGATGCTCTCACATCCAAAAAATTTGCATTACATGTTCAGCATGCATCAAGATCCCGGCATGGAGTAGCCTTAGGCTCGCCTAGCAATGTAATGTTCCCACTAGGGCTGCTTACCGGACCGGGACCGGCCGGTTTCGGACCCGTTATGGACGGAACCAGTCCGGTCCGTTAAGGATCCGGACCGAACCGGTTCCGGTTTGGTCCGGATCCTTAACGGTTTTTTTGATTTTTTTTTTTTATGTTGTAAATGTTTCTTCAATGATGTTCATCACAAATTCAATATATTTCTTCTTCATTTCATAATATAGATGCATACAAATAATTGTAAAGACATGACAATTGAAAATCTAAATAAAAAAATATTACAATTTAGTACTTAGCAGTTTTTATAATTGATAAGTATTGTTTTGGCGTTCTCTTCTTCTTGCTCGTCATAATGATCTACGAATTCGTCAACCGTCACATCTCTTCTATTTTTGCATTCTACTTCAAACCAATCTTTAAGTAACGTGAGCATGCATAACGAATCAGCTGATAGAGTACTTCTGTAGTCTCCAATAATACGGCCTGTTAGGATCGGGGTAGTGTTTAGAAGGGGGGGGTTGAATAAACACTAGATATAATTTCGATTTCTTTTCTGGTTAACTGTAAACTGTTAAGTGTTACAGTTGCTTCTCAATAACAGGCAAGTCAGTAGACACTTATTATAGTGCGGAAGACGTCTACCAAACTTGTGAGGAATAAAACTGAAGTAATAAAGCAGTAAACGAATAACACGAGAGTTGTTTCTGGAAGTTCGAAGCACAACGCTTCTACGTCTCCCCTTCTTCCTTTGCAGGAAGGATTCACTAGAAGACTTGGTTTACACTTTACAGTATACAACCTCCTTAGGCACTAACACACTTGGCCTAAACTCCTAGCAATCACACTCTTCTTATCTTTTGGATACAAGTGATTTTACAACACTCTCTACAGAATAAAACTTTCTAGCTTTGAGAGTTTCTGAGCAGCAGACTTCAATTGAAAATAATCTTTCACAGATTCAGTTTTGTGGTTTGTCTGCTCTTTGCTGAACGTTTGAAATATCAGTCGTATAGCTTTCTTGCTTTGAAGTATTTCTCTTAGTTTGAAAGTTGCTCAGCACTTCTTCATTCTCTGTTTGGACGTATTTATAGGTTTTTGTTGTCCAACGGTAGCCTTTTTGTATATGGAATGGATTGGCTTTCCAAATACCTGTTGTCTTCTTTCCTATTTTGGAAAACAACGGCTCTTTTCACTCTGACGGTAATGGTGGCGGAGATATAGCAGGGTGCGCCGCTCTGTTGTACCTTTGTCAGAGAATGTTGTACTTACTTTGTCTTGTTGCTTAGACTTCTGCTGGTTTCTTTGTTCAACTGGTCGTTCATCCTCTTAAGACCAGTTGATGTCCTTGTTCAGTGAGAGACTTTGCAGTTGATAGTTATCCAGTTTATATCTTCACCCGGTTGATGTCTTCATCCGGTTGATGTCTTTACCAGTTGATAACTTGTCCGGTTGATGTCTTCTTCCAGTTGATGTCTTGTCCGGTTGGTATCTATCCAGTTGATGTCTCCATCCGGTTAGTGTCTTTATCAGTTGATGTCTTCATCCGGTTGGTATCTATCCAGTTGATGACTTCATCCGGTTGATGTCTTCATCCAGTTGATGACTTCATCCGGTTGATGACTTCAGCCGGTTGATGACTTTATCCGGTTGATGACTTTATCCGGTTGATGACTTTATCCGGTTGATGACTTTATCCGGTTAGACTATAATATCCGGTAGATCTTTAGCATCCGGTTGATCTTTAATATCCAGTAGGTCTTTAGCATCCGGTTGATCTTTAATATCCAGTAGGTCTTTAGCATCCGGTTGATCTTTAATATCCAGTAGGTGTTTGTAATCACCAAAACTTAGAAATCGTTTTCCCAACAATTTCCCCCTTTTTGGTGATGACAAAACTAAGCAGTAATCGATTTCCTACTAGAGTAAATAAGATAAAAGTCCTGAAAATGCTTGAAGACATCATGAAAAAGAAATTTTCATTAAATATAAGCAGATTACAAGTTGTAATCAAACTGGACAATTGAGAGAAATTCATCTTTATATAAGATGAATTCTTACACTTTGAATAGGGTCTAAGACAAGTCTAGTTTTACATAAAATAGATGATACATGACAAATTTCTCTTTAATTAAACAAAGTAGACCGGAGGGCTTCGATTCACTTAGTTGCGGAGAGGAAGAGCTCGATCCACCTTGTTTCAGAGAGAATGTCGGGAAGAGGAAGAGTCATATGAATATTCATCAGGCAGCTCCCTTAGTTTTTATGGAATCACCTAATAAAAATATTCTATCTCTGTTGAGAATACTCTATCTCTATCTTCCCCCTTTTTGTCATCAGCACCCAGGCATCTGCTGTTAGTAGTTCCTGACTGATGAGGAGCACCAGAACAGGATCAAAGCGCTGAAGCTTATCAGAGCTGGGTTAGATAAGTAATCAACCCATGAGGGGTTGATTTAGATAAGTAATAAACCCATGAAGCAGGAAAGGATCTAACAGAAAACCAGGGAATGAGAAATAACTTAAAAGTAAGCATGATGAGTGAATGTGTGTTATGTGATCAAACAAGAACCTCTATTTATAGGAAAAACAAGGTAGCAATAAATGTGAATGCATTTATGTTAAATAGTGAATACAGAGAGACAGTCAATTTAACACAGTAAGTAAATAGGAGTAAGTAAGAGTGAGTCAGAAAGTGATACTATTTGCGCCCTAACCAATGTTTGGTATAGTCGCGTTTTTCGGTAGGCGGTTGGCGCGGACTTCGAGATCTTTGTTGAGCAGTGGGTCTGGACTGAGGGAGTGCTCCAGTTGCAGGGGATGAATGAGCAGCTGAACTTGACGCTCTCTGAGAAGAGGGAGCAGTTCGACTGGGTTCAGGCAGCCTGCGGATAATTTTAGGAGCAGCAGGCAGACTGTTGCAGATATCTTGAATTTGAGATGCAAACGCTGCTTGCATGGTGGCCAATTGATCAGTCAAAATCTTTTTGGCGTCGTCAATCTTTTCTCCAAGAGCCATTGAGGTGGCAGTATGAAGAGATTCATTGTTCTGATTGATCTGAAGACGCGCCTGGCCAATATGAGAAACTGCTTCTGCAACCGCATTCTCAGCAAAGGTTTGAAGTCTAGTGACAGTAGTAGTTAAACTACTTAGGTCAGCGTAGACTTGCTGAAATTTAGAGTCCGTTTGCTGCTGAAAAGTTCCTAAAACAAGTGTTGCAGCCCTCTCTTCCTGCTTAAGCTTATGAACATCATGGGTCAGTGCTGTAATAGCGGTGGAGAGATGAGCTAGCTGGGCAGCGATGTTTGGTGGCTCGTCCAGAGGGTTTGTGAAGACAAAGAAACCCTCGGATAGTTCCTGATCCATGGACGGATCGCCGGCAAGCATCGGGATATCAGCAGCAGGGGCAAACGCATTGGGAGGAGCAATGACGACTGCAGTGGATGGCAAAGTAGTAGCGTCAATATGAGGGGCCGCAGTTGAAGCGGAGATAGTTATATCCATAGTTCCAGTTTCTTCCACATGCTGAGCATCCAGTTCAGCATTGTCTTGATCAATCTCAGCAGCAGACGCTTGAGTATGATCATTGGAATGAGAGGATTCACTTGGTTCATTATTTGCAGAGGAGATGGTGACCAGCTGAACCACATTCTGAATAACTGAATCGACATTGGTGTGATCAACAATCATTTGGTGGGGCTGTTGATCATGTGGAGAGCTGGGAGCAGAGGATGCTGCCTCCAAAGTTGTTGGTGTGGCGTCTGCTCCAGTAGGAGAGGTCTCCAAAGCAGTAGAAGTAAGCTCCACAGTAGGAGGGACAACCTCTAAATTTGCAATAGCCATTGGTAGATCTGGCTGATCAGGGCTTGCAATAATTTCAGAAGAGGAGCATGTATGAATCCCAGTGGATATGCGAAGATCATGAAGAGCAAGCTCAGCCATTTCCAGCTTGAGGCCTAGAGCGTTTAGAACTGCTCGATCATGATTCGCTGTTCTTGAATGGCCATCAAACATTTGAACGCGGGATGTAACAAGATCTTGGAGTCCGCCCACATAGTTCATAATCCTAAAGACATCACGCAGCTTCAAACTTTTCTCAGGTTCGGGGATTTGAAGATAGGTCAGGATTTTGTTTTCATCTTGCTTTGCCTGAGCCAGAATTGGGTCGATATCATCAAAGCGAACCTGTACTCGAGCCTTTACCCATCGATCAAAAATCTCCAGTTGGGATTCCAGTTGGGCGTTAACGGCATCCATGACCATTTGAATCTCGAATGCAACAGGAGTGGACACTGGAGCAATAAGAGATTTTCCTTTGTCAGCTGGAGTGGCCTTGGGATGACAGTAAGGACACGTAGACTTGGGTGTCCTGAAGCTGATGGAGCCTGGAGCCTGCTGAGAGCTCACCTGAGCTGAAGGAGTGTCTATTAATGGAGCAGACACCATGGCTAATACAGCAGTGGGTTCCCCAGTTGAAGGGATGACAGGGCTGGGTTCTCTGTCAGAAAGAACACCTGTAGGTCCGGCAGAGGAGATAGTGTCAGATGTGGCAGTGTCTCTCTGACGGGCAACTAGAGGAGCAATTTTTCTGGTCCTTGGCTTCTTAGGAGGAGGAGGGGGAGGAGGAGACTCAGCGGATTCAGAGACAGTCTGTTCCGAGTCACTAATGACTTGAGTCAAACGGCGCTTTGTGGCTCCACCTTCTCTGCCACTTCGTTGGCGATGAAGCTGAAGGTACTTGTGAGTGATGAGTCTCCCTGGATGAAGATGAGAGAGAGCTCCTGTCTTGATGTGTTTGCTCTCAAATAGACCGCTTAGAGGGAGAGCAAAACCAGATTGACCTTTGCCAGATACGACGAGACTAGTCAGTATTTGAAATAGTACAGCTGACCAGTTGATCTCCAACCCTTTGCATATGGCGCTCATGACGTCAAACTTCTCAGGGGTAATTATATCAAATGATCCTGTCTTACAGAGGATCCCCTTTGAGATGATGTCTGCCAGTTGTCGATAGTGGCTCTTCATTAATACCTTCCTGAAGGGAGGTCGTTGAATACGATGGTCAGAGTCCGACACTGTGAGCCGCATCTCTTCTCTCAGGTCTGCCGGAATAGTCGAAAAGTCAGAGAGTCCAGTGGAGGGTAGGCATAGATGAGTGGCAAACTCTGGTTGAGTGATGGTGACTGACTGCCCAGAGATGGATGCCACAACGGTGTCATCCACAACAGTTGCTGTGGCAAAGAATTCTTGTAGTTCATCCTGGTAAAATGAGGGAGCCTGGCTTAGGATCACTAATAGCCCTGAGGAATCCAGCTTTTGAATCAAATCCTTTGTTTCCTCATCAGATGAAGTGTATATGGAGTTAAAGTCGACGTGAACAGCATTTGTGATAAAACTTGGTTGAACAGTCTTCGTCATTTTGAATGATTTAGGTGAAGAAGCAGCAGCAATCTGTTAAAGGAAATTTTCTGAAAGAAACGATTATAGCAGTAAGATGTTTGGAGAAGATGAAGAGAAGAGAAAAACTAAAGGCGGTGAAAAAGGAAGTATATGTAACGTCGTACTGTAGATGAGCGGACACATGTATACGTGGCAATCATCTAACGATTAGAAAGATTTTAACCAAAAATAAAAGGACAGGATTTAGGCGGGAGTGAAATAATTTATTTTACACAAAAGTAATTTTGAATTCCGACGTTCATTAGGTTAATTTGTATCGAGGGTTATTTTTGTCAAAGCATATTTGGTAACATCAACTGGTATGTGGGGTTCGACTGGTAGGAAAACATCTACTGGATGCAGAGTCCTACTGGTACGAATACTCCCACTGCAGTTGACCATTGTATTACCAGCTTAGCTTAAATAACCATGATAAAATTAAAACAGAAATTCCCCCTAAATAAATGCAATTAAACTAATAAATTCCCCCTGAATCCATTACCCAATCAAAATAATCAAGAAGTAATTTCAATTAAACCAAGAATATTTCGAAAGTAAGAAAACTTAGCGTCCGGTAGGGGTTTTGTGAAGATGTCTGCTGCCTGTTGTTCTGTGGAAATGTACTCCAGCCGTATTTCCTTCTTCATAACATGATCTCTGATGAAATGATGACGAATGTCAATATGTTTAGTACGAGTATGAAGAACTGGATTGTATGTAATGGCAATGGCAGACGTATTGTCACAGAAAATAGGAGCCTCTGTGGACTCAATTCCATAGTCTCTGAGTTGTTGCTGAATCCAGAGCAGTTGGGCACAGCAGCTTCCAGCAGCAAGGTACTCTGCCTCTGCAGTGGAGGTTGCGATGGATGTCTGTTTCTTGCATCCCCATGATATTAACCGATCACCAAGAAATTGACAATATCCACTGGTGCTTTTCCTGTCAATTTTACATCCAGCATAGTCAGCATCTGAGTATCCAATGAGATTAAAAGTTGAGTCTCTTGGATACCATAGACCAACATTCTCGGTTCCTTTTAAGTATTTTAGGATCCTCTTGACAGCAGTGAAGTGCGACTGCTTGGGATTTGCTTGAAACCGGGCGCACATACATACTGCAAACATAATATCGGGTCTGCTGGCTGTCAAGTATAGTAAAGATCCGATCATGCCTCGATACATTGTAACTTCGACTGGTATTCCTGAATTATCCAAGTCGAGTTTGGCAGATGAGCTCATTGGTGTAGCAGCAGCTGAGCTGGTACTCATTCCATATTTCTTCAGTAGCTCTTTGGTGTACTTGGACTGATTTATCAGAATTCCTTCACTAGATTGCTTGACTTGCAATCCTAAGAAAAATGATAACTCTCCCATCATGCTCATCTCGAATTGTTCCTGCATGATTTTAGAAAATCTTTCGCACAGTTTTGGGTTAGTACTCCCGAAGATAATATCATCAACATATATTTGAACTAGCAACGTATGATCTCCCTTTGTAAATTTAAAAAGGGTCTTGTCCACCGTGCCAATAACAAAGTTGTGCTCTGTCAAATATTTTGATAAAGTTTCATACCAGGCACGGGGAGCTTGCTTTAGACCATACAGAGCTTTATTCAGTCGGAAAACATGAGATGGCTGCTGATGGTTTTCAAATCCAGGAGGTTGTTCAACATAAACTTCTTCCTGGAGTTTGCCGTTAAGAAATGCACTCTTAACATCCATCTGATAGACTTTAAAGTCTTTAAATGCAGCAAATGCAAGAAATATGCGAATTGCTTCTAATCGTGCTACAGGGGCAAAGGTTTCATCGAAATCAATGCCTTCCTCCTGTCTGTAGCCCTGTGCAACTAATCTTGCTTTATTTCTAATTACTGTTCCATTTTCGTCTAATTTATTTCTGAATACCCATTTGGTGCCAATTACAGTGTGATGATGTGGTCGTGGTACTAGATACCATACTCTGTTTCGCTCAAACTGGTTTAGTTCTTCCTGCATTGCTTCTACCCAACTTGGGTCTAATATAGCTTCATCAATCTTCTTAGGTTCTATATGAGATATGAATGCAGCATGAAGAAATTCGTTAATCATTTGTCCTCTGGTGCGTAGAGGAGCAAGAGGGTTACCGATGACCTGCTCGGGTGGATGATCCTTCTTCCACCGGAGCGAAGGTCCTAGTGGGTTGAGTTCTTCAGTTGACTGGATGTGGGTAGGTAAATCAGAGATTCTGATTGACCCATCTTTCTCATTGGTTCCTTCAACTGCAGTAGAGGTGGATGCCACTGTTTCATTGATGGCTGGCTGCAGTGCTTGTTGGCCTGCAGACTCCTCTGCTTGAGCTTCAGGGATTTCTGGTTCTAAGGAGCAGTCAGCCCTGCTTCTGTAATCAATCTCATCATCAACATTTTCGTCAATATAAGTGCTTTACAGTCGATTACTCAAGTTGTTTATTTGTATATCGGATAGTGTACAGTCAGTAGGTTCATCAAATTTTACATGCACTGATTCTTCTACATTAAGAGTTCTATTATTAAATACTCTGAATGCCTTACTAACTGTAGAATAGCCAAGAAATATTCCAGCATCAGATTTGGCATCAAAGGCGGTGAGATGAGTCTTTCCATTGTTGTGAATAAAACATTTGCAACCAAACACATGGAAATAAGAAATATTTGGCTTACTGCCATTCCAGATCTCATAAGGGGTTTTATTTGCTCGCTTATTAATCATCGATCTGTTCTGCGTATAACATGCTGTGTTGACAGCTTCTGCCCAAAATTTCTGCGATATTTCTGATTCCGCGAGCATAGTTCGCGCAGCTTCTTTCAAAGTGCGGTTCCTACGCTCAGCAACTCCATTTTGTTGAGGAGTTCTAGCTGCAGAGTATTCGTGTTTAATGCCAAGGTCATCTAGATATGATTCGAGTGATTGATTGGTGAACTCAGTACCTTTATCACTGCGAATTTTATCTATCCCACACGATTTCTCATTTTGGAGTCTTTTCAGTAATTTGATCAGCTTTGGAGTAGCCTGATCTTTACCACTTAGGAACAAGACCCACGTGAAACGAGTGTAATCGTCTATTAACACTAGGGTGTACTTCATTCCCCCTAGACTTGTTACTGGTATAGGACCAAACAGATCCATATGCAGCAACTCTAGGCACCGAGAAGAAGATTTACTCCCTTTGTTCTTAAAGGAGGATCTGATTTGCTTACCGAGTTGGCATGCTGCACAGATCTTGTCCTTTGAGAACTCAATTTGGGGCAGTCCAACAACTAGATCAAGTTTACGCAGACTAGCAATAGTTTTAAAATTTAAGTGACTCAACCGTTTGTGCCAAAGCCAATTTTTGGAAGAATTCTGAGCAGCTAAGCAAGTAAAGGAAGTAGGCTGATTAAGATTCCAATCAATTTTATATGTGTTATCATGCCTTCTTCCTATAAGTAATACATTGCCATCAGTAGATTTAATTATGCATGAATGCTGATTGAATTCTACGGAATGACCATTGTCACATAATTGACTTATGCTAATCAAATTATAGCATAGATTTTCAACTAAGAGAATATCTTTAATGATGAGGTTACCGTAGATAATCTTACCCTTACCTACGGTTCTACCTTTCGCGTTATCTCCAAACGTTATTCTGGGTCCAGTGGAGTCCACTAGTTCAGACAATAAGCTTGCATTCCCTGTCATATGTCTAGAGCACCCGCTGTCTAGGAACCATTCTGAGCTCCGAACTGGATGCATTCTAGTTTCCTGCAATTAACGCGATAGACTGATTGGTACCCAATCCTACTTGGGTCCTGGTAGGATTAGTCCTTTCGGAACCCACACTTGTATGACCCTGAATGACTTAGGTCGGTGTGTGTTCTGAAATGTGTGTGCATTTATACATGTAGGTGATGATTTTAGCTTTGGAGTGTGATAATATGTGTATGCATGCGCTTTTGGTTTGTAGTTCCTATTATTTAGCATATACCTCTTCTGAACAGGTTTACAGTTGTAGTACCAGTTGGGTTTAACCTCTCTAGCTGCTCGACCAGTGGTTTTAAGTTCATTTCTGAACTTTTGCCTTGGTTTAGCTTCTTTGAGTGGTTCTACATAACCGATACCTCTGTGCTGTACCTGTTCTTTGATGAGTGTTGCTTTAACAGGTTCTTTGACCAGTTCATATGGGTCATATACTGTGCTAGATCTTACAAAGTTCATTGATTGAACCTTGCCTTTTGTTAGACACAGTTGAGGCTCATTACCAGATGATCTGCTGTCATTGCTATTAAAGCCTATGCCAGTTAAATCACCAGCAAGCCTTATAGACTCAAGCATTTCATCCTTTCTGGTAGTCGACGCATTCCAAGTGCTAACCAGTTTGCTGAGTTTCTGGTACGCACACTTGGCTTCATCTCTTTCTTTCACTAGGCGACTGGCGGCTTCCCTTAAGCAATTCAACTCCCTTGATTGTTCACAATCAAGTTTGTTTTCAAGCATTTTAGTTGGAATTGAGTGCTCAGTCTTATAGCTTTCAAAAGATTCGTATAGCGTCTGATACTCATTTATCATGTCCTGCAATGCATTGGTGAGTTCATGATGTGTAAATTCAGATAGGTTGGTTTCATGTACCTCATTTTCATCATTCGCCATTAAGCAGTGGACTTCTTCGTCTTCACTCTCGCTGGATGAGCTATTTGACTCCTCTGATTCTGATTCAGAATCAGCCCATTTGCTCTTACTATCTTCTGCCACTAAAACCTTTTGATCTCTGTCCCGTTTGGATGTTCTTCTGGTTTCCTTGGATTTTCTGTAATCCTTGGATCCTCTTTTGTGATCATCCTTTTTGGGTTTAGGACAGTCTGCGATGAAGTGCCCTGGTTTGAGACAGTTGAAGCATACTCGCTCTTCTTCTTCTGAATTTCCTTTGGAGCTTTGCCTTCGAGGATATGATTGATAAGGTCTCTGGTTCTTCTTCATGAATTTTCCAAATTTCTTTACGAACATTGCCATCGCATCGTTACACATCTTCTCTGGAGTCATTTCGGTAGGAGTAGGCAGAGACTCAGATGCAGTGAGAGCTTTTGTTGGTTGACTTGAACTTGGTTCATCTTCAACCCGAATGCCTAATTCGAATTCATAGGCTTTTAAATCAGCAAACAAATCATGTAGATCTATCTTGTTGATATCCTTCGATTCTCTCATAGCAATGGTCTTGACATCCCATTCTCTTGGTAGACCTCTCATCACTTTGAGAGTGACTTCTCTGTTGGGTAACTCCTTACCCAGACTGCTTAGTTCATTTACTATTCCAGTCACTCTTTCATCGTACTCATTGAGAGTTTCTCCATTTATCATTTTGATATGCTCAAACTTCTGCAAAGCCACAGTAAGCTTGTTCTCTTTGGTTTGATCATTTCCTTCACAGAGTTGAGCAATCTTCTCCCAGATTTCTTTGGCTGTTGGGCACATTTTGATTTTGTTAAACATATTTTTGTCCAAAGTTTTGAACAAAATATCTTTAGCAACATTGTCTAGATTTGCTTTTTTCTTGTCTTCATTTGACCATTGAGATCTTTCCTTTTCTACCATTTGTGGATCACCACTTGTGATAGAAGCAGCTGTATTGACTTTCATGATTTTCAACGGTCCTTCGGTGATCACATACCACATATCATCATCTTGAGCACTTAGATGTGCTTGCATGCGGATCCTCCAGTCATCATATTCGTCTTTCTTGAACATTGGAATTTTGCTGAATGAGGCCATCAGTTTTGGTGAATGGTAATTTCTCAAGATTGAGAAGACCTAAGCTCTGATACCACTTGTTAGGATCGGGGTAGTGTTTAGAAGGGGGGGGGTTGAATAAACACTAGATATAATTTCGATTTCTTTTCTGGTTAACTGTAAACTGTTAAGTGTTACAGTTGCTTCTCAATAACAGGCAAGTCAGTAGACACTTATTATAGTGCGGAAGACGTCTACCAAACTTGTGAGGAATAAAACTGAAGTAATAAAGCAGTAAACGAATAACACGAGAGTTGTTTCTGGAAGTTCGAAGCACAACGCTTCTACGTCTCCCCTTCTTCCTTTGCAGGAAGGATTCACTAGAAGACTTGGTTTACACTTTACAGTATACAACCTCCTTAGGCACTAACACACTTGGCCTAAACTCCTAGCAATCACACTCTTCTTATCTTTTGGATACAAGTGATTTTACAACACTCTCTACAGAATAAAACTTTCTAGCTTTGAGAGTTTCTGAGCAGCAGACTTCAATTGAAAATAATCTTTCACAGATTCAGTTTTGCGGTTTGTCTGCTCTTTGCTGAACGTTTGAAATATCAGTCGTATAGCTTTCTTGCTTTGAAGTATTTCTCTTAGTTTGAAAGTTGCTCAGCACTTCTTCATTCTCTGTTTGGACGTATTTATAGGTTTTTGTTGTCCAACGGTAGCCTTTTTGTATATGGAATGGATTGGCTTTCCAAATACCTGTTGTCTTCTTTCCTATTTTGGAAAACAACGGCTCTTTTCACTCTGACGGTAATGGTGGCGGAGATATAGCAGGGTGCGCCGCTCTGTTGTACCTTTGTAAAGAGAATGTTGTACTTACTTTGTCTTGTTGCTTAGACTTCTGCTGGTTTCTTTGTTCAACTGGTCGTTCATCCTCTTAAGACCAGTTGATGTCCTTGTTCAGTGAGAGACTTTGCAGTTGATAGTTATCCAGTTTATATCTTCACCCGGTTGATGTCTTCATCCGGTTGATGTCTTTACCAGTTGATAACTTGTCCGGTTGATGTCTTCTTCCAGTTGATGTCTTGTCCGGTTGGTATCTATCCAGTTGATGTCTCCATCCGGTTAGTGTCTTTATCAGTTGATGTCTTCATCCGGTTGGTATCTATCCAGTTGATGACTTCATCCGGTTGATGTCTTCATCCAGTTGATGACTTCATCCGGTTGATGACTTCAGCCGGTTGATGACTTTATCCGGTTGATGACTTTATCCGGTTGATGACTTTATCCGGTTAGACTATAATATCCGGTAGGTCTTTAGCATCCGGTTGATCTTTAATATCCAGTAGGTCTTTAGCATCCGGTTGATCTTTAATATCCAGTAGGTCTTTAGCATCCGGTTGATCTTTAATATCCAGTAGGTGTTTGTAATCACCAAAACTTAGAAATCGTTTTCCCAACACGGCCGCATGTTGAGAATGCCGATTCAGAAGCGACGCTTGAAGCTTGTACAACATACACGTCTCTAGCCATTTTGGCTAAGATATGTAATTGTGCTGCATTGGACTTCCACCATTGTAAGACGTCGAAGTTGTCTTCGGTTAGAAATTGATAATTCAGATAAATTTGCAACTCAGTCGACGTGCTAGTAGAAGATCCTTTTCCCTTAAGTTTTTTCCTGCCCAACATTCTAAGCAAATTGATGCCCCCACCTTTAGATTGAGCTTGAGGTTGTTCTTCAACAGGCATTTGTTCCGATGATTCACTTGCATGTTGATTATAATACAATTGAAACATATTTTGGAGAGATTGCATTGTAGACGTCTTTTGATCGTCAACAACCTTCCCCAAAAATTTAGCATAATATTCAAAAAATATCTCAAATGAAGATAAACATTGACTAGGATCTAGCAATGTTGCGATGCAGTGCACGGGTTGGAGTTGTTCCCAATACTTTATAAATTTAGTTTCCATTGCACTAACAAAAGCATGCAAGTCATAGTCATCTCTAAATTCTATAAATTTATCAAACATGTTAAATACTAAAGGAAGAAAATAAACGGAAGTTGGATAAGTAACACCAGAGAAACGTTCCGTCGCTTCTTTGAAAGTACCTAACAATGATACACAATTTTCAACAAATTCCCAATCCTCATTAGTCAAATAAATACTTTCATCGCTATCAGGCATTTGATATGAATTATAAAATGGAGTTAAAATATCTTTGTAAGGTAACATAGCATTCAACATATTCTACAACGAATTCCATCTAGTTTCTATTGGTGATGGAAAAAGAAGATGTTTTAAACCATTAGATAAACATAATTGTTTCCAATCACGCTTAACACGGCTCGTGCGTAACCATTTAGCGCAGTATTTCATTTTGTCAATACATGCTGAGTGATTGTCCTCATAACCAACTTTAACAGCCAAATTAATCACATGACATGCACATCTAACATGAAAAAAATACCATCAAGCATTGGTTTAAGATAGGTCTTTAAATCACGCATCGCAGCATTGTCTAATGTGATTGAAAATACCTTATCCTGAATTCCATAATGTCTACAAGTGTTGAATACATATTTAACAATTACATAACCAGTATGTGCACAGTCTAACTCATCTAAAAGAAAATCCTTTTTTGCATACACCAATTATCATCAATCCAATGACAAGTGACAACAAGATATGAATCAGAATTTACATTTGTCCAAATATCAGTTGTTAAACTAACCCTACAAGGCAAACTAGAAAGATGTTGAAACAATGTATTTCTATATTCAACAAATACGTCCATACAATTTCTTTTTAGTGTGTGCCTGGAAATATGTTTAAACATGGGTTGTATAGATGAAGCAAATTCAATAAAACCAGCACGTTCAGCTTGTATAAAAGGTAGTTTACATCTGATCACATATCTAACAAGTGACATACGATTAATTTCAGCAGTTAAAATAAAATTCGTGCCAGTAAGAACATTAATTTGTGCTTGTGTTGCTTCTCGACCTAATGGTTGTACTGTTGTCTCATCAAAATTATGTTTTTTTACTAAGTGTTTTTTAAATGTTCCGGTGCCTCCACTGGAACCACCAGCTTTATATGAATACTGGATCTTACATAATTTACATATTGCAACAGATTCATTAGTACCTTCTTTTTGAGCGAGTTCAAAGTGATCCCATATCTTACTTTTTTTGGCACGAGTAGGTTGTCTACTCGCTGCTGTAGTGGCTCCGGATGACTCCAAATGTTGTCTTTCTTGGGCTTGGGCAGCAACAGGTTCGGCAGGTTGTTGGGGTTGTTGTGGTTCGACATTCATAGAAGAACCACCAACATTGAGGTCAGCAAAAAAATCATAACTTTCATTTAACTCAGGAATTGGCACAAGCAAATTCATTGCAGAAGATGAACTCAGTGATAGACGACCCGGAACGAGACCCCGACTACGACCACGGCTACGACCAGCACCACTGCTAGATGAAGATGCCATTATTATATAAGACTATAAGTAAATTGTAGATAGCACAATTGAGAGAAAAATATGAGAGTGAAGTATTTTTCGTTACAAGAATTGTTATAAAACAATACACAACACAACATCCCCTATTTATAGTTTTTATTTTTTATTAAAAATTTTTTTTTTTAAAAAAATAAAAGTTAACGTTGGCAACGGCTAAGAGCCGTTGCCAACGTTTTAACGTTGAAGAGGCAACGGCTATACAGCCGTTGCCTTCTTCATTTTTTATTTTTTTTAAAAAAAATTTACCGGTTCCGGTTCTGGAACCGGAACCAAACCGGTAGTACCGACCGCCCCGGACCGGTTTCTAACCGGTTCCGGGGCGAACCAGAACCGTTAAGTCCGGTTCCGGTTTCGGACCGGACTTAACGGTCCGAATCCGGGCCGGGTCCGGTTTGACCTGGCCCGGTGAGCACCCCTAGTTCCCACCTTCTGGTCCAGAATTGATGCGATTCGGATTTTGTGTCCCACGCTGAAAATGTGAAAGTATTTAAATCAATAAATTAGAATAATAAAGTGTCTTTCAACTTATTTGTCTTACCGGTGGCTTTTCCCCTCTTCTCAAAGCCTCGACCAGCTCAACCACTCGCTTGGGTGTAACATCTTCCTGTCGGCAAAAGATACGCCAGCATAATTTCATATTTTCTTCAAAAATAATTATGTGTTAAACATGGAAACAAAAGAAAATCACGCAATAACATTTGAAGAAACCACTTGGCTTACATAATAATTGTAGGTATATCCCTCAGATCCATTAGAGTAATCAGCAACTGTAATCATTGGAGCATTTACACAACATCCCTAAGGAAAAGCAACAAAATTTCCCACATCATATTGCATAAGCAATCTTTCTTTCGTAGTTGGCTCGGTAATTTAGACAATAGAAGTCCAAAATAAAGGTTCGGTATTTAAGAAAAATCATGTTGGAGTTGTCATTTGTGATATAGCATCGCACCATGTTCTCTACGGTACAATTCAAAGATGTTCAAGCTATACAAAAAGCTTTGATCAAACAAAATGAACAAATTACAAGACAACAGATACAGGAGTGTCAGCTTGCTTGGTTCTAATGAACTTGTATAATGATATCATTTTCAGGAGGTAGGGTCCATGCACTGGCCTCAAGCAAAAAAACAAAATTTTTAATTTGGACCGCTTATCTTAAAGTCGTGAAATCCAATTTAAAGTACACAACTATAAAGTTTACAAGCGATAGAAAAGGGAACTTTATATAACCCATATCAAATGCCCTTTTAATTTCTAGAGTAATCATCTACAAGGGGAAGGGTTTAAAATAGCAAAACATGTCTTTTGGAACAACCGACCAACAAATCAAAAATGAAGTCCACTACTCATTGGCATCAGGGAGTAGACCATAAGTACATAAGCAAAAGGTGGTAGGAAATATCATCAGGAAAACTCACCATGCATTCCATTTCTCCAATGGAAAATAGGCCATCCTTGGTTACTTCTGAAAATATTCAATAACGATTCCAAATATATATAAAACCAGGTTTCGACAAGATCAAAATCACCGAAACAAGTATATCTCAAACAAAATCAAACACAAAATTTATTACATAAGTAATTCAGAACATTACCATTGCGCTATACTCCTAGATGTTTCAGTAACGCTTCTTCAATTTCTCTAGAACCACGAATCATGCAAGGTGTCGTGCCACATATCAAAAGATCGTATTTGCCAACCTTAGATTGCCAAAAGTAATTTATCCAGTTACTTAATACACTGAAACCAAAAAGTGAAAAATACTACTTATTATCACACAATTAAATATCACCTTTGTTTGGTTGAACATCGAATAGAAGGTTGCAACCTCAAATACCCGAATTGGAGCAACTTCAATAACTTTTGCAACCTTTAACCGATATAAAAAAATCATAAGACTATGGAAGCATTAAATGTGAGCACATGTACTAGTTCAGCAGTCCTTCTGTAAAGAGAAATCAAAAGGATTGAGTCCTTAGAGCACATCATATTTAAATATTCACTAATTCACATAAAATCTAAAGGAAGGGATAACGCCTTCACTATAATCATCGTTTATCACATTAAATCCAGGCATATCTAGTCGTTTTAGAGCATCTCGCATCTCATCATGGCCATAATTCCTTTCTGTGTCTCCATCGCCATTATCATTAGTATTTGAGTTGTCTCCATCTGACTGATTTCTCGGCCCTATTCCCACGTTCCTTTCATCATCACCCAAATGGCTAGCTCCTCCGATCTTTTCGAACATTGAACCATCATGTTTCTGAGTTCCTTCATCCTGTCTTCCATCCCTTTCATCCATTCGGCGTGCATCGTCATTTGTTCCTGCGGGATTTTCTCTTGATTCAACAAGATCTTTTCGAACGTTTCCAACTTAGCATCTGATCGTGTAGTTGTCATATAATCGATTGTCAAGGCCTCCCTCGAATCCGGCAGGTCGGAGCATTTTCTTAGACACAAAATATTAAAAAGGAAATAGACAATCTCTTTTGGGAATTTTCTACAATTAATTGAATCAAATACTGAAAGGAAATTTACAACTCGCAAACAAAGAACTCTAGCTCACTCTTGCTCAAGAAGGTATCCCTTCTTGCCCAAGCATTGGTCGACACAATTCTGACAGAACATGTTTTGATAACTGACCACTACCATGCACTCCCTATTTTATTCCCTCTGTCCCCAATAACTTCTTAACCGTAACAACCCTAACTTCCCTCAACTTGTTGCTTAGCCTTTCTCTGATATACTTTAATGGGCTTCTCCTGCTGGGCTTCTGCTAATGGGTTGGAATAATTTCTTCCCGTATCTAACTCTTAGCAGTCATTCAGTCCTTGGATTCCTATAACCATATATCAACATAAAAGCGACTGGGAGAATACGAAGTTCCTTTTGAATGAGCCAATTTACATGTTATTTACTTCAAATTTGCAAATAATTAAACCATAATAATGGATAAGATAACCTCAGTCCTTCAACAGATACCAAATTATCAGCTAATCTTTTGTGGTACAATTCCCAAAGACAAATTTGAAACCAGTGCGACAAGTGAAGTTGCAAGCTGAATAAAGAATTGGAATATCAGATCGAGTTTACTCCTATATCAAGAAGCTTTACTAAATTTCATCTACAAAATCGAGACTGTTCAATAATCAGAAATGATGATATCACTTGCCTTTTCTTTATTTGCATCAGTGAATTCCCATGGAAGGTCCGGATTATTGTCGGGACTATCAATATGCTACAATCAAAATACTCGGAATTTTTTTAAAAAAAATGGAATCAAATGCTAACATAATAAACAGCATAAAGTTTAAATTCTAAGGAAAACAATATCCAACTTACATAGTTCAACGCAGTCGAAAACGATCGAGATGGCTGCATAAACACCGTCCACAGAAAAACAAAAACAAAAAAAAAGATCAGAAAAGAAAGTCTCGAAAAAACTGATAAACTGCACGAAACGGAGCAAACCTGGGGGAATTGACGGAAAGCTTGACGGATCTCAAGAATGCGTTGAGAGGCGAGGCGGCGCAGCATTTTCCGAATGGATTTGAGGATCCTGATCTATACAGTTCCGACAGTGAGAATATATATTTGGGGGCAGAATCAAGACACTAGAGAAGGCCGAGGTCCGAGATGTTTTATCGGGAACGGTGGTGCATGGCACGCCACACTGGGTTAATGGACTCGTGTTCAACACAACTCTACTATTTTTTTTTTTCGGTCTTTCAACTTGGTCAACATTATAATTTAATGCTCGATAAAATAATATCTCTAAATTTATAAAATTTTATAGACTCAATATTATTAATTTATAGAGATTTTACTATATTTCTTTATCATAACTATATTCTATCTTTTATTCGTATATATTTGAATACAAATAAAATTACAAATAAGTGCACCCTTATAAAACATTCATAAACTAAATCTCAGATAAAATCATATTCACAACTAAATTCACATTTAGAAAACTTTATTCAATAAATCCAATTCTGAACCCTGATCTAATAAATTGCATTATGTAGTATAATTACATACATCGATAGACTTTAGTTTAATAGATGCACCAATAACATTAAATTAGTTACACCACTAGATTTTAAATTAGGTACACCAATGTATTGTAATTATGTACACGATTAGATTTTAAATTAAATTATGTGATGATCCAATCCTAATCATGTGATTAATGATCACTATAATTATAGTCTAAATAGCGGAAGATTTGTGCAACAATTGTAACATGTGGCCCTAAAAATTTCGGTATGAGTACGATAACATACCACTAATGCCAATAGACATATACTAAAAATATCTCTATGTACGTACCATCAATTCATATTCATCAACATAAACCAGCACGCCATAAGGAAACTAGTAAACACATAATCACACTGGACTGAAAAATCAACTAAATATACATAAACTCCTCACACTCTAGGTACACACTCCTGGTATACATATACATCTACTACTGGAATAAATTGTAAACTACACCTCTCAAGTGTGGCTCCCACCGGACGTGCCCTCTCTGGGGTCCTGACCACCTGTACTACCTGCCATTATCCACACACAAAGACAATAGCATCCCTCTTGGAGTGATCAAAAGCCCAATATGAAACCATCAAAAGAAATACAACATATATCTATAAAATTATATATGAAATGAAATGCAACGCAATGCATGTCATGTCATGCCGGTATCAAGTCCATCACTCATCCACTGGGTATATCAGAATCAATGGAATTGCTATCAAATCATAGTAGCTCGAGCCTGCCAAGCATAAGGGATAATACGTGATGCGTCGTCACCGTCATCACATCCCAAGTCTCGACATCACAGTCAAGGACATACAAGAGACGACATCAACAAGGTGCCACCAATCTATCGTCTCAACAAATCATGGTGATCAGCGGAGACCACGATTCCCTATACCTTTCGGGCCATTTAATGTCGTTCATAGTATCACGATACCAATATCCAGTGATTATCCCAGAGTCCAAAAATAACAAGGTATTTAAAGCTCAACCGAGTAATCCATGCATCGATGTATATATAAAAAAGATGTGTGTTAACAAAATATTTATTTTCATACACCGATATGCCAATTATACATGGTATGAATACCGTATAATTTAAATAAAATCACGTATCGAGGTAATTTCACATAATTCACATACTTCATCAAATCATATATCAGATATATGTCATATGTTATCTGATCACAACATACATTTAGAATGCACAGTTGATAGGGATGGGGAATAGTTTAGTCTACATAAATCATAATAATTCCCAATTTAGTAAGCAGTACTGTTATGAAAACTATCTCTAATTAGAGCTCACATTGGAAGTTGCAAGTTCAAACAACTAACAAGGATACTTTCATTTTAATTAACTAATTTATTTAATTAATTATTATTTTAAAAGATTCATTTCTACTTCTTTTACACAGCCATTGTACATAAACATGCTTCCCTTATTGACATTCGTTCTCCTGTTCAAATTCGGTTATAACCTTTGTTTTTTAAATAATACGTTTATTTCAAATTTTTAATATTTGAATATCAATTTATTTAATACCTTGAAGGTTTAACAGAAGAAAGAATATGATCCTTGTTGCAAATACCTATCTTTGTTTCATGTGTGAAACTAACACAAGTAGGAAACTACACTTATTTAATCTTTCAAGCACCACATAAATTACCTGACGGTCCATTTGGATGGAGAGATTTAAAGTCATGTATTTCAAATCCATGATTATTTGGATGAATTTATGTTGGTGGATCCATCACTTTCTTAACTTATGTAGATGTAATTATAATTATGATGGATTTAAAATACACTCAAGATGTGTCACTTATTCAAATCTCTCTCCAAATCAAATGCCTCACTCCAAATCAAAGCTCTCAATCCAAACACGACCTAAAAAAATTAATTAATTAATTACGACTTACATCGCCTAGCACGATTCTTTGGCTGGTTTGAAGTTGCACCGTATTTCATTCTGAAGGATTTAAGTATACATGTGATTTAACTCTACTGCCTCCGTGCTTTTCTAATGTGTATATCCCCACTCACAAATATGGAAACTTTGTTGCTGTCTTTAAGGGCGTTGCCCTCAGGAGCAATATACATCATCCAAGTTGAATCTTTTTTTTCCTTTAAAAAAAAGATTCCAAATGAATGGTGCCCTTAAGGGCACCATCAAACAAACCCACAAATATGATCATTATCTTTCTCCTTTCGTCTCTATTTTATCTACTTAGGTATATACTAGGAAAGCAATATGTCCATTTAAGGGCACCATCAAACAAACCCACAAATATGATCATTATCTTTCTCCTTTCGTCTCTATTTTATCTACTTAGGTATATACTAGGAAAGCAATATGTCCATCCACCCTTCATTGCCTATTCCAATTTAAATTTCTAATTCTTTGACTCATACAAGTCGAGATATCAATTCATGCATCCAATAATCTTTCCATCCCATTTAATTCCATTTCCATTTTTTTTCTTTTACAGATTTGCACTTAAAATCTATTCAATATATTTCTATATGTTTCTTTAATATTTATTCGCTTATTTTGGTTATCATTAATTGACTAACTTATAATTACCTAATTCACATAAATCAAGTAGTAAGACATAACAAATTAGGTGCATCAACAACATTAAATAAGTGCACAACCTTTATATAAACAATGTGTACTTTGATAAGTGCACCGCCTGAGTCTATCGATGCACGTAAGATAAGTGTATCGCTAGACTCAAAAGGTGCACTTGTTAAATGCAAGTGCGCCAGCTTAAGAATTGGTGTCACCCAATCTATACATTCTAGTTTTTAAAAAAATTGAGCTATTGAACAACGTATCATCATCAACAAAAACTAGCCTTCTCTCGTCTTTCTGTTTCTTATCTGATATTTACACCCGTAGCGCCACAACAACAATGGTCGTCCGCCTCCTCTTGTTCCTCCTCCCTCTACTCTCAGCTGTTGATGACTCTGTCGTCATGCTGAAGCTCATCTCTTCACTTTCGTCATCCCCCCGCCGGCTGTTCACCCTCCACCCACATCTGCAAATGGACGAACGTCAACTGTGATACAACCTCCACCTTCGTCACCGCTGTCAACCTCGACTCCACCTCCATCTCCGACACACAGCCCCTGGAGCTTAACAACCTTACCATGCTCAAATCCCTTGCCCTCGAGAAGAACTCTTTGTCCGCACCTCTCCCTTCTTTTGAAAACACGACTTCACTCGAACAGATCTATCTCGACGTCAATGATTTCACTTCAATTTGCAGAGGAAGGTTAGCTGAGTTTGCGAGCATATCTCTAATCCACTTGTTACTTGTCCGGTCTATTTTGGTCATTTTGATTTAAAATAGAAGTGATTTGAAGTTTTTTTGGTGAATCAGGTTGAAAAATGTTCCATTATATGATACCGTCGTGAAGTTTGCCCTTAAATAAATAATATGATTGTAATTAAAAAGACATTTCTGAAAATGGTGCGGCCAACCAACTGATTTCATTGTTCTTTACTAAGTAATTGGTGAATTGAGTTTAATTCATATTACAGTAAAACATATATAAATTAATACTCGATAAATTAATAATCTCTTTAAAATAATATTTTTTCACGGTCCCAACTTGGGCCAGTTTAAAAAATTAGTAATTTTGATAAATTAATAAGATAATAATTTTAGGAAAAACTCTTATATAAATCTATAGACACGTCAATATCATAAATTACTAATTCTCTAAAATTATAAACATAATTAGGAGAATATCATAAATTACTAATTCTCTAAAATTATAAACATAATTAGGAGAATTTAGTAAAATATTAATCTATTATTGTTTATTTTTTTCTCAAAATTTAAATCTATGTGAATTACATTTCTAACTTTTTTCATTACATTCAAAAGTCGTGTTCTCGAACGGCTATACAAGATTGTGAATAGTTGTTGCTTTGAGTGCTTAATTTATATTTGATTGGTTCTAAAGATAATGAATTATCAACAGATTCTACATCCACATGATTTTTAATTACACTAACCATAATTTTTTCTAAGCTTTGGAATTTTGAACATTGTCATTTCACTTCGGGTAATCCAACAAGTGATTGTTATCAATTTTATTGCGGTAACCCAGATCATTAATCATTTCTTAAAATTGTGAATGATTTATTCATGATAAATTCACTGAATTTAAAAAGCAAATTTTAAATTAATAAATTATTAATTTATCGATTAATTAATACTCTCTAAATTAATAAAATTTCACGGTCTCAACAATATTAATTTATAAAGATACTTATTGCATGTACACGTATTTTATTTATTATGTATAATATGATTTTTATTATATGGTGTCATTATGTAATAAATTTATCTTACTACTTTATTGAGGGAGAACCCTTGAGAAAAACTGAATTTGGTCGTAGGAAAAGATAAGGAAAAGGAAATTGATATGAAAAGTTTCAGAAATAAATGGAGTTCAGAGGGGTGGAGGAAGAAGATGAAGCTTTCATCTTGAATTACATGTAATATGAATATTGATAAAATTATAATTTTTAGGAAAATAATAAATATTGATTTTATTTTAAACATGATAATCTATTCGGAAAATGAATTCAATTCATAAATGCCTATATATGTAATTTAAAATTATATTTTACTTTAAAAAGTAAAGAATTTTAAAAAATAATTGTGAGGGTATTTTGGTCAATACAAAAAAATTCACAAAATTAATCCAACATTTTAAAATAATACCAAGAATCATATAATTTATCACACTAAATTATTTATCATCTATTTATCACTCTTATTATTCATCCTTCATTTATCATATTCACGTACCAAATGCACCTTTTGGTTTCTGTTTTCGAATTCTAGTTTCATCACAAGATGAAAGCTTCATCTTCTTTCGACATCGATCCACTCCAATGAAAATCGGACGTAATCATAGTAGAAAAATCAGTCAAGAGGCAGCAACAATCATTTAACAATGTCGATGATTTTCTTTGCCCCCATTCATGCGATGTCCACCATTGTTTACCAGTAAGCATAGGATTTAATTTTTATTTTAATTATAAAAAGGAATAATAGTGTATTTTGAAGGCTAGTAAAGTCAATTCAAAATATATCACAGTTCCTATTCAAGTAATCACATCTACTATGTGTAATTTTTTTTATATCATTCAAGCCGTACGATTTTGTGTAAACAATGTCGAGCTTTTCGAATTTTTCGGCTTCTCTATCCTCCAGAAGAAAAAAGGATGTGGTTGATAAATAATTTATCCAGCTTTAATCATACGAGCCGAACAGAGACTAAAAGAAAGACAACAATGGTAGAAAATTATGTAAGTTCGATTGCCCTACATGTTTTTCTATCTTTGCTTTTTTTAAAATTTATTAATTCTCTCTTTTATTATTGTGTTTGATGAAACATTATATTGCAATTGCAGAGATTAGAAGCAAATGATGGAAATGGCAGACGAGAAGAATGGTACGGGAAACAGAAGAGACGGAACTGTAAACATACTTCAAATTTTATTATATATAATTTATATCTTTTTTCTCATGGTTGTTATTAATTTCTCGTAAGCAACAATAACAATTAAACTTTTAATCTCAATAAATTGGGGTAGGCTACATGAACAATAGAGATAATCAAGTCGGGTCGGACACGTGCATCAGTCTTCTCCAAACGCTTCTATCGATCTTTAATCACATTGAACTCCAAATATTTGTGTATAACTTCAAGACATATCTTCTTCAATCACCCCCTCGCTCTCGTGAAATGGCCATGAACTCCACTCGACGCGCAGGTGCATTGCTGTCGCTGAGCATACGTCGTACGTGACTAAATCAATGTAAGTGACTTTTTTGCATCTCTCTTCTATACAACATGCATCTACTTCAGCTCGAATATCTTCGTTCCTTGTTTTATCTCTTCTGGTCTTACCGCATATCTAACGAATCATACACGTCTCTGCCACAATCATTTTTTGGATCATCATGGGTGTCCAGCATTCCGTCACATACAACATTACAGGTCTAATGACGGTTCTATAAAACTTCCATTTCAATTCAGCGGGATATTATGACCGCATAGAACTTCGATGACATTTCTCCATTTCAACCAGCCCACCTGAATGCTATGGTTAACGTCATTGTCAATATCTCCATCTTTTTGGATAACAGAACCTAAGTATCAAAACTTGGTGCTCATCTATACCTCTTGACTATCTAGTGCTACAGCACGAGGATTTCGAAAAATACGACCACTAAATTTACACCCCATATATTTCGTTTTAGATATACTCATCTACTTAATCTAAATTCTCACACACAACTATGTAATATAATTCCTTTATCCCATTTCATATTGTGGGAAAAAACAACAATAAACTCTGTGATATAATTCATTTGTCCTATTTTTTTATATTGTGGGAAAAAAACAAGAGTATTTAAATTATTACATGATAAATTCTTCTAACAATTTGAATTAATATTATTCATGGAATAATCACGAATATAAAGCAATTGCATAAGCGGCCATTAGGCGGGAAAATTCTTCCATACACTGGATGAACTCATATACCAACACATATACCAACTATGTGTGTTGGTGTATAGATCCACACAATTCATAAAAGAAGTTCCCCTCTAGGCGGGACTATTAATAGTAGATAAAGTTAGGTTTTAACAAAGTGTACGGAATTGTGTTCTCCTAACAATTACATTACGAGAAAGGATTACCAGATGATAAATTACAGTGCGAAGACATAAAAAGAACCTTTTTCTAGAGTGGGCATAAGTACAGATTTGCAAAGACAAAATCACACAACAAAACTGCTAACTTACATGTATATATTCAACAAGCTCCCTTCCACAAGAAAAGCTGAATCCCTAAAGGAACAGAACTGAGGCGCTTCAAGCTGCAAACTTCAACCGTGTGACATTTATAACCTGAGAACTTCAGATAATTATTTTAAAATCAAATTGAAAGTAAATTCACGACCCATGGAGAGATGCTTGCTTTTATAAAAACCGAGGCTACAAGAGAATTAACATATTGGGAGATTTATCGTCTCCCCTTAAAGATAAAAAAAATTCTTTAAATTTATGTGATTTTTTTTTTTCAGAGAAGCAAATGTTAAACTCCAACCAAATATAGTAAGTCGAAACCTCCTCATCGTATATTGCAAGCTAGGCCTATAATGGCAACTTAAAGGCTTTGAAAGGCAACACTACGAAACAGGGATTCGTAATTGAGACAAACCCCAAGAAGATAAACAGAAAAATCAAAAGGTAATGTCAACAAATTAATTTATAAACCTCTTCTTTTGAACTCAAATCTAAGTGAATGGATTAATGTGCATCAAGTACACGCAAATCAAATGAATAAAACAAAGCCAAAAAGAAAATAACAAGATAATAGGAAGAGATACCTACGCAGCTGAAGTTGAGGAACAAATTTATTGCTTCATCTCTAACTTCAAACTTTAGCTCCAGCTTTGACCTGGGAATCTTCCACTCCCTGAGAGTAGATAAAAGTGTTATCTTCTAGATGAAATCATGATGCAACACATGGACAAAACGAGTATTATGGTTCACTATAATCGTTAAAAAACTATTTAAATATTTAGGGCCACCAGTTTCCCACTGCACCCAAACTATTCAAACTTCATTTCCTCACTCTTCTTTTTACACCAACTTTTAGCCTTTTAAGTGGTCTGTTACCATTCAACAAGGGTCATTTTGCGCAGCAAAGGCTACTCGTTTCACATAGATTCAAATATTCGAGTTACAAGGGTGTGATAGTTGCTTTGTACGCGTAACTTATTGTCATATTCAAACATGGCATGTTTCAATCCTGATTTTGTGTGTTTTGAATAAGTTATCGTTATGTGTCTGTCAATTCCGAGTAAAAACTGGCAAAAAATGAAGAATAAGAAACAATATTCATCTCATGTTGAATTGAGCCAAAGGACGCTCCAAAAGGTACAGAGAAAAGACCAAAAGTTGGATATTTTGGCCAAAGAGACCACGGATCATGGGACATCTACGTGGCAAGGTCCATGGACAACCCTGCAGGTCTGCTTTATGAACTTAGACCCCAAAGCAGAGCGTGCTAAATATCAAAGGCTGACGGACTCATGGACCTCTAGTCCGCCCAAGAACGTGCAAAACTCATCTCTGCTCGAACCACAGAGATCTCACGCAAAGAAACCATGAAGCTGTGCTGCATGATTACTAAGGATATAAATGTGACCACAGACCACTACCATGGTTTATGGTCGAGTTGAAGGATCCATTTTCATTTCTGAAAAACGTCTATGTCCCAAAACATGCAAACCACCAGGAAGAAGATCCACATATCGTGGTGTGCAAAGAAGATCAACACGAAAAAGAGGACCACAGACCCATGTTATGGCCAATGGATGCAGCTGTGCTCATGAATAAATGGAAGAATGGAAGCAACGGACTGTGCATTCATGTGTTTCACTCACATAGACACCACAGATCCACGGTTATTCCAGAATGCGACTCTGCTGGAAATCAAAATTTTAAAGAACAGAATCCCATCTGTTTCAACTTCAGCTTTACAGTTTCAGGCCAAAAACCAACATTTTCACCCCAGTATAAATAGAAAAAGAAAATTCATTCTTAGGGTTCCAAATTTAGACTTTGGAAGCAAGGATTTTCAAGGTCTCTTAGACATTCAAGAGGGAGAATTGTGAGTGAGATTTCGGGAAATTTGATACCTCAACACTAAGATATAATTTTATTATCACGCATTCAACTTTAAATGTTTTGTCTAAATTCAGATTTATGGAGTATATTTCATTAGACTAAAGTCATGTTAGGGTCACAACGTTTTCAAATATAATTAAAATCTTTCCTTGCTCAAATTATTATCCGTTAAATAAATTTATTCTGTGTGATGATTTGGTCAATCATTTACATTTACTTGTCCTGTGATCTTGAGACCACTGGCAGATTGATTAAGATTTACTTCAAAACATCAAATAGCACTTAGTAGTATCGACTAGAGATAGTATTGGATTTCTTTATGTGGCTTTAGATGAAAACTAAAAGTTCAAAAACTGTAACAGTTCTTTGTCTAATTAAAACATAATAAAATTATTATGAACTAATAGAAATAAATTCATAACTCCTAAAAAATGATAATAATTAATCTAGAAAATTTTCCGTGAATTACACAAAATCCTTTGAATTGATTGTTATTAATTGTGTGCTAGACATGGCAAAGTTAGATACCATCATGTGCTTGGTTGCTTGTTGATCATTGCTTGAGTTCATTCAAGATAGCTAGTTTCTTCGTCACATTTTCTCTAAAAGCACATTATACTTTTATTAGTTTTAAATTATTCGCTTGTCTCGTTTAATTTATTTTGTCTAATTTAGGTAATTAAGTAAATTATAATTCTAGTAATTAGATAATAATATCCGTAAGGACTTGGACTCAAATCCAATTTTATTTCTTAATGATCTAGTGCACTTGCTAAGCACAAAACATTTCGTCGATCAGAGTGCATCATATGCTATTAAGAAATGTAAGTGTTCACAATCAACAGTAAGTAGGTGATTGCATATCTTCTTTATATCTAAAGAGAAATTGGTCAGGAATTCCATCAATCAGAATCAAGTTTAATAATCAAGAGTGTTACTGTAAGGTAAGTGGATTTACCTCCAAAGGAGCACTTCGGATCTTCCGTGTAGGTGTCCTCATGGTGACAAGCTCCTCAGCTGCTGTAGGGTGGATACCTACCGTGGCATCAAAATCTGCTTTAGTCAAGCCAGCTTTGACGGCAACTGCAAATCCCTGAAAATCCAGATTCAATGATAAAAGACCCTAAAATCACATATTCTACATTTGGAGGAAAAAAATCTGCACGATTCAAAAATAGGCTGAGGCGGCGACCTGGACAATCTCTGGGGAATCTTCTCCACACATGTGCAAACCAAGAACTTTATCGGTCTTTGCGCATACTATAAGTTTCATGAAAACTCGATCAGGGAGACCTGAAATAGTAGCCTTCATAGGCCTAAAGTTTGAGGTATAAACATCAACATTGCCATATTCCTTTGTTGCCTGCAAACTTTGTAGAATTAAAAACTATTTCATTCATTTTTTTGCATGTGGGTACAAAAATCCTCACGCTCACCTGCTCTTCCGTAAGGCCAACTTGACCGATAGGTGGCTGAGAAAAAATAGCAGATGGTACTTCCCTGGATAAAACCGGGACATACATGGTCATTAAAAGCTAAAATGGCATCAGAAAGAGCTCCAGTATTACAAACATAGACGACAAAATGCTTATATGTTGGATAATCTGGAGTTCACTTAAATATTCTAGCACAGTCGAAATTGCACCTGTGATCTGGTTTTGTAGGTTTAGCGGCAAAAAGTGTTTTTGCCAATGCTCCTCCTTCCATCAAGGCAACTGGGGTCAAATTTATTCTATCAGTAACATCTCCAACTGCCCATATTGATGGAACAGAAGTCTGAGAGTATTCATCAACCTGAAGGAACAATTATAACGAACACAAGTTTGTGTTCAGATATACATTCCCGATAAAATAAATCCCTGGAAGAAGGGGATACAAAAGAGTATACCTTTATGGCTCCTTTTTCAGACAATTCCACTCCAACCGTTTCCAAACCCAAATTCTGCAATAAATACGAGTCGTTAACAACCAAGAAGTACCAACATTTGTGGCACAAGCAGGAAACTTCTTACTGAGTGCGGAAGCTTACATTTCCAATAATACAAACAAGACTAAAAGAACAACAAAACAATATGTGCTCTTTACAGCAAAAACGTGGTCTCTAAACTCATCTGTGTCACCTTATAAATCATGAATCAGTTAAGAGAGCATAAAATGTTCACATTTGTATTAGGTTTACGTCCTGTAGCAAACATAACATGAGAAAACCCATCAACTGTTCCTTTGGTAGTTTTCAAAGATAGTGAACCATCTGATAACTTGACAATAGATTGAGGGTTCTCATCTGGGTGAAACTTAACTCCCCTTAATGACATTTGTTCTCCAACAAAGTCTCTGATCTGCAATAAGAGAACATTTTCCTTCATTTACAAAGAGAAGAATTGAAAAAGTATCTTTATGTATGAGGTTTCTTTGTCTGTAACCTCTTCGTCAAAACCTCTCAACACCTTCTTCTGCCTCATAAACACATGGACATCACTTTTCAATCCACTGAAGATTCCAGCGAACTCAACTGCAATATAACCTCCTCCAACTATAGCAATTTTTGTAGGTTTTGAAGGTAAATCTAGGGCAGCATCGGAGTCTATCACATATTCACTTCCAGGGATATCAGGAATGAAAGGACGGCCACCAACTGCAACAAGAATGTTTTTTGCAGAGTAGAGTTTTCCATCCACATCCACTGTATGTGGGTCCACAATCTGCATTAGAAGTCAAGAATATCCTTGCATAATATCAGAAACTCAATGCTCTAAAATCTATGAATTAGCAAGAGAAAAGATGATATAAACTGCTCTATAATCACTTACCTTGCCACGACCTTCAATCAGCTTGACACCAGCATTTTGCAGTATGTTTTTGTAAATACCAGTAAGGCGCATCAATTCTGCATTTTTATTAGCAATCAAGGTACTCCAATCATGTTTAGGTTCTGCTTTATGATTCCATCCAAATCCACCACTCTCTTCAAATTCATGAGAAAATTTGGATGCATATACAAGGAGTTTCTTTGGTACACATCCCCGAAGTACACACCTTCACAGGATTCAGATTTTATTAGATACAATCTAGACAAGCTCCCTAAGCTGGTTGTTCTTATGATATCCCAAAATGCATCACTTTTTAAAGATCAAATGCCGCTTTAGTTTTCATGTGCTAGAAAAGGATGATTCCATTAGGTATGATGGAATATGCTGTTGAGAGATATTTGAAAAATGTAATGTGCCACACTCCTCAACAAAACACACGAAATGCAAAATTCAAAAACATTGAATAAAGCATACACATATTTTGATCAGAAACATGGCTCTGACGAATGGATCAAATGACATTTAACAATAAAGACAGTAAATTAAACATCATCAACCTAAGACCCCGGAAAGAATCAAGCTGCACTAACTCATCAGACAACCACGAGCACGGACAACCTCATGGTTTAGTTACGATATACTCAGTTGGATTGATGAATTGAAATCCAATGATATTCAGTGCAAAACATTTGCATTCTCATATCTTGCCAAAATAAAAAGCTTACAGACAGTTGAAATACCACTAAATATCACGATAAAGGGAAGTTAATAACACATAAAACAACTATATCGTATAAGCATGGGAATATTTGTCCAATCTTTCCCTTTGTGATTTCCTATTAAAAAAACAACAATAGAACAGTTTTCTTTAGTTCTTTTCCACAGCAATGCGACGTCCAAGCACAGTACTAAAGAATTATCAGGCAAAAATAAAAACGAGGAAGATTATCATACAACAACGCAAAAGTAAACATACGTTCCACCAACTCCGCCAGTGGTATCGGAGGAAATGGTAGCGAAAGGCAGCTCACAGATAGCAACTGAAGCCCCAAAATTGGCGGCGAATCGAGATGCTCTGACGCCGGCGCTGCCAGCACCGATTGTAAAAAGGTCGAAGTCGTACTTTCGAGGAGTCTCAGCCCCATTTGTGGACTCTGAGCGAATCGCAGTCGAAAAGCGGCGATTCGGAGGAGGAAGATGAGGAGAGAAAGAATGGAAGTCTCTGGAAGTAACTGATTTAAAGTAGTGAGAAAAGGAAAGGAAAGGAATCGGAAATTTGTAGCTGCGAAGCGTCTGAAGCGCCGGAGAAGAGAAGGAGGAGCCGAGACGAGGCGTACTCAGAGATGTCGCCGCCATGGAATTTTTACTTAGCTTTCGCGACGAGTTATCCGAGCAATATATACGACTGGACCGGGGAGTTGCCAGTTCCCAGTTTGATTCTCCTAATAGCTGCCACATGCCATTTGAACGTTGTTTGATTGATTTCCTTTTCTTCCTCCCTAATAATTTCAAGAAAAAATATTAATATATAATTTAAATTTATCCTAACATAAATGGGTTATATATAGAGATGTCAAACGGAGCGGACGGCATGAGGCACGGCACGGGCACAGCACGACACGGAGCGGCGCGGCACGGCACATTTTGCTACAGTGCCGTGCCGTGCCAAGCACGGCCCGGAGTATGGGCCGTGCCGGGCCAAGCCATGCCAGCCCATGGGCTGGCACGGCACGGCACGCCACTGTTTCTTTTTTTTTTTTTAAAACCAGGCGATCGATCGCCACATAAATGACGATCGATCGCCTAGAGGCAGTAAGCAAAATACAGGGGTGGCGATCGATCGCCACAAAATAGGCGATCGATCGCCTAGAGGCAGTAAGCAAAACACAGAGGGTGGCGATCGATCGCCACAAAAATGGAGATCGATCGCCAATGTCCAACGGTAAAAAATATAGCCGTTCAACGGCTTTTAAAAAAAAAAAAAAAAATTTTGGTTGTTATATATATGTGTGTGTTGATGAAACATTTTATCCTCTTAATCTGTAAGCTCTATATACTTGAGACGCTATACTCTCAATTTGTTCACAAGAAGAAAGAAATTCGTCTTACGTTTGCCAAGACAAGCACAAGCAGCAAAACCAACACTCATCCTAGCAAAAATTTGGTAACTTTTATATTTGTTGCATTAGATAATTCATAATTGTAGTCTATATACATAATGACCGATTCATCTTATAATGTGAATTATGATGATGAAATTGATCAATTCCAAGAAAATGAAGAAAGCACACCAAATATTCAATCATCAAGTAGAAGAACTTCAAAAAAAAGAACTAGCAATGTATGGCAACTATTCGATATACAAAATGTTGAGGGAAAGGGATCAAGGGCAGTTTGTAAAAAATGTAAAAAAGATTATGCATATGTTTCTTCTGGTGGTACAGGTCATTTACTAAGACATATGGCTAAACATGAAAAAGAACCAACTGATGGTAACCAAACTACTCTTTCACAATTCGGTACTGGTAGTAGTAGTTCAAGTTTAGGTATTTTCACTTATAATGTTGAAAGAGATAGGAGAGAACTAGCTAAATACATCGTATGGGCGGAGAAACCTTTTTCAATGGGGGCGGATGCCAAATTCACTAATTATATTCATTTAGGTTTGCAACCTCAACATAAACGATTTTCAAGGAATACTATTAAATCGGATGCATTCACAATTTTTAATGAATATAAATCAAATTTAATTACGTATTTAGGTAATCTTTCATCGAAAGTAGGACTAACAAGTGATATTTGGACAACTTATCTTGGCAATGCATCATATCTCTGTGTTACAGGACATTGGATTGACGATAACTGGGTGTTACATAAAAAAAATTTAGGTTTCACAAAAATAGATTGGCCTCATACGGGTGGAGTTATTTCCAATGCCATTATGCAAGTTACTAATGAATATAATATTAATAATAAAATCTTCTCTATTTCATTTGATAATGCAACTAATAATACTGCTGCAATTACTATATTAAAAACTTATTTGAAACCAATTTTAAATGGTGATATTTTTCATATTCGTTGTGCATGTCATATTTTAAATTTGTGTGTGCAAGATGGATTGAAACCACTTGAGCTTCATTTAGAAAAAATAAAGACTACTCTTAAATTTCTTAATGGTTCAGTTGCTAGAAAACAAGACTTCAAAAGTTTATGTATTTCTCATGGTATGAATTATAAAGATTTTCCTTATGATGTTCCTAATAGGTGGAATTCTACATATTTAATGTTGCAAGCATGTTTACCTTATAGAAATGTGATCACTTTATTTTTTAATGAAAGGATGGCCGAACATTTTCATATTGAAGAAACTGATTGGGAAATTGCTTCTAATATTTGTAATTTTTTAGAACCGTTTTACGATGCTACCAATTTATTTTCGGGCTGTTATTATCCAACTTCTTCGATATTTTTGAATAAAATTTATGAAATTAGTGAATGTTTTGCATTACATAGATCTAATCCGTTTTTTACAGGTATTGTCGAACCAATGGAGTATAAATTTAAAAAATACTGGAAAACTATTCCTATGTTGAATTGCTTGGCATCAATTCTGGATCCTAGATTAAAATTATATAGTGTAGAAATTATAATAGAATCTTATTACACCAACATGGCTTATGAAAATATTAATATTAATCAAGAGAAAGAGCGCATTAATAAATGTTTGTTTGCTTTGTTTTCTTTATATGATTCGTTACATAATTCTAGAGCAACTCCAGTAAGAGAAAGTGGTAGTAGTGGTGCTAGTAGTGGTAAGGGTTCTGTGTGGACAATGTTAAGAAGAAGACAAGACACTACTTCCGCTTCTTCTAGTTCTAATTCTAATACATCTTCATTTACTGAGCTTCAGTTATATCTAAACCAAGTCATAAATTTCAGTGAACAAGAATTAGAAACTTTTGATGTTTTGGCATGGTGGAAAGACAATGCTAGACTTTGGCCAGTACCTTCCATAATGGCACGTGATCTACTAACTCCTCCGATATCCACAGTTCCATCGGAGTCTTGTTTTAGTGCAGGTGGAAAAGTCATTGATGAAAAAAGAAGTAGAATGAAACCAAAGAAGTAGAAGAGTCATTGATGAGAAAAGAAATAAAATTGATTTGGGCCGTGCCAGCACGGCATGGCCCGTGGCACGGCCCATAGGCCACGGGCCTATGGGCCGTGCCGGGCCAGCCAAATAAGGAGACGGGCCGTGCCAGGCACGTCCCGTCTCGTTAAAGGGTCGTGCCGGCCCGGCACGGAACAGTGCCGGGCGGCACGAATTTATGGCCCGGCACGGCCCGTTTGACTTCTATAGTTACATATATATATATATTATATATATACATATACTATTATTAAGATATAATAAGATTACATAGTTTACCTCAGAAAAAATAGCTTCGAGACCTCCTATGAATTTATCATGAACCTAGTACTTCTACAGAATATAAAAACCGTCAATTCTTGAACTATAACAGTACAAAAACACTATAATCGACACACCTAATCATAAGCGGGCAATAGTACAATAGTTCTTAAATGCCAGTTTTACTATTCAAACCTAGAATGATTTATTCATAAGATACGTAAGGACCAATTCAAGGCATAAGTAAGTAAATGAGATTTAAGTTAACACAAATAAATATTTAGCCTATCATAATATTTATGATAAAACAAAAATAAAGACAAAAGAATACTTACAGAAAGGAAGAGCAGAATAAAAGTAGTTGTAACCAAAAGCAAACTGTTTATTAATATAAACGAGAATATTACAAGAGTGGATGATTTTCAGTCTGCTAAACAAAGGAAATAAAAGCTCCTTATATAGGAGTGAAACATCGGATTTCAAATCCGGACTTCAAACACAAAATAAAAACAGTACATACTAATAATAAAAAAGTACAAACAGTAACGACACTAATTTACAACAGTAGACGCACTGAAATAAAGTAATAAGATAGTGGATGGAATATATTCCATCGTACAATTCTTTATTAAAGAAATATTCCACTTTAGTCATATCCACTAAAGTTTGTCTGCCTTGAATTGGTCCTTACGTATCTTATGAATAAATCATTCTAGGTTTGAATAGTAAAACTGGCATTTAAGAACTATTGTACTATTGCCCGCTTATGACGAGGTGTGTCGATTAGGGTGTTTTTGTACTGTTATAGTTCAAGAATTGACGGTTTTTATATTCTGTAGAAGTACTAGGTTCATGATGAATTCATAGGAGGTCTCGAATGGTATCAGAGCCAATTAGGTATTAAGTTAAGTAGAAGATGATGAGAGTTAACACAAGTAGCCTTATTCAAATGAATTTCAACCTTGTTAAGAAACAGAATACTGTTAAGAACAGTATGGTACAAGAATATGATGTACCTCAGAATTTAGAATCATTAAATCGATGGACAATTCCTAAAATTGAACCTAAACTTATATATAAGTTAGGAGCTTTTGAAAGATTAGGAATTAAACAAATTGTTAAAACTACTGAAGAAGCAGTATCATTAAATAATGATGAAATGGTTTTAAAATTACTTAGTGAAAAGGATATTTTACCTTATATCGAAACTCATAAATTTCTTCACATTGGACTAGTGCAAATTGCTTTTAAACCTTTAACTTTAGAAGGATTACCAGAAAGCTTTATAGCAGCTTTAAGAGATGGAAGAAATTTAAATTGGAAACAATCTTTGATTGGAATTATTCAATCTAGTTTGGCTCATGGCCCTGTTTATTTTGATGTTTATCCAAATTTACAATTATCATTATCTGATATTAATATATTAGATGCTTTAACATTAAATGTTAAAACTCATGGTTATAATTATGCTACAGGAAAAGAAATAATTTGTATCTGTTATCGTATTTATTTTAAACCTTTGCATACATTAAATCCTCAATGTAGGAGAATGGATAAACCCATTAATGAAACAATATTGATTGAAACTAATTTTAGTCGATCTAACATTACAACACGAAGAGCTATTAAATGGGATGGAATTGTTTTCCCTGATAACTGGACAATTGAACATGCAATTCCTGTTCAAACCAAAATTCAAAACAATTTAGTGATGTTATACAAACAAATGATGGTTCAATTCAACTACAATTTGAACCAAATAATCAACAAAAATTATTAGAATCTATACCTAGATCTTTAAGATCTAAATCATCTAAGTCATATTCATCCTTTTCTCATATTTCTCCAATGGAGGAAAATAATTCTCCTCATAGAGCTTCAACATCTGCCGTTCAGAATTTACCTGATAATTTACAACATGACAGAATAAGTAAATTATATATTAATCCAGACAATATAGTCAGAGGATTAAAAGAATCAGAAATAACTGAATCAGAAATGAATTTTTCTTTATGAATAATACACCCAAAATAGATTTTAGTCCTGGATCTATTGCCAGGCAGAAAATAAAGAATGAATTTAATCAACCTAAATGGGAACAATTTAGAAGATGGTTTTTTGATACTATTTCAAAAGACAAACAAACCTTGTTACAAAATGAATTTTATAAATTCTGTACTGATCAAAATTCTTATATACCATTTATACCATGGTTTATATCTATATATGTTGAACCCTATATTCAAGTATTAGAAAGGACATATAAACTTTCGAATGACAATATTTTGAGAAATTTATATCCTCCTCAACAAGCTTTTGAAATTAAAAAGGATGGCACAATTCTTAATTTTTCAGCGTTTTCAAAATTATTAGAAAATGAGACTTTACAACTCACATGTCAACATATTAATAAATTATTAAAACAACAAAATTACACAAATCTGTTCCTAGTTATTTTAGGAGAACAAATTAATCTATTACATAATAGAATTGAAAATATTATTACAAAAATTGCACAAATTCAACCTTTAGTTGGAATAACACCACCATCGGATATAATATTAACCACTCCAAATATACAACCTCCCCCTGAAATCAAGGATTTTAAATTAAAATCAATGGGAGACTTTGAACAATTTTTAGAAAATAAATTTAAAGATTTGAAATTATTTATTTCGGTTTTAGATACAGATTTCCAGGATCAATTATCTCATGGCAATCACAAACAAGTCATTGGTGATAAAATAAATAAATTAAAAAATAGATGGGCCAATAAACCCACTCAAAGTTTATTTTATTATAGCAGGCTGTTAGGATCGGTCCGGAGTGTTTAGAGGGGGGGTGAATGAACACTCCTTGTAAAAATTAATCCCTTGTGATTTCTTTCGGATTAGTGAAAGAAACCTGTTTCTTAATCAACTCTTTTATAGAACAGACCACTGAATGTATAAGTGCGGAACAGTCTGTTTATATTTGTAAGAGCGGCTCGATGGCTTGAATGAAAGAATGAGTGCAGAAAGATAAGAACACAGAATATGTTTCTGGAAGTTCGAAGGTGGTGTAATCCTTCTACGTCTCCCCTTCTTCCAATTAAGGAAGGTTTATACTAGAAGACTTTGATTTATACAATCCTGTTGTACAAACCCGATTCAGGCTGGATTTACCTCACTACCAGTCTGAAACTCCTAGTCACTCGATCTGCTCAGAAACACTCTGTCTGACAATTACAATATGTTTCTCACTTCTATTTTCAACACAGAATACACAAGATGCGCACAGTGATCCTAAATGATCAAATGTTACAAAGTAATCGTGCTTAAGAATAATTTCAGCTCGAGAGCTTCTGAGCTTGTAAGCTTGTGTTGTTTTGCTTTCTTGTGCGTTTTTCAATTGATCAGCGAGAGTCTTGTATATTCCTTTTGTTGCATCCTTTTATAGTTGTAAATACCAACGACATTATTTCCCTTAATGTGCAACTTTGACTCTGCTTAAACTCTGAGTAAGCTACAGTCTTCTTCTTCAGGATACTTGCCATTCTGGTTCATACTTTCGGCGACTGTCAGGTAGGCTCTTCTTTGTCTTCTTACCTTTTATGGCAATCTTCAGTCTTTGGTCCTTTGTAGCATTAATTACGACATTAAATGCTAAATAAATAGCCGTTAATGATTCGGACTGAGGAGCCATTCTTTATGTATCCTTGACTGCTCTGATCTGATAAAGATTGAGATCGATCTGAAGCATCGATTTAGTCAGTCTGAAATCCATCGATCCGGTCTGATATGCTTTGTCATCTTATCAGCTTGATCTATTTTGGGCAATCGATCTGGTCAGTCTGATTTCACTCGATCCGGTCTGATATGTTTTGTCATCTTTAAAATCTCATCGATAAGGTCCGGAACTAACAATTTCCCCCTTTTTGATGATGACAAAACCTAGCTTCTAAATCTTTTTAACCAGTCTGATAGGAACACTGAAGCGTATACTTTCGGATCGATTACTTCTTCTTGTTCAAAATAAATGAACATTATTAAGTTGGATCGATTAAGCCTTTTATTATTAAGCCTTTTATTATAGTTCAAAATAAATGAACAAGGACTTAATTGAAAGGGGATTTTTATTGATCACCAAAAATCCTAAATACAGACAGTCTGATAATTCTATTTTCTAGAAGACTGAGACTGATGCGGCCTGAAGTCTTTTTTCTTTTCCCCCTTTTTGTCAGCAGCAATCTCTTGGAGAAAGTCTACAACTTGTGCTAGCTGAGCGCTGATAGCGTCAAGACGAACGTCTTGAGCGCGGAGGGAATTGTTGACGGATGCTCTGACTTCAGTGGCTAGCTCGATCTGCTCTTTTCTCAGGCTGTTCTTATAAGTGGCTTGCTGAGAAAACAGATCATTTATGCCTCGCTGAAGGCTGCCGATACTGGCTGTCATATTCTCTTTGAATGAATCAAAGTCCAAAGCTGTAAGCCTCTGACCTTGATGAACTTCTAGAACACGTTGAGAGAGTGACATGCAGTTGTCAGAGAGGTGCTGATGCAGTTGTCAGAGAGGTGCTGAAGAGTCCTTGCTAGAAATGGAGGTGCATCATATTGTCGGCTTGGAGAGTGATCTGATGACGACAAGGCATGATCATCTTCTTCAGCAATCGGCACAAGTGAAGATACAGCAGCTTGGTGACTTTCGGACCGGATCAAGGTGACCAGATCCGAAGAAAATGCTTGTAAGAAAGCCATATCTTCATCTGATTGGACTGGAGGAGTGCTGGGTCTGGAAGGCTCCTCAAGTTGTAGAGCTGCAACAACAATGGATACCACCAGATCCGGATCGACGAACTCTGGTGCGCCAACTGTTGCAAGTTCTGCGGTTGGACTGATTTGAACGTGGGAGTCTGACGATCCCAAAGGAATAGATGTTGTTGGAGAGTCCAAAAACACGTTCAATGGTTCATCATCTGTAGCAGACGGAGCATTAGACAATGGCTGCTCCGCTGTCTGATCTGCTACTGGTTCTGCAGTCTGCGCTGCTGGCTGATCTTTAGTCTGGTCTGCTGCCCCAGAGGGAATAACCACAACGAAAGGTTCTGCCAGAGTCTTGCTTGCAGAGGGATGATCCGGGCTGGTTACTGGAGTAGATATGCTGATTTTCTGTCGTTGAAATCGGACAGCTAAGTGGAGAGTATGAATATCCATCTCTAATTGAGCAATAACAGCCCCATCATCTCTGGCAGTTGGAGCATTCGGATCGAAGTTCTCTTTCTTAGCAGCTAGGAGCAGAGTGGCCAGTCTGAATCTTTGATTTGCCGTAAATAGCTCTTTGCGCTGCACGGCAAGCCGAACATCATCGGTCTCTGTCCCCTTCAGAACTTCCTCTTCCATCTTCTTCAGTCTGCTCAACTTTCCGAAGAACATCTCAATGTGGTTGATAGTCCGGTACTCGACGTATTGATCAAAGACCACAATGAGTGCCTTCACCTTCTCATCAACATCCTCCATAGCAATGTCGATGGCTGTCTGCGCTGCAGATTTGGGTTTAGAGGAGATTGGTTCGGAGAGAATGGCTTTGCCCTTGCCTGTGGAAGATGGAGATTTAATCCCTGATTGGGTATAGTCTCCCAACTCAGTGATAACAATCCCTTTGACCACGGGGATGGCAGAAGGGACTCGGATGGTTACTTTGGGTGCAGTGGTTGAAGTGGTTGAAATTTGGGTTGCAGGTTGGGGTGCAGGGGTGACTTTTGTTGGAGGCAATATGGGTAAGGCTTTTGGTTTGGTAATCTGGGTTCTTGGCTTCTTGGGAAGTGGCTTGGTTGGTGGCGAGGGAGCAGACTGAGTTTCTTCAGAATCAGTCTGGATGGTTAGCTTTCGCTTCACCCGAGGTTTGCGCGCAACAGCTTGTTCTTCGCCCTTCTCAATCTTGACTGCAGCCAGAGTAGTAGGAGTAGGCGGAGCACTCTTGGACTTCAGCAGGGCGAGCCATTTGGAGTTTAGAATCTTGAAGGGACTGAGAGCGGACTGCTTTCCCAGCTCGATGTCTAAGGACTCCAGTAGCTTGCTGAGAGGAACAGCAAAGCATACGGCCTGTTTTGATGCAATCACCGTTTCCATCAGAACTCCAAAAAGAATCACGGACCAGTTCATCTTCTGTCAGTATACAATAGCCGCCATAGCCCTGAACTTCTCTGCGGTTACAGCGTCAAAACTTTCTGCTTTGCCCAAAAGAGGCTTGCCAACGATTTCGCACAGCACCTGGAAGTGAAAAAGCATTTCCTTCTTCTTAAACGAGGGTTGCAGGCGGTGGCCAAAAATAGAAATCTTCCCTTGAAGAGCTGAGAGTGACGCTTGAGGAATCTGTCCAAACTCTGTCAGTCCGGAATTGGGGAGGCCAAAGGTCTTGGCCAGTGTCATCGGCGAGATCTCAAATGATTTGCCCTTGACAGAGGTGGATATTGATGTCTTCTGGGAGACGGCATTGGCGAATAGTTCACGGATTTCAGATTCATAAACAACTGTGCCGCACTCCAGAAAGTTTCTCAAGCCAGATGATTCCAAAGCTCGGAAGATGGACACCATCTCTGCAGCATCTGCCCTGTAAATGTCATTAAACTCAACGGAGAGAGAGTTGTGAGTAATGGTAGTCATTGGAATGAAGGTAAAAGAAATATAGTTAAGCTAATTGAGTTTGGTACTTGCTTCTAGTCCCTGCGGATACGACATCCCTACTTCATTCTACTATACTAAAACTTGACGACTGTGCACTTGTGGTACAATCTCGCTACTCTGAAATTTTACTGTTTAAATAAATGGTGATCATTGGCACCATAATCTATCGCACACTCAATAATGACATCACAACAATCCATATCGCCATTACTTGGTGATCTCAAACACCTGTCATTACTTAATCAACGAAAATGACAGCACATATAATCTTCAATACTCGTACGTCTTTACGTACTAATTCAAACATATAATAATATATATTTGTTAAACATAACAATAATATATTACCTATGCTCCTACGTCACACATATCTTAAAGTCGACAACATGATTTAGACATCCTCGACAACCGGAGGCTCTTACAATATCTATATTGAATATCAATTCAATATTAATATTGCAACCATAATCCTCAACAATATCATCATTAATCTTATAGATTTGACATGCCTCCTATCATAATCAATCATATATACCATATTTCGTATCTATTCAAACCATCCCATTTTATCCTTTATAAATTCGAGTTATCAACTAATTCGATTAAGTAGTATATTCATTTCTAAGGTTTTTCATTTAGCACATTAATTCATTGTGCAAGATTTCCTTAGAATATCATAAACACCATAAAAATCATCCATAAAATATTACATTTCAAAATCCCACAATTTAAGAAATTTTTCAAAGTTCATGACCCGCGATCGATCGTGATCGATCGCGGCCATCTCACGATCGACCGCGAGATGTCAAAAATGAATGCCAAGTTTCGGCCTTCTGTGATCGATCGCGGCACTGTGCATCTCCATAAAAATTACATCGATGTCGCGCGATCGATTGGGCCTCGCCCCGCGATCTATCGGGAACCCTTGTTACAACCAAAAATAATGATTTTTGTGTACAAACTCAATCCAATAAGCACAACACCTCATTTTTCCTTCAACAATTCAACAATAATGCACAATAAACACCATAAAGTTTAATTTTAACAACATAAACACAAACCCCCAATCCATACCAACTTCAAATCAATATTCACCATTCCCAACTCAAAAACAATTAACCACTGAGTTTAAGGTAAGAATTAGCTTACCCAAGACTACTTGATCACTATATCAAGAATCCAAGTGAATCCATGCCTTGGTTCTTCACCAAAATTGAAGAAAAATGGAAGAAGGTGAAGAGAGGGTTATTAGGGATTTAGTAGGTGTTTTGGTGAATTGTGTGAAGATAAGTTGGTTATATTTTTTATTTTACAATTTAGTCCCACAACTTTACTCCACATCTAATCTCACCCCAATTCACTAATAATCATTCTAACATCTCCTTAATTCAACTCATCAATGTCTAAGGCATTTTAAATAAGTCATCTCAAACATTATCCAAGTCCATAATTAAGACACACCTTCCATAGTTATTTCTCCAATACACAAACTCATAGTTGCATTAATAACCAACAAAATCAACTTCATAATTTATATGACAATTTTTCATTATTAAGTCATATAATTGAATCATACTCGGTTTATCTCAAAACTGAGTCCAAAAACAAAACAAATTGTTCATAATTATCCCTTAATTATCACATTCAATTCAATGTAATGAAGGTAATTAAGTTCCAAGCATCACAAAAAACCTTAAAGCTGCGTATATCGTACTGAGAGCACAACAGTTGTCTGTGGTCCCCCTCTTTGAAGCTATGATCCTCAGCCACATACTTGCAGCAGTTAAAAGTTTTCTTCCTCTTATATATAAGACAAGTGTATTATTTGCACATGCATTAGAAAATATATTGCCTTGATACTTTGTTTCATTCTTTCCCATTTCCATACTGAGGACCTCATCCGGCTCCCTTCTAACATTTTATTGCAGAATAGCTCATCATGCTGAGATGGAAGAACTATTGTTTACCGTGGAAAGACACCCTACCAAAAGTTCAGGTAACATATATACTAATAAGAATCAATCTATGTCCTTTATGGGGTGACAGATTTGGTAGAGTAGATGAGCGTGAAGACCTTTTGTCATGAGTTCAATTCATCCTACAAACATTTTTTCGATCGAGTTTATTGCACCGAACTTGCATAGTGTGTAGGGACATAAGATATCATGGGCAATTGCCCAACAGAATTGTCCAATTCACCATATTATTGGTTTTAAAGCTGGATAAAATATTAGAAAGTCCAACCCAAGTGTCTAATAAATCATTTGTGATCAAGCCCAATTAAAATATTAAAAACACAACTCAAATGCAACATTGCAAGTAATTGACAAAAGCCTTTTCACTTCACAAAATTCACTGTATTTAGGTTTATGGTCTAGGAGCGCAGAGAAAACGACACACATATAATAATATTTGAACTTCGCTATTCCAAATCTGAGCTACACGTCCACACCAATTTATTTCAGTCGCCTAGTACAATTATTTGATTATTTCTATGACTGAGTGAAGAACTCTGTTATCCGAAAGAAATGGAAATTATGTTTTTTTATTATTATTGTTGATCGATGAACTAAAATTTTATTGTTTTAGAACATTGGTATTTTGCACTTATATGATAATTATTATTTGATACAAGAGAGTTTTTGTATTATATTTAATGATTTGGATCGATCATAGATTTATGTATTAGAAATTTGTCGTTTGAATTATAATGTTATCATCACGAAACAATTCGATACTTGACATGAGAATTTATTTGTTTAGTTTGCGTACTATATACTTTTGCAAAGTTTTCAAATGTTTATTTTCTAAATTTATTGTTCTCAATTTCATTTTTAGATTTAAATATCTTGATATTGTCCTATGTCATTATTTTTTTTGTCTTTGAAGAATTTTAATGATATTGATGCTCGCACCTGTTTAGTTCACTATCGTTACGTGAACTCTAGCTCACTACAGAAACACCTAGTCAGTCGTATATTTCTACTGGTTTACAATTCGAGTTGCGAACGAATGACTAGGAGAAATTTTACTTGAAATATGATGGGTCAACAAGTAATACAAAAATGATCCATTAGATTAACCTATTTTGACTTCAAAATCACCATCAAATATGTTGTGCATGTGTGTGTTTGTATATATTGTTAGCATATATGTCCTGTAAGCCAAAAGTTGGCATATTGGGCTTTATGCACCCAAAGCTTATTAGTTACTTAATGACCCTATAAATATATCATTCTAGTTGAGAGACTCAATTCATTCCATACATTTCCATTCAATACACAGTCTCATAGAAAAGCCATTATCACACTAGCACTGGTGCCGGGCTTGTAGATCTGGTCAGGTTGATTGGACTCGAGGATCACCGCCATCAGTTTGATTTCGCTGTTATCGGTAATCCCTTTTCGTGCATTATATTATGATATTTGCATGTTTATATATGAATCATGCGCGATCGACCGTCCCCGGGTCAGATCTGTTTATTGTATTATTTTCGCTGCGTTTGGATTTGGCGCCGGGGTACGGAAACCCAACATATATATTATTCGAAATAATTTTGCCCGTTGGGTTAAACATTTCTGGTTACGTCCCTACTGGTGCAGTTTATCTGACTGACATGATTTGCAGGATTGTGTCAGTTCGATGGTTTATCCAGTGCACATCCAAATAGTAGCGATAGTAGGTTCGTATTAAAAATAATAATAAGAATCAAACAATTAAAGAGCTCGTGTAAGCACCATAAATGTAAGTAAAGGCTAGGATTGAAGCTTGATTCTAGTATAGTTTCTCTATCGCAAAGTATAAGCCAACACACAATATTTTGTTAATCCTTTATTTTACTATTTTTTATTATTGTATTACGTGTCACCTGGTATATATATATATATATTTTTTTTAATCAAGAGATTGATTGGAACATGACCCCGTCCACGACGGACTTTCAAAAATCAAACTTATTATTATCGTTTTTTAACCAAAGACATCTATTAACAAGTGACAGTTTGTTTGATCTAAGAGCACGATCATTTCAAAATAATAATAATTTATTAAAAATCCTCATTTAACGAAACAATTATTTGACAAATGCATCGTACTTAAGTCGTTTTTCATTCTAACCTTGTGTGAAGCAGAACAAATGAGAGTTTTCGGTGGAAACTGTAAACCACGCGAGCTGATTAGATATGTGGGATATAGGGCTCATGGTACGTGCTAGCGCAGCTATGCAGTAGAAGGGAAGGAGCCTTAACCGACCCCCTTCATGCATAATTGGGAATACCAAATCCAAAGAGGAATAATCTTCTCAAACGAAGGAATAGAATCAATTCCAAGTTTGATGTGTGGTGAGCTCAAGCTTGATAAAATTGGCTTCCCTCACTTAGACAAGCCAAGGTTTAACTTATTTAAACATGTAATTCTCCAGGGAAGGCACGAGGTCTGATTCCAAGCTTGATGTGTGGTGAGCTGATAAAATGCCTTCCCTCACTTAGACATGATGTGTGGTGAGCTGACAAAATTGGCTTCCCTCAGTTAATTTCCATGTAACTCTCGAGGTCAGGCCGAGTGACCTCGTGTAAACTTTGGTTTTATTTATAGAAAATGAGTAAATTGGTTTTAAAATAAATCGGTTATTGATGATCGTATTCATACAAATACTCAACAATAGAAAAACTTTCTGCAGGTGTTTACTCCATAAGCCATTCAAGTTTATGTTCTAACTATAATTTAATATATTAGTGATTGCAAAAAACATAATATGCGAAGCTGGTTCGTCGACACGGTCGCATAAGTTTATGCTCAAGTTTTATTGAAATTTCTTGGAACGGCTCTCTTAGTTTTTTTAAGGTCAAATTAAAAAGAATTATTAAAATATTCAGCAACCGTTACTTGCTTCAAAATCTACATATCCGTTTTAACATGAACTTAACCTTCGCAGCCGGACGCCATTCCTCCGTCGTTTTCGCAGGTGAGACAGAACGCATACATAAAAGCGAGAAAAAAAAGCGTAGAAGTGAAACCTAAATCACAATATCAACATAGTTTTACACAATATAATAATATTACGAACAAAGTAAAATACTGAAGTATGGTGGCTGAAATTAGAGGGACAAGCCAGACTCCTCGTCCTCTTCAAGGGAGGCAGCATAGACAAAGTAAAGGGCCCAAATCAAAGCGAATATACCCGCAAGAATCCACACCAAAAGGTTGTTGCTAAGCCCGAACGGCAGCCCGGTTCCTTCCGTGCTCAGCCTCTCATCCACCAGGGCCATAGCTGCGGGGCTAAACATTGCCGATGCCATAATTGAAGAAGCTGCCACACCCAACTTCGATTCTGCACCCTTTCCTCCTTCAATGGAGCACCTCACTTTCCCCATGTTGTTCTTTGTCATTGATGGTAACCCTGAAGTTCAAATGACCATTGATATCAGTATTCGGAACAAATAATAAAGGCACGCAGATAAAGATGCGTTTTTTCTTTACCAATGATGGCGGAGGGCCGCACGGGGAATGTTTTCTGCACGGGGGCGGCGCGTGCAACTGGGGAGGTGGAGGTGAAAGTAGTGATGGCTGCCATTTTCTTCAATTACCTGCGAACCCGACTCCAAGTTTTGTGTTGGAAAAATAAAGTGGTAGGATTATTGGTAGTGAGTGGACGTTTAATATCTCTGTGTCAGATACCATAATGAACCACGAGATGTTCTTTGCTACCCCATGGGGTGGTGCCCCATGGGGTAGTCCCATCCATTGGATGGGAATATTCCCATCCAATGTGGATGGGAATATTCCCATCCAATGGATGGGACTACCCCATGGGGCACCACCCCATGGGGTAGCCAAGAATAATTTATGAACCACACAGGTTGGATTAGATAGTTAGCCCCTCATTTTGTAATAACCCAATCATGTTTTGCCACGTTTCATGTCGTATCTTGACAACCACATGTTTGATTTTTCTTTACTAAGATAAGATTTGGTTCTAAATCAGTGGGATAATTTACATGGGTACATTATTTCATTTTACTCGACTTTATATTCTAATATTTACATATTCATGATTGATGATTATATTTTATCGCAGATATCTTCTATATAAACAATATCAAACAACTAATTCTAAAATAGTTTTCAATCGTTGATGCAAGTTTTTCTGGTAAAAACTCATCTCTAAAATTTCACTGTCAAACATAATTACAGGGAAGGAATGATATGCAAATGAAAAAGAGAGAGAGAGATATTAGTAGCTCTATATTAGTTGTATATAAAAAATCCCCAAGAAGAACTATCTGATGGGCTCCGTAGTTATTCAGAGTATTGACAGAGGCGGATTTAGAATCCAAGATGAGAGGGTAAAATACAATTTTGAAGAGGCAATCTGCAATTTGGGTTGGGGGGAAACAATTTTAGGAGGAAATGCAATTTTATGCAAAATACATAGATATGTATTCCCTTGCCTGGTTGTGCGTCCGGTCCGCCCATGAGTATTGCATTGTTGCTGTGGAGATAATCATACTTGACATGTTTCCACCAGAAGAGTTTATGCTTCTCAAGCCTAATATCCCAACCATCTTTTGGTTCCATCAAAATATATGACTGCAGCGTGTCCTACATCCTCCAGCCACATACCAGATTCATATCAGATTAGTGGATAGAAGGGAAGTGGATTTTGTTACACATTGGAGAATAAAAGGAAAATTGGTTAGTTTTATATGGTTACACTATCACGAAGGTGTAAGATTATGAAGACAACAGGCTATCTCTCACGTCTATACACGCTGAGGAATCCAAATCAAGGCCTTAATTTGTACTAAAACTTTTGCACTCGTGTGCGTGACATTCGTACATGAATAATGCCATACCGGTGAGGAAAATTTTTCTATGAACTAATATGTATGTATAGATCTGTATGTGTGTTGGTGTTTACATGACCCCATCAATACAAGAATAAACTGGTGAAGACCAAAATGTGGTCAAACATATAAATATGTGTCCTTTGATTTGCTGTGAATCAAAATATGCTCCGACACTGAGGCATTGAAGCGATGGGAAACAAAGCAACTGTGTGAACATTTTAAATATTTTTAACTGAGATTTGTGCTTTGCAGAATATATATATTGGTTAGATGCTAATTTTAATATGTAGCAAATAAAATGTCAATGTCTCAAAATCCTTTCACATTACTGCATAATTGATACATATCAAATAAACAAGTCAATGTAGCAGAAACTTAACTACCCATTATTTAGGAAACCTCATCGAGCGATGCCTACATGTTTCCATCTTGGAGGTTGCAACTTCCAAATATACGGTGACACCAACTCTCAAGATGCATGTTAATTCGCCTAGGAGGAGTAACATGCCCATTTGAACGGTTCCGAATATTGATCATATCCCAAAAGTTTGTCATTCATACAACTTGGGAGGCCTCTCTAGCGCCAACCAACCAAATTTTCCTTTCCGGAAATCTGACAAGATACGAAGTGCTGCTTGATGAGTGTCCCCATTGAATAACCGGAGAGCCAGCTTCTGCACAAAACTGCAACTCAAGAAATAAAGTGTAGGCTTAAACCACGGACTAATAGGAACAAGACGTTTTTCAGCAATTGATCAAGTGTTCTCACTAACTAGGACATGATTTGCACTAAACATTACATAACAAATCTTACATTTTACCAACACAACCATCTGCCTCAATCTTGTAGCGATCATGAAGGGCTTTATAACCTGTTTCAAAGTTCAGACAACGGACAGGGTTCAGCAAAAGAAGCATTGCATTCTACAGTAATATGCTTGAAAATCGTGCATAACATACCCACTGTTGGAAACCTAACCAGCATCTGGACAAGAATGGCTGCAACTTCGGAAACATCATAAGATCGCTCTCCAATGTCATCACAAATGGCAAGTTTTATAGCAGCTGATTGATCGTTGATCCTCATTGGTATCATTCCAGGGGAATCAAGTAATTCTAAGTCATCACCGAAGCGGACCCATCTTTTCACAGGAGAGAAAAAATAAGGTAAATGTGGAATCTATAAATCTTCAAGGAAAAACTCAGAATCCGAGGCAATCCACCAGTAACTTCACAGTAAAACATACTTTAACTGTCTAGTAACACCTGGTCTTGCAGCTGCATTACACATTCGACGCTTGAGCAATCGGTTTATCAGTGATGATTTACCAACATTGGGATAGCCAACGATTCCAGCACGAACCTGTGAAAATATGCAAAAACGACAAAAATGAAACATGTAAAAACTTTTAGCAGGATTAAAAAATGTAATTTGCAGAACATTAACGTAGTTTACCTCAACTTTTATGAGTCAAGAACTAGATCGCTTCACAACTACAAGATTATTATTTTCTTATCATGAAAAAATTAAAACATTTTAGTTTATAAATCTAAGCTGACCCTAGCCAGCTTAGCTGTTCGTGTTTGAAATGAATTTACATAATCTAAATGAAAGATAAAACCTAAATGTCACGACGACAAGTCATTGTCAGCACATATATATATATAATTCATTAGCATGACAACAAACTCACAGGACGAGGAAGTAGTCCTTTTGCCTTGCGTTTGGTGTTCACGCCACCTGCCAATGCCTTCGCTAACCTACTTAGCTTCATGGTACCCTGATGTTATCGATACATAGACATTACAAATGTCATATAGTGTAATTCATTAACCAACAAGTTTAAAGGACATGTCGCTAAATACCATTCCAAGCTTGCCATCAGCAAACACGACTTTAGTTCCCTGCCTAGCGTAATAATTAGCCCAAGAATTTCTGTCAGCTGTGGATATCATGTCTTCTCTATTCAAAACAATAATCCTCTTCCTACTCCCCAGCCATGAATCCATCTGTGTCGTTCAAAGTTCAATGATCATCACAAAACAATATTAATATAGGAATATGCAACATGGTCAGAAATTAAATCTCCACCGAACTACTAATACCATAAACTTCGAGTATTTGACCAACATAAACTAATACTCAATAAATTAATAATTTCTCTAAAATAATATTTTTTCCGGTCCCAATTGTCTATACATCGTTAGTTTAATACTGGACTGTCTAAATTAATAAAATTTTACGGTCCAACATTATTAATTTATGTAGGTTTAAGTGGCCCATGCTCATAAATTTGTGTACGCACACGATGCACTTTGCTTCAAACACCTTTTACGACCAAGAAAGAATGCAGTCAATTAGCAAGGTATAAACCAGAGCTATTGTAACAAAGAATTTTAAACCTGTGGATGACTTGTGGACATTGGTATTCTAGCATCTCGAACTTCTATTACAACATCCATCAATTTCAGCTGTTCTTTGAGTTCTTTTTCAGTCTTTGCTATGTGTCCGGGGTACCACTGTTGAATTTCCACCGCAACATGATACATCAGCAAATAATTGGTTCATCATGGCAAAAAGGTAATATCAAATTGCTACCTGAACCGGGCGTAATGGTACTGTCCAGCGATAAAGATCAGCTTCCAATTTTAGCCAATCAAAATCTTCATGGATACTCTCCAAAGTGCTGCAGTGTTTTGAGCTCTCCTGTTCATGCCAGCCCAATTGGTTTCCCCCAACAAACTACAGAGGTTTTTAATTCAAACCCTTACTAAAAATATACTCAACAATATGGTTGAATTTCGCAAAATTCTGTAAAGACCATTCTCTTGCCTGAATAGTTGGTGAAGAGGTAGGCGGGTGCACAGAGGAGAGAGCCGCGGATGGAAAGTCGCTGCGTCGAAGGTGGCGGCAATTCCCGGCGAGCGTAATGGCTGGGCAATTTTGCCAGACACCAAAGAACTGAACTGTCATCACAACGAAACAAGATGAAAAATTAACTGATTCAGAACACGATTTAGAATCCCATCCAAACAGCCCTTAATCCACCCAACTTCTCATTTTGTCTTGTTTGTTCCCACAAATGTAAAATTATGGGAAAATTTCGGGCCGGTATCAGAACATAAGAGTTTTTTCGGCCCAGTCCACCAAATTATTTGCCTTTCATTTAAGTCCGATTGATCGCAAATTACTAAATTACCCTCGTCTTCTTCCTTACATTCAACGTCAAACACACTCTGATACTTACAATCAATCGCGCCTCCTCTTCTTCTTCAACGCTAAAATTTCCAGTCATTCCTCCAACATTTTCCTCGATATCGTTCAAAGAATCCTACAAGAATTTCATCGAAATCGTACAAGTAAATTACTGTAATTTTGCCAAACCTTCTGAGGCGAAAACGTAAAATGGCTCCAAAATCAAAGAAGATTCCTCAGACCAAACCACCAACAAACGTCAAGGGAAAGAAAAAAGGTGCTCCAAAATCTGGTAATCATTAATCTAGGGTTTACACATATTAAACTATTTCTTAATCATTATTCTAGGGTTTCCACTTATTAAACTATTTGTTTGTTACTGTAAGTACTTGTGTCTACAATGCATGAGTACTATTGAAGACCTTATTAACACCGCATTTAGAAATGTTTGTAATTTTTGTATTCTTAATTAACATAAGTCTATCGGTGCATGTAATTAACATGCACCGATGGACTCTTATCTTGCATTTATATTACATACACCACTTTTTAAAATCTTAATTTTCTGTATTAACAATGATGAACAAATTGACACCAATGGAACATCTTTTTAGTTTTTTGTTTCTATTGGTTATCCAACAATAACCAGTTGCACCAATTCACATTTTTTTTCTTTCGGTGCATGTGATTTCACATGCACCGTTATACCATTTGTGCATTTATCGACATATTATGCTTGAATAAATCTTTTATATTGATTTTACTTTGTAATTTGAAATGTACTATCGATGTATATAAATACACAATCATAAATTCACAGATGTTTTATATCGGTGCATTTGTATTGTACATGCACTGTTATAAAACATTGCATTTATCCAACATGTAAATATTTGACATTTGTTTCTGTCGGTGCATGTCATATAAATGCACCGATTGTTCTTTACATGCACCAATTGAACATACATGCACCGAGATGCACTGTTATAAAACATTGCATTATCCAACATGTAAATATTTGACATTTGTTTCTATCGGTGCATGTCATATAAATGCACCGATTGTTCTTTACATGCACCAATTGTACATACATGCACCAATTGTACATACATGCACCGTCATGCACTGTTATAAAACATTGCATTTATCCAACATGTAAATATTTGGCATTTGTTTCTATCGGTGCATGTGATATACATGCACCGGAAGTTCTTTACATCCACAGATGTTTTCTATCGGTGCATGTCATATATATGCACCGATAATTATTTACCTGCACCAATTGTACATACATGCACCGACATGCACTAATATAAAACATTGCATTTATCAAACATGTAAATATTTGACATTTGTTTCTATCGGTGCATGTGATATACATGCACCGGAAATTCTTTACATGCACCAATTGTACCTACATGCACCTACGGGCTATCTACAGCACCGAATAAGTCAATTTATTAAATTCATTGATTTAGTTTTTTAACTAACATATAATTTTCTCTCAGTTACACCTACATCATCACCAAGCTCAGAAGAAATTACAAAAAGATGGAATAAACAAACCACATATCGGGCCAACCTACAGGCAGTTATAACAGAGATAAAGGCACTTGAACTCAGTCAAGTTCACATCAGAGTGCTAATGAAGACACCGTTCTGGCCTTTACTGAACTCCATTTTTTCCAACACAATTGTCCTCGATCATTGCAAAAAGCGTGACATATTAATAAAAGACATCATTGGCTGCTTCAACAGAAATGCTAAAGATTTCACATTCGGATCATATACAATGAAAATCAGGACAAATGATGTTCGTATACTCTTTGGAATAAGAGATGGTAAAGAAGACATTGATATGCAGCTTCAGGATTACGAACGTACGGAATTCTTATATAGATGCTTTCCAGAAAAGAAAGGAGATAAAAAGGACATAAGGATGAGCAAGAGTTTAATCTACAAAAAATTGAAAATAAAGGCACAAAGCAACATTGATACTGATGTCAATGACGTTACTCGTTTGGTGACCCTATACATTCTTGCAGCCTTTTTCATATCAACAAAATCATCGAACATTCCATGGGCGTACACATCGGTTGTTGAGGATCTGGACATGATTTGCAGCTACGACTGGTCCAAACACATATTGAATACATTGTTAAACAGCCTGATGCAGCCTGACTCTGAAAAACACTCCGGCTGTGTTCTACTACTACCTGTAAGAAGTCTTTATAATCAATCTTTAAACAACAATTATTTCTTCATGTTTATATAATAACATCGATTCTATATAATTTGCAGTATTGGTTATGTGAGAGGACAGAGCTCATAAATCCTGTCCAGCCCAACCTTATCCCAAGGTTCCTTAAGTGGAATCTTGAGGATTTTTACAAAAGGATTCAAAACATTGACATCAAAGAGCTCGCCCGTGATTATGTAAGTTTCTTGTACATTCAATTTAACTATTATGGTGCATGCAATTTAACTTGTTCTGGTGCATGCAATTTTTCAATACTGTTGCATGCAAATATATAACATGCGATGCTTGAATAAATCTTTATAATGATAATGATTTTACTTGAAACCAAACTAACGATGCATGTAAATACACAAGCATAAAAACAAAGTTACATTTATCAAACATGAACAACTTGATTCAATCGGTGCATGTAAATAGACATGCACCAATTCACATTATTTTCTATCGGTGCATGTGATTTCACATGCACCGGTAGACCATTAGTTGCCTTTATACAACATTTGAGGCTTGAATATATATTTTATAATGATTTTACTTGATATGTACTAACGGTGCATGTAAATACACAAGCATTAATTATCATTTTGTTTCTATCGATGCATGTGATATACATGCACCGATAGTTCATTAGGTTAATGCAATTTAACTATACTGGTGCATGCAATGAAACTATGCTGGTGCATGCAATTTAACTAGACTTCCAACAATTCAATTGCAGATAGTAAAAAAACCTCTGCAAATTTCTGCTGAAGAAGATGAAATGCTGAATAAAGCCATTGTTTGTGCTACAGAAGCTCCAATGACATATCAACTTCCCGATTTGAATTCAAACATTAAAACAGCTGAATGTTTGACAACAGCGGACTCCACCATTGCCGGAGTCCTCATGGAACTGAAGCAACTAAGTACAGAGGAAAATATATACAATGATGAATACATTGAAATGGAGGGCAACATGGTGGATGTAGCTATTGATGAGGAACCAGCCCATGACGAAGAAAATGTTGCCAATCTGTCTCAAGAAATGAATGAACTTGATGACACACAAGCACAAGATATTCTTCAAGCTGCAGTACTTGTAACAGAAATTGAAGAATTGAAGGCGAAGCTCATGACAAAGGATAATGAAATAACAGAACTGAAGAACATTGTTGATTCCTTTGATCCTGAGCAACAAACAATTCCAACACCGCAATTTTTTGAATATGCGGAACTAACAGCCCAGCTGGAAGAAACAAGAACAAATCTTTTAATGAGAGACGAGCAAATCAAAGAAATTAAAGACGATTACGAAGATATGAAAAAAAAGAAAGATGAGCTCGAAACTATCATAACACAGCTCTATGCGGACCTTGAAAGGGTAAATGATGAGAATAATTCACTGAAAAATGAGCTTCTCAGTGTCAAAGCTGCCTCCTTCATCATTAATGAAGAACAAGAACAGATCCTTAAAGAAAAGCAAGAACAAACATCCCTTGTCAAGAGGATCAAGAAAAGGGTGGACAGGCAGCAAAAAATGGAGTTGGACCACACATACCCTGATAAGAGGAAGGCAAAGAGGACCAAGAAAAACGAAGAAGAGGGAAATAAAAATTTTGCAGAAATGGAATCATTAGAAAGTCTGAAAGACAAAGGTACAACTAATGATCCCGTAGATCTAGAGCTGAGAGATGATGATTTCGTCAGCGACAATAAACAAAAAGGGAAGACGAAAAAAGATAATGGACCTCTCAAGTTCAAAACCACAATGCCTGCCATGAAGCTCTTAACAGCAGATGAAAAGGCTTACATAATGAATATAAACAAGAACCATGGAAAATGGTACGTCTAATTTAATTAAACAACACTTCCTTGACACTGACTCTTCAACTGTGTGCAGGGGACTTATCTGGAAAGACAAATTCACCAACAGAAAGCTATTTGTATCGGATATTGCTGAAATCCTTCACGATGTACCTCTTGCCAACGATGTAAGTCAATTGCATTATACTTTTCTAATGGTTTTACTTGATAAAAAAACTTTAATTCACATTTGGTTAAATCGGTGCATGTAAATAACATGCACCAATTCACTTTTTTCTATCGGTGCATGTGAAATAACATGCACCGATAGAACTTTAGTTACATTTATATAACATGCAATGCTTGAATAAAACTTTTATGATTTATGATGATTTTACTTGATAATTACTGATGCATTTAAATACACAAGCATTAATTAAAATTTAGTTTCTATGCGTGCATGTTAAATCACATGTAACGGTAGACCATTAGTTGCATTTATCAAAAATGTATACATGCACCGACATAACATTAGGTGTATGTCTCGCACATGAACTACTATATATATATGTGAAACTGATTGATCATTACTTACAGATGATTGAATCAACCGGTGCATGTAAATAACTTGTAGCAAATCAAATTTGTGGTATCGGTGCATGTGTTTTCACATGCACCGGTAGACCATTATTTACATTTATCAAACATGTAAACATGCACCTAAATAATATTAGGTGTATGTCTCGCACATGAACTACTATATATATCTGTGAAACTGATTGATCATTACATACAGATGATTGACCGTTGGGCGATTATTGTAAATAACCAGATTGCCAATAGCGGAAAAAAGAACATAGCCTATGTGTTCAACAGCATGTGTTGGGTAATAAAATTCAGCTATTAAATATTTTTTTTCTCATTAAACAAAGTGCACTCATACTTTGGATATTCGTTTATCATGCGATTATTTCATACAAATTCGCAGCAATACGCAGCACTGATCTCACTAGGAAACTACTACAAAGACTCGGCAGAAAACAACATTGATAAATTCCTACCAGAGGCAATGTCATATAGGTTTTTGGTTTTTCCAATAAACACCCCAGGCAAAGAAGACCACTTAACAACACCAGGATACCACTGGACACTACTTGTCTTTGATATTCAAGAGTCAGTTTGGACTCATTACAATTCAATAAGGCCACGAATTGAGGGGGAGACAGATTATTACTTTGAAAAGGCCAAATTACTGGTAAGGTTTACTTTAAATACACTTATTTTTTTTAAATTCAATACTTTTTATAAAATTACCAGTTGATAACAATACTTCTTCCACAATATAGAAAGTCTACGTTGAAGAGAAGATGAAGAAAATAATTCAGGAGTCTCCCATTTCAGCAGGCATCACCTACAGTCCAAGTGAAGATACATACGAAATCATAACATTCAAAGAAGCAATGCAACAAAAGGGTGGCTCGGCAGACTGTGCCGTGTTTGTTTGCATGAACATGGAAAGAATTATGAGAGGACAAGAAGTGCCCAAGCATTCAAATGTAGATATAAATAGTATGTATAGAGCAAAAATGGTGAAAGTCATCCTCCAAAATGTATAAGACAACATAATATTATATTTGTCTGATCAAAAAAAAAAAAATGTATAAGACAACGATTAATACTTTGTTGTATATATATTTTGTATTGTAAATGTTATATTTTGTAAATAAACAAACTTTTGTTACTGGATAACTGTACAGACTCATATTGGTGTTTTAGTTTGTAAATAAACAAACTTTTGTTATTGCATAACTTTTGTTATTGGATAACTTTTGTTAATGAATTATCGGTGCATGTAAATCACATGCATCGGCAGACCATCAGTTGCATTTATCATACATGCGAGCTTGAATATATATTTTACAATGATACTACGATGCATGTAAATACACAAACATTAAGTAAAATTTTGTTTCTATCGGTGCATGTGATATACATGCACCGATAATTCATTAATTGCATTTATCCAACATTTTCAATAGGTGCATGTGAAATCACATGGACCAATAGCCATTTAATTGCAGTTATATAACATGGAATGCTTGAATAATCTGTCTACAGGTGCATGTAAACTAACATGCATTAACATTTTGTTTCTACCGGTGCATGTATATCACATGCACCGATAGAATACACATTGTCATTTATCCATGTTCAACTTGAATCTTTTGGTGCATGTATATGACATGCACCTATATGTGAAACTTAAATCTATAGGTGCACGTAAATTACATGCAACTAATAAATTGTATGTATTTGAATTATTATGTTAAATAACCAATAACAAATCAAACAAATAATTTCTACAATTAAATTTTGTTCAACATAAACTTACAAAAAACATCAAATAGGTTCCTTACAAGTCTTCCTATTATGTCCGTATTTTTTACACCGACTACAACGCAACTGTCGAATGTTTTCACCTTTGGATCTAATTCTCCTCTTCTTTGGACGACCCGGTTGCCTTTTTGTTTGTGGTGGTAAAATATTCATATCCGTTACAATTTGAGCAAAATCATCACTTGAACGTCCTGGAATCGGAATTATAACTCCTTCATAGCAACTCTTATAAGTACGAACATGGAAATATACATCAACAACTTCATCTATGGCCATCTTGTTCCTCCTAAATACAGCAATCGCATGAGGACATGGGAATCCATCAAGCTGCCACTGATAGCAAGTACACGTACGAACATCAAGGCGCACAGTAACTGAAGGATATGAAAACACCTCGAAACAACAGTCAGTAGACATCTTCACATTCCATGCACGACCTTGATTTTCGTTAAAATACCATTTCTTTTCCATCTTCGCGCACAGAACCCCACTCCATCGTGCAGCCATTGATCTCCTATCATAAAACCAGCTCATTAGCTTAACCCGGATACAATCCACCATATGAGTAATAGGCAGACCCCTTGCCTCTAATATCCACGAATTGAAAGACTCTGCTGCATTTGAATACATCTCTCCATATCGCATGCCGCATGAGTAAGCATTTGTCCATTTCTCCAAAGATAGACCCTGTAAAAACCCTTCTACAATTGAACCACCTTCTCGTTTCAAAATAGCAAGCTTCTCTGTGAAAATAGCCACCGTCGGCGAATATGCACACTCATCCAACAAGTAACACATCCTTTCCCGAAACTGGTTCGAAAAATGTTTGCCAGCATATCTGTCCCGGAGGTTGCATTTCAAATGATAAAGACAAAAAAAGTGTTTTGGAGAAGGTCCAAACACAACGGGTAAAGCCTCCATCAAACCAACATTCCGATCAGATATATAAACAATATCTCCACCATTATCTACAATCTTGCTCAGACAAAATACAAACCAACACCAATTATCAAAGTTCTCTGAGTCCACAACAGCAAAAGCCAGGGGGAACAACCCTACAATAAAATAATCAAAACATATAAAGCAAAAAATACAATACATGCACCGATAAATTTTCCATGTATATGTAGGACTAAATGATAGAGAATCCTAGTTCTATCGGTGCATGTAATATACATGCACCGGTAGACTATCGGTGCATGTAATATACATGCACCGGTAGACTATCGGTGCATGTATAATACATGCACCGCATTCGATCCGAGTAATTTTATATCATGTGCATTTTTTTACGCAGAAGTCTATCGGTGCATGTAATATACATGCACCGACAGACTTCGATGCATGTAAAATCTCATTTATATTATAATCTTGTTGCATCTTACCTTGATTCCCATCCTTTGCAGTAGCTGACAGAAGTATTCCCTTAAAACGGGATTTCAAAAAAGTTCCATCAAGAAATGACATAGGGCGACAAAATTTAAAACCATCCATACAAGCACGAAACGACACAAATAAACGGATGAATCGGTTACAGTCGTCAACTTCAAGCTCTACAAAACTCCCAACATTAGTCGTCTTCACCGCATCGATGTACCACTTCAACTCCTTGAAAGACTCATCATAATTTCCAAAAGCAGTAGACCTAGCCTTCTCCACACTTCTCCATGCCTTAATGTATGTTATATCCAACCCATAATCTTTTTTCATTAACTCCATTACAGACCTAGCAGAAAAGTTTGGATTGGAACTGACTCGTTCACAAATAATTTCTGATATTAAATGTGAAACAATCCTTTTTGATTTGTCTTTCATGACTCGTAGACCACACATGTGAATGTTGTTCAATTTTTTTATGTAGAAAGAACCATTTACACGTGAAATGTTGGCACTCACAAACCAGCCACACCCATCAACATGCTTCCTAGAACATTCAGCAATTACTCTATCTTTATTATTTTTCACATAGTTGTAATCAAACCCAACCTCCATGGAATATTTACTCAACTCACTTCGAAACTCTTCAACACCACCTCTAAATACTTGACCCACCCTACTAATAATTGATGACCATCCAGAACATAACAACAACTTCTCCTTGCCTTTAATATTGCATCTTCGATATTCAGAATCAAGTCCTAGACCTGATGGTGAACTGCAAATTTGTTTTGTCGATATATGTGCACCACCTGATTCTATTGATGGGTGTAAATCACGGGCAGAAATAGACTCTATAGGTTCATGTATATTGCGTATACCACTTGACTCTGTCAAAAAGTTTATACCACAAGCAATTCTGTCTACCGGTGCATGTATGTCACATGCACCTCTAGACACAATCGGTAAACTACCAACACATTCATCAACAGACCTCAACAATGAAGCATTACCATCAACAACATGCACTGTCAACAAGCAAAGATTGATCATCTTACACAACAAAAACATATTTCTCATATCAATCGCATTAATCAAACAACAATTAGGATGCCCATCGATTGAGTATTTGAAACAAAATTGATCGGCATTCATATCAGACCACTTAGCAGATGCACAGCCTATTAAATCACTGAATTCGAAACCGGGATTAACATTCAAAACAAGTGTTTCCTCTCTAAATTTCAAAAGAATCATGAATTCATTATCCATCAGAATTCACGATAAAAATCTCAGGAAAATTTGATCAATTAACAGTTAATTGAATATTGGACAGATAGAACAATCTAAAATCGGGAAACTAATTAAAACACGATCGAAATCAGCTGCTCAATGAATTTGATGAAAAAATTTTCGGAAAACGATAATAGTTATGTTAGAAATATCAAATTTTTTATGATGGCTTTTATTGCTTGCAATAGGGGTAATTTAGTAATAAAAATAGACCAGTTAGATTAGGGTTTAATAAATTGGACTTATGTGAAATATGTTTTTCAAAAGATATATTTAGTTGAAAAGAAAATATTTTGCTAGATTTAATTGAAACAAGTTTTGAAAAGTGGTACCATTGTGTAATTTCCTCTAAAATTATTCAGTACCAAGTTATAAAATTAAATTGAACTACCCACAGAAGAATCTCAATATGGGCTATTGAAAACAAACTTTTTAGGGGAATTTGGGTTGGGATAAATTTTTTTCCATCCCAATCATATAACAAAAAAAGTTAAGTCCATTTTAAATAAATTACAAAAATAGACATAGTACTTTACCGCCTCCTCTAATTTCAACCCCACTTCTTCTTCATTATTCTCCATTTTCTCGTCAAATTCCTTATGCAATGTAGGCGCGGTGTAAGGTCCGGTCCTAATTATGAGTTTAATTATCACACAATAATTATTTTAATGTAAATATCAGAAGATTAATTTTAAATTTTCCTAAAATGTGGCCCAAAAATTTCGGTTTGATTACATATATCCATAAATCATTTGTTAATACTGAAAATATATAATTTTAGTTTCACAAACACATTGTCTATTAAGCAATCAAATATAAAATCTCCCAGTAATATTATACTCAAAATATATCTACTAGGGGCATATCTCAGCGAGTAAATTAATTATTAGAAAGTGTTTAACAAAAGATTGGATGCAATAAACGATAGAATAGACATGAGCTCGCTCTCACGGAGCTCTGATACTCATAGATACTTCCTCTTGAGCATGTACAGGATGCCCATATGTAATACTTGATATGCCCATACAACAAAGACATGACAACACCAACAACGGGGGTCAGTAACCCCAGTATGAGAAACCAGATAAAATCACGAAAATATGACAAAATACCATGTGATGCATGTCGTGCATGAATGCAATGTGTGTACATGGGAAATAATCTCAAGTGTCGAATATCCGGAATCAAAGGAGAGATCATCAACAATATCAAGCTCGAGCTAGGATATCGTCACACTCGACACTACAGTTACTAAACTGATCCAGCGATGTGCCCGTCATCCCCACGACCACGTACCATAGATATTAAGAAAAATGGTACAGGTATCAAAGACTCGCTAAGATCAACATGATATGCCCAGTGTCAATGTATCTCAACGTATCGTGTAATCACATATGACGCAACTCAACGTATTATGCAATAGCATGTCATGGAGTTAATGTATCAAATCATCACATAGACTACAGTTCAATATGTCATATAATCACTTATGAATCAAATGATGACACATAAATCATACCCCGGCCAGGGAACATCACATATCTTTGTCAGACATCGTGATGGAACCAGTTTTCTACGTACCTCAACCGAGTTAATAAATATCGAGAATTTTGGTACTCGTCAAATTGACATCGGGATATAGTCACCTGACCAAATATCATCCAAATATTCCAAATTCTAAAGATCATGTTTCAAGCCGACTCTAAATTTCAGCAAACATGCATCCAAGAATAAATCCATAACTCTTTCACAACTTAACCAAATGACATGGGTCCAATTTATTTTGAAAGCTAACTCAAAACATAACATTTCATATGTTTGACGCTTCCCTAAATTCGTTCATTTACCTAAGACAAAGTGGGTCTAAACAGTACTTATGCAAAACAAGGGAAAACTCTAAGTTCCAGCTTAACTCATTTTGGTTGGAAAATCATAATTAATTCATATGATAACCAAATCACCTGATTCTAGTGGGGAATGCAAGCTAACACAACCTACGACATTTCATATTTTATGTACTTAAGCCGGTTCATCCATCTAAAGGCACATTTGTATCAAAATACGTCAGCTTTTAAAAATTGAAAGCACTATGTTTTCAGATTTGGCATCTTTTCGTAAAACTAGCACAATCTTTTCATGTGAACTCCAAATTGAGTGAGGCTAGTTCCAGTTGCAAACTAACACCTAACACTACAACTCTTATTCAGACCACAACTGAAATTCAGACACAATTATTCCCAGAAATTCGAGAAACATACTGCATGCACACAGATTCATAATATATCACATTTTGACACAAGAATTCAACTTCACTCATTTACATTCTAATGAAATTTCATCATTCAACTCAGCTCCAGCCTATAATTTCAAAGAAATCATGTATACCTTCTATAATCTTCAAGGTTTGAAGCCAAACATCTACCAAATCGTCCTTGCTACCATATTTCTTCTTAAACTTACTTTTTTGCTTCACCACTTCTTGTTCTTGCTCTTCTTGCTGAACTTTCAAATTCCTAGCGCTTATTCTCTCCAAATTCTTGCTTGCATGTGAAATTAAATTATTTAAGGATTTTTTAAGAGAAATCAGCAAGAAATGAAGAAGAGATGAAATGAGAAGAAGAGGAATAGAAGGTGCCGATGATTTCTATGTGTTTTGTAAATGTTTTAGTGTGTGTGTCATGTATTATATATGTATATATAATCACAACCAGTTATCGTATACTAAATATAGTTAAATTGATTGAGTTTGGTACTTATTTCCTAGTTCTCGTGGGATCGACAATCCGTACTTTTCATATCATCATACTAAAACTTGACACATTGCACTTGCGGTACGCAATCGCTACACTCGAAAATACTATTTAAAAAAATAGCGATAATCAGGCAAGTCGTTTTTGATTATGTAGACAAGCTCTTCTCTGTATGTGAGGCCTTGTCTTCTATTTGTATCTAACATATATAAAAGTGGAAGGTGCATTTTCCCTTGTTTTCTCATTTAGTTAACGTCTTTTATGTTCGACATCCTGATTATCATCGATTGAGTGACAATGTTAAAGTTTTCTACATGAGTAAACATTTTTTTTAATAGCAATCTTATTCATGTGACATAGAGATTTATTGATGGTCAAGAAAGAGTTTTATGGTTTGGTAGATGCCGCCCTTAATGGTGGTATCATTGGGACGGCATAAAATGACACGTGTCCTTTTATTTATTTATTTGTTTTTACAAAAAACGGATATGCGTCGCCATGGGCGAATTTACATTCCCCCCTTGCTACAAAAAATAAATTTTTTTAAAAAAGATTGCATTTTAGCCTCCAAAAATTGCAATTACCCCTCAAAAATTACAGTTAGCTCCCTTTATTTTATTTTTTTACCCTCTAAATCTTTTTTGCCCTACATTTTGTTTTTAAAATTTTTTGCCCCCCTTCTGAATTTTCTTCATCCGCCAATGTGTGTTGCAGGAAGTTGCCTCGAAGGTAATCTTCCTTAAGAGCGGCATAAAAAAAACCGAGTTGTATCCACCTCCATGGCTATTCATGCATATAGGCTTGGAAAATGTTTTATTCGAAGTAACAATTATTCTTTATTTATTGAGTTAATTTGTCACTTTAGTCAATTAATCACAACCAGTTATCGTAGACTAAATATAGTTAAATTGATTGAGTTTGGTACGTATTTCCTAGTCCTCGTGGGATCGACAATCCGTACTTTTCATATCATCATACTAAAACTTGACACCTTGCACTTGCGGTACGCATCGCTACACTCGAAAATACTATTTAAAAAATAGCGATAAGAGCTTACTGAAAAATCAGGCAAGTCATTTTTGATTATGTAGACAAGCTCTTCTCTGTATGTGAGGCCTTGTCTTCTATTTGTATCTAACATATATAAAAGTGGAAGGTGCATTTTCCATTGTTTTCTCATTTAGTTAACGTCGTTTATGTTCGACATCCTGATTATCATCGATTGAGTGACAATGTTAAAGTTTTCTACATGAGTAAACATTTATTTTAATATCAATCTTACACATGTGACATATAGATTTATTGATGGTCAAGAAAGAGTTTATTGTTTGGTAGATGCCGCCCTTAATGGCGGTATCATTGGGACGACATAAAATGACATGTGTCCTTTTATTTATTTATTTTTTTTACAAAAAACGGATATGCTAATCCATGGGCGAATTTACATTCCCCCCTTGCTACAAAAAATTAATGTTTTTTTTAAAAAGATTGCATTTTAGCTTCCAAAAATTGCAATTACTCCTCAAAAATTACATTTAGCTACCCTTAATTTTATTTTTTACCCTCTAAATCTTTTTTGCCCTACATTTTGTTTTTAAAATTTTTTGCCCCCCTTCTGAATTTTCTTCATCCGCCAATGTGTGTCGCAGGAAGTTGCCTCGAAGGGAATCTTTGTTAGGATCGGTCCGGAGTGTTTAGAGGGGGATGAATGAACACTCCTTATAAAATTTATCCCTTGTGAATTCTTTCGGATTAGTGAAAGAAATCTGTTACTTAATCAACTCTTTGAACAGAACAGACCACTAAAAAGGTAAGTGCGGAAACGGTCTGCTCTTGTAAAAGTAAGAACGGCTCGATGGCTAAGTGCAGAAGGATAAAACACAGGATATGTTTCTGGAAGTTCGAAGGTGGTGTAATCCTTCTACGTCTCCCCTTCTTCCAATTAAGGAAGGTTTATACTAGAAGACTTTGATTTATACAATCCTGTTGTACAAACCCGGTTCAGGCTGGATTTACCTCGCTACCAGTCTGAAACTCCTAGTCACTCAACCTGCTCAGACACACTCTGTCTGACAGTTACAATAAGTTGCTCACTTCTATTTTTCAATACACAATGCGCACAGTGATCCTACAATAATCAAATGTTACAAAGTAATCGCACTTAAATAAATAACTTCAGCTCGAGAGCTTCTGAACTTTTGTAAGCGTGTGCAGTTGCTTTCTTGTGTGTTTTTCAATTGATCAGCGTGAGTTCGAATCGAGAGTCTATGTCTTCCTTTTGTTGCATCATTTTATAGTTGAGGGTAGCAACGACATTGTTTCCCTTAATGTGCAACTTTGACTCTTTTTAAACTCTGAGAAAGCTACAGTCTTCTTCTTCAGGACACTTGCCGTTCTGGTGTATGCTTTCGGCGACTGTCAGGTAAGCTCTTCTTTGTCTTCTTACCTTTAATGGCAATCTTCAATTTTTGATCCTTTGTAGCATTAATTACAGCATTAAATGCTACAATAAATAACCGTTAATGGTTCGGACTGAGAAGCCATCCTTTATGTATCTTTGACTGCTCTGATCTGATAAAGGTTGAGATCGATCTGAAGTATCGATCTAGTCAGTCTAGAATCCATCGATCCGGTCTGATATGTGATATTCTTTATCAGCTTGCTCTGTTTTGCGCGATCGATCTGGTATGCCTGATTTTCATCGATCCGGTCTGAAATATTTTGTCATCTTGCTCTGTTTTGTCCGATCGATCTGGTCAATCTGATTTCTATCGATCCGGTCTGAAATGTTTTGTCATCTTTAAAATCTCATCGATAAGGTCCGGAACTAACAAATTCCCCCTTTTTGATGATGACAAAACCTAGTGTTGGGAAAACAATTTCTAAGTTTTGGTGATTACAAACACCTACTGGATGTTAAAGATCAACCGGATGCTAAAGACCTACCGGGTGAATACACCTACCGGATATTAAAGTCTCACCGGGTAAAGACATCAACTGGATAGACACCAACCGGACAAGCCATCAACTGGATAGACACCAACCGGACAAGCCATCAACTGGATAGTCATCAACCGGATGAAGACATCAACTGGATAGTCAACCGGATGAAGACATCAACTGGATAGTCATCAACCGGATGAAGACATCAACTGGATAGTCATCAACCGGATGAAGACATCAACTGGATAGATACCAACCGGACAAGCTATCAACTGATAAAGACACTAACCGGATGAAGTCATCAACTGGTATGAAGTCATCAACCGGATGAAGACATCAACTGGATAAAGTTATCAACTGGTAAAGACATCAACCGGATGAAGACATCAACCGGGTGAAGACATAAACTGGATAACTATCAACTGCAAAGTCTCTCACTGAACAAGGACATCAACTGGTCTTAAGAGGATGAACGACCAGTTGAACAAAGAAACCAGCAGAAGTCTAAGCAACAAGACAAAGTAAGTACAACATTCTCTGACAAAGGTACAACAGAGCGGCGCACCCTGCTATATCTCCGCCACCATTGCCGTCAGAGTAAAAAGAGCCGTTGTTTTCCAAAATAGGAAAGAAGACAACAGGTATTTGGAAAGCTAATCCATTCCATATACAAAAAGGCTACCGTTGGACAACCAAACCTATAAATACGTCCAAGCAGAGAATGGAGAAGAGCTGAGCAACTTTCAAACTAAGAGAAATACTTCAAAGCAAGAAAGCTATACGACTGATATTTCAAACGTTCAGCAAAGAGCATACAAACCGCAAAACTGAATCTGTGACAGATTATTTTCAATTGAAGTCTGCTGCTTAGAAACTCTCAAAGCTAGAAAGTTTTATTCTGTAGAGAGTGTTGTAAAATCACTTGTATCCAAAAGATAAGAAGAGTGTGATTGCTAGGAGTTTAGGCCAAGTGTGTTAGTGCCTAAGGAGGTTGTATACTGTAAAGTGTAAACCAAGTCTTCTAGTGAATCCTTCCTGCAAAGGAAGAAGGGGAGACGTAGAAGCGTTGTGCTTCGAACTTCCAGAAACAACTCTCGTATTATTCGTTTATTGCTTTATTACTTCAGTTTTATTCCTCACAAGTTTTGTAGACGTCTTCCGCACTATAATAAAGTGTCTACTGACTTGCCTGTTATTGAGAAGCAACTGTAACACTTAACAGTTTACAGTTAACCAGAAAAGAAATCGAAATTATATCTAGTGTTTATTCAACCCCCCCTTTCTAAACACTACCCCGATCCCAACAAGTGGTATCAGAGCTTAGGTCTTCTCAATCTTGAGAAATTACTATTTACCAAAAACTGATGGCCTCATTCAGCAAGATTCCAATGTTCAAGAAAGACGAATATGATGACTGGAGGATCCGTATGCAAGCACATCTAAGTGCTCAAGATGATGATATGTGGTATGTGATCACCGAAGGACCGTTGAAGATCATGAAAATCAATACAGCTGCCTCTATCACAAGTGGTGATCCACAAATGGTAGAAAAGGAAAGATCTCAATGGTCAAATGAAGACAAAAAAAAGGCAAACCTAGACAACGTGGCTAAAGACATTTTGTTCAAAACTTTGGACAAAAATATGTTCAACAAAATCAAAATGTGCCCAACAGCCAAAGAGATCTGGGAAAAGATTGCTCAACTCTGTGAAGGAAATGATCAAACCAAGGAGAACAAGCTTACTGTGGCTTTACAAAAGTTTGAGCATATCAAAATGATAAATGGAGAAACTCTCAACGAGTATGATGAAAGAGTGACTGGAATAATAAATGAGCTAAGCAGTCTGGGTAAGGAGTTACCCAACAGAGAAGTCACTCTCAAAGTGATGAGAGGTCTACCAAGAGAATGGGATGTCAAGACCATTGCTATGAGAGAATCGAAGGATATCAACAAGATAGATCTACATGATCTGTTTGCTGATTTAAAAGCCTATGAATTCGAATTAGGCATTCGGGTTGAAGATGAACCAAATACAAGTCAACCAACAAAAGCTCTCACTGCATCTGAGTCTCTGCCTACTCCTACTGAAATGACTCCAGAAAAGATGTGTAACGATGCGATGGCAATGTTCGTAAAGAAATTTGGAAAATTCATGAAGAAGAACCAGAGACCTTATCAATCATATCCTCGAAGGCAAAGCTCCAAAGGAAATTCAGAAGAAGAAGAGCGAGTATGCTTCAACTGTCTCAAACCAGGGCACTTCATCGCAGACTGTCCTAAACCCAAAAAGGATGATCACAAAAGAGGATCCAAGGATTACAGAAAATCCAAGGAAACCAGAAGAACATCCAAACGGGACAGAGATCAAAAGGTTTTAGTGGCAGAAGATAGTAAGAGCAAATGGGCTGATTCTGAATCAGAATCAGAGGAGTCAATTAGCTCATCCAGTGAGAGTGAAGACGAAGAAGTCCACTGCTTAATGGCGAATGATGAAAACCTATCTGAATTTACACATCATGAACTCACCAATGCATTGCAGGACATGATAAATGAGTATCAGACGCTATACGAATCTTTTGAAAGCTATAAGACTGAGCACTCAATTCCAACTAAAACGCTTGAAAACAAACTTGATTGTGAACAATCAAGGGAGTTGAATTGCTTAAGGGAAGCAGCCAGTCGCCTAGTGAAAGAAAGAGATGAAGCCAAGTGTGCGTACCAGAAACTCAGCAAACTGGTTAGCACTTGGAATGCGTCGACTACCAGAAAAGATGAAATGCTTGAGTCTATAAGACTTGCTGGTGATTTAACTGGCATAGGCTTTAATAGCAATGACAGCAGATCATCTGGTAATGAGCCTCAACTGTGTCTAACAAAAGGCAAGGTTCAATCAATGAACTTTGTAAGATCTAGCACAGTATATGACCCGTATGAACTGGTTAAAGAACCTGTTAAAGCAACACTCATCAAGGAACAGGTACAGCACAGAGGTATCGGTTATGTAGAACCACTAAAAGAGGCTAAACCAAGGCAAAAGTTCAGAAATGAACTTAAAACCACTGGTCGAGCAGCTAGAGAGGTTAAACCCAACTGGTACTACAACTGTAAACCTGTCCAGAAGAGGTATATGCTGAATAACAGGAACTACAAACCAAAAGCACATGCATACACATATTATCACACTCCACAGCTAAAATCATCACCTACATTTATAAATACACACACATTTCAGAACACACACCGACCTAAGTCATTCAGGGTCATACAAGTGTGGGTTCCGAAAGGACTAATCCTACCAGGACCCAAGTAGGATTGGGTACCAATCAGTCTATCGCTTTAATTGCAGGAAACTAGAATGCATCCAGTTCGGAGCTCAGAATGGTTCCTAGACAGCGGATGCTCTAGACATATGACAGGGAATGCAAGCTTATTGTCTGAACTAGTGGACTCCACTGGACCCAGAATAACGTTTGGAGATAACGCTAAAGGTAGAACCGTAGGTAAGGGTAAGATTATCTACGGTAACCTCATCATTAAAGATATTCTCTTAGTTGAAAATCTATGCTATAATTTGATTAGCATAAGTCAATTATGTGACAATGGTCATTCCGTAGAATTCAATCAGCATTCATGCACAATTAAATCTACTGATGGCAATGTATTACTTATAGGAAGAAGGCATGATAACACATATAAAATTGATTGGAATCTTAATCAGCCTACGTCCTTTACTTGCTTAGCTGCCCAGAATACTTCCAAAAATTGGCTTTGGCACAAACGGTTGAGTCACTTAAATTTTAAAACTATTGCTAGTCTGCGTAAACTTGATCTAGTTGTTGGACTGCCCCAAATTGAGTTCTCAAAGGACAAGATCTGTGCAGCATGCCAACTCGGTAAGCAAATCAGATCCTCCTTTAAGAACAAAGGGAGTAAATCTTCTTCTCGGTGCCTAGAGTTGCTGCATATGGATCTGTTTGGTCCTATACCAGTAACAAGTTTAGGGGGAATGAAGTACACCCTAGTGTTAATAGACGATTACACTCGTTTCACGTGGGTCTTGTTCCTAAGTGGTAAAGATCAGGCTACTCCAAAGCTGATCAAATTACTGAAAAGACTCCAAAATGAGAAATCGTGTGGGATAGATAGAATTCGCAGTGATAAAGGTACTGAGTTTACCAATCAATCACTCGAATCATATCTAGATGACCTTGGTATTAAACACGAATACTCTGCAGCTAGAACTCCTCAACAAAACGGAGTTGCTGAGCGTAGGAACCGCACTTTAAAAGAAGCTGCGCGAACTATGCTCGCGGAATCAGAAATATCGCAGAAATTTTGGGCAGAAGCTGTCAACACAGCATGTTATACGCAGAACAGATCGATGATTAATAAGCGAGCCAATAAAACCCATTATGAGATCTGGAATGGCAGTAAGCCAAATATTTCTTATTTCCATGTGTTTGGTTGCAAATGTTTTATTCACAACAATGGAAAGACTCATCTCACCGCCTTTGATGCCAAATCTGATGCTGGAATATTTCTTGGCTATTCTACAGTTAGTAAGGCATTCAGAGTATTTAATAATAGAACTCTTAATGTAGAAGAATCAGTGCATGTAAAATTTGATGAACCTACTGACTGTACACTATCCGATATACAAATCAACAACTTGAGTAATCGACTGGAAAGCACTTATATTGACGAAAATGTTGATGATGAGATTGATTACAGAAGCAGGGCTGACTGCTCCTTAGAACCAGAAATCCCTGAAGCTCAAGCAGAGGAGTCTGCTGGCCAACAAGCACTGCAGCCAGCCATCAATGAAACAGTGGCATCCACCTCTACTGCAGTTGAAGGAACCAATGAGAAAGATGGGTCTATCAGAATCTCTGATTTACCTACTCACATCCAGTCAACTGAAGAACTCAACCCACTAGGACCTTCGCTTCGGTGGAAGAAGGATCATCCACCCGAGCAGGTCATCGGTAACCCTCTTGCTCCTCTACGCACCAGAGGACAAATGATTAACGAATTTCTTCATGCTGCATTCATATCTCATATAGAACCTAAGAAGATTGATGAAGCTATATTAGACCCAAGTTGGGTAGAAGCAATGCAGGAAGAACTAAACCAGTTTGAGCGAAACAGAGTATGGTATCTAGTACCACGACCACAGCATCACACTGTAATTGGCACCAAATGGGTATTTAGAAATAAATTAGACGAAAACGGAACAGTAATTAGAAATAAAGCAAGATTAGTTGCACAGGGCTACAGACAGGAAGAAGGCATTGATTTCGATGAAACCTTTGCCCCTGTAGCACGACTAGAAGCAATTCGCATATTTCTTGCATTTGCTGCATTTAAAGACTTTAAAGTCTATCAGATGGATGTTAAGAGTGCATTTCTTAACGGCAAACTCCAGGAAGAAGTTTATGTTGAACAACCTCCTGGATTTGAAAACCATCAGCAGCCATCTCATGTTTTCCGTCTGAATAAAGCTCTGTATGGTCTAAAGCAAGCTCCCCGTGCCTGGTATGAAACTTTGTCAAAATATTTGACAGAGCACAACTTTGTTATTGGCACGGTGGACAAGACCCTTTTTAAATTTACAAAGGGAGATCATACGTTGCTAGTTCAAATATATGTTGATGATATTATCTTCGGGAGTACTAACCCAAAACTGTGCGAAAGATTTTCTAAAATCATGCAGGAACAATTCGAGATGAGCATGATGGGAGAGTTATCATTTTTCTTAGGATTGCAAGTCAAGCAATCTAGTGAAGGAATTCTGATAAATCAGTCCAAGTACACTAAAGAGCTACTGAAGAAATATGGAATGAGTACCAGCTCAGCTGCTGCTACACCAATGAGCTCATCCGCCAAACTCGACTTGGATAATTCAGGAATACCAGTCGAAGTTACAATGTATCGAGGCATGATCGGATCTTTACTATACTTGACAGCCAGCCGACCCGATATTATGTTTGCAGTATGTATGTGCGCCCGGTTTCAAGCAAATCCCAAGCAGTCGCACTTCACTGCTGTCAAGAGGATCCTAAAATACTTAAAAGGAACCGAGAATGTTGGTCTATGGTATCCAAGAGACTCAACTTTTAATCTCATTGGATACTCAGATGCTGACTATGCTGGATGTAAAATTGACAGGAAAAGCACCAGTGGATATTGTCAATTTCTTGGTGATAGGTTAATATCATGGGGATGCAAGAAACAGACATCCATCGCAACCTCCACTGCAGAGGCAGAGTACCTTGCTGCTGGAAGCTGCTGTGCCCAACTGCTCTGGATTCAGCAACAACTCAGAGACTATGGAATTGAGTCCACAGAGGCTCCTATTTTCTGTGACAATACGTCTGCCATTGCCATTACATACAATCCAGTTCTTCATACTCGTACTAAACATATTGACATTCGTCATCATTTCATCAGAGATCATGTTATGAAGAAGGAAATACGGCTGGAGTACATTTCCACAGAACAACAGGCAGCAGACATCTTCACAAAACCCCTACCGGACGCTAAGTTTTCTTACTTTCGAAATATTCTTGGTTTAATTGAAATTACTTCTTGATTATTTTGTTTGGGTAATGGATTCAGGGGGAATTTGTTAGTTTAATTGCATTTATTTAGGGGGAATTTCTGTTTTAATTTTATCATGGTTATTTAAGCTAAGCTGGTAATACAATGGTCAACTGCAGTGGGGGTATTCGTACCAGTAGGACTCTGCATCCAGTAGATGTTTTCCTACCAGTCGAACCCCACATACCAGTTGATGTTACCAAATATGCTTTGACAAAAATAACCCTCGATACTAATTAACCTAATGAACGTCGGAATTCAAAATTACTTTTGTGTAAAAATAAATTATTTCACTCCCGCCTAAATCCTGTCCTTTTATTTTTGGTTAAAATCTTTTTAATCGTTAGATGACTGCCACGTATACATGTGTCCGCTCATCTACAGTACGACGTTACATATACTTCCTTTCTCACCGCCTTTAGTTTTCTCTTCTCTTCATCCTCTCCAAACATCTTACTGCAACAATCGTCTCTTTCAGAAAATTTCCTTTAACAGATTGCTGCTGCTCCTTCACCTCAATCATTCAAAATGACGAAGACTGTTCAACCGAGTTTTATCACAAATGCTGTTCACGTCGATTTTAACTCCATATATACTTCATCTGATGAGGAAACAAAGGATTTAATTCAAAAGCTGGATACCTCAGGGCTATTAGTGATCCTAAGCCAGGCTCCCTCATTTTACCAGGATGAACTACAAGAATTCTTTGCCACAGCAACTGTTGTGGATGACACCGTTGTGGCATCCATCTCTGTGCAGTCAGTCACCATCACTCAACCAGAATTTGCCACTCATCTATGCCTACCCTCCACTGGACTCACTGACTTTTCGACTATTCCGGCAGACCTAAGAGAAGAGATGCGGCTCACAGTGTCGGACTCTGACCATCGTATTCAACGACCTCCTTTCAGGAAGGTATTAATGAAGAGCCACTATCGACAACTGGCAGACATCATCTCAAAGGGGATCATCTGTAAGGCAGGATCATTTGATATAATTACCCCTGAGAAGTTTGACGTCATGAGCGCTATATGCAAAGGGTTGGAGATCAACTGGTCAGCTGTACTATTTCAAATACTGACTAGCCTCGTCGTATCTGGCAAGGGTCAATCCGGTTTTGCTCTCCCACTAAGCAGTCTATTTGAGAGCAAACACATCAAGACAGGGGCTCTCTCTCATCTTCATCCAGGGAGACTCGTCACTCACAAGTACCTTCAGCTTCATCGCCAACGAAGTGGCAGAGAAGGTGGAGCAACAAAGCGCCGGTTGACTCAAGTCATTAGTGACTCGGAACAGACTGTCTCTGAATCCGCTGAGTCTCCTCCTCCTCCTCCTCCTCCTCCTCCTCCTCCTCCTCCTAAGAAGCCAAGGACCAGAAAAATTGCCTCTCTAGATGCTCGTCAGAGAGACACTGCCGCCTCCGACACTATCTCCTCTGCCGGACCTACAGGTGTTATTTCTGACAGAGAACCCAGCCCTGTCATCCCTTCAACTGGGGAACCAACTGCTGCATTAGCCATGGTGTCTGCTCCATTAATAGACACCCCTTCAGCTCAGGTGAGCTCTCAGCAGGCCCCAGGCTCCATCAGCTTCCGGACACCCAAGTCTACTTGTCCTTACTGTCATCCCAAGGCCACTCCAGCTAACAAAGGAAAATCTCTTATTGCTCCAGTGTCCACTCCTGTTGCATTCGAGATTCAAATGGTCATGGATGCAGTTAAAGCCCAACTGGAACCCCAACTGGAGATTTTTGATCGTTGGGTAAAGGCTCGAGTACAGGTTCGCTTTGATGATATCGATCCTATTCTGGCTCAGGCAAAGCAAGATGAAAACAAAATCCTGACCTATCTTCAAATCCCCGAACCTGAGAAAAGTTTGAAGCTGCGTGATGTCTTTAGTATTATGAACTATGTGGGCGGACTCCAAGCTCTTGTTACATCCCGCATTCAAGTGTTTGATGGACATTCCAGAACAGCGAATCATGATCGAGCAGTTCTAAACGCTCTAGGCCTCAAGCTGGAAATGGCTGAGCTTGCTCTTCATGATCTTCGCATATCCACTGGGATTCATTCATGCTCCTCTTCTGAAATTGTTGCAAGCCCTGATCAGCCAGATCTACAAATGACTATTGCAAATTTAGAGGTTGTCCCTCCTACTGTGGAGCTTACTTCTACTGTTTTGGAGACCTCTCCTACTGGAGCAGACGCCACACCAACTACTTTGGAGGCAGCATCCTCTGCTCCCAGCTCTCCACATGATCAACAGCCCCACCAAATGATTGTTGATCACACCAATGTCGATTCAGTTATTCAGAATGTGGTTCAGCTGGTCACCATCTCCTCTGCAAATAATGAACCAAGTGAATCCTCTCATTCCAATGATCATACTCAAGCGTCTGCTGCTGGGATTGATCAAGACAATGCTGAACTGGACGCTCCGCACGTGGAAGAAACTGGAACTGTGGATGTAGCTATCTCCGCCTCAACTGCGGCCCCTCATATTGACGCTACTACTTTACCATCCACTGCAGTAGTCATTGCTCATCCCAATGCGCTTGCCCCTGCTGCTGATATCCCAATGCTTGCCGGCGATCCGTCCATGGATCAGGAACTATCCGAGGGTTTCTTTGTCTTCACAAACCCTCTGGACGAGCCACCAAACATCGCTGCCCAGCTAGCTCATCTCTCCACCGCTATTACAGCACTGACCAATGATGTTCATAAGCTGAAGCAGGAAGAGAGGGCTGCAACTCTTATTTTAGGAACTCTTCAGCAGCAAACGGACTCTAAATTCCAGCAAGTCTACGCTGACCTAAGTAGTTTAACTACTACTGTCACTAGACTTCAAACCTTTGCTGAGAATGCGGTTGCAGAAGCAGTTTCTCATATTGGCCAGGCGCGTCTTCAGATCAATCAGAACAATGAATCTCTTCATACTGCCACCTCAATGGCTCTTGGCGAAAAGATTGACGACGCCAAAAAGATTTTGACTGATCAATTGGCCACCATGCAAGCAGCGTTTGCATCTCAAATTCAAGATATCTGCAACAGTCTGCCTGCTGCTCCTAAAATTATCCGCAGGCTGCCTGAACCCAGTCGAACTGCTCCCTCTTCTCAGAGAGCTTCAAGTTCAGCTGCTCATTCATCCACTGCAACTGGAGCACTCCCTCAGTCCAGACCCACTGCTCAACAAAGATCTCGAAGTCCGCGCCAACCGCCTAGCGAAAAACGCGACTATTCCAAACATTGGTTAGGGCGCAAATAGTATCATTTTCTGACTCTCTCTTACTTACTCCTATTTACTTCTGTGTTAAATTGACTGTCTCTCTGTATTCACTATTTAACATAAATGCATTCACATTTATTGCTACCTTGTCTTTCCTATAAATAGAGGTTCTTGTTTGATCACATAACACACATTCACTCATCATGCTTACTTTTAAGTTATTTCTCATTCCCTGGTTTTCTGTTAGATCCTTTCCCGTCTCATGGGTTTATTACTTATCTAAATCAACCCCTCATGGGTTGATTACTTATCTAACCCAGCTCTGATAAGCTTCAGCGCTTTGATCCTGTTCTGGTGCTCCTCATCAGTCAGGAACTACTAACAGCAGATGCCTGGGTGCTGATGACAAAAAGGGGGAAGACAGAGATAGAGTATTCTCGACAGAGATAGAATATTTTTATTAGGCGATTCCATAAAAACTAAAGGAGCTGCCTGATGAATATTCATATGACTCTTCCTCTTCCCGACCTTCTCTCTGAAACAAGGTGGATCGAGCTCTTCCTCTCCGCAACTAGGTGGATCGAAGCCTTCCGGTCTACTTTGTTTATTTAAAGAGAAATTTGTCATGTATCATCTATTTTATGTAAAACTAGACTTGTCTTAGATTCTATTCAAAGTGTAAGAATTCATCTTATATAAAGATGAATTTCTCTCAATTGTCCAGTTTGATTACAACTTGTAATCTGCTTATATTTAATGAAAATTTCTTTTTCATGATGTCTTCAAGTATTTTCAGGACTCTTATCTTATTTACTCTAGTAGGAAATCGATTACTGCTTAGTTTTGTCATCACCAAAAAGGGGGAAATTGTTGGGAAAACGATTTCTAAGTTTTGGTGATTACAAACACCTACTGGATGTTAAAGATCAACCGGATGCTAAAGACCTACCGGGTGAATACACCTACCGGATATTAAAGTCTCACCGGGTAAAGACATCAACTGGATAGACACCAACCGGACAAGCCATCAACTGGATAGACACCAACCGGACAAGCCATCAACTGGATAGACACCAACCGGACAAGCCATCAACTGGATAGTCATCAACCGGATGAAGACATCAACTGGATAGTCATCAACCGGATGAAGACATCAACTGGATAGATACCAACCGGACAAGCTATCAACTGATAAAGACACTAACCGGATGAAGTCATCAACTGGTATGAAGTCATCAACCGGATGAAGACATCAACTGGATAAAGTTATCAACTGGTAAAGACATCAACCGGATGAAGACATCAACCGGGTGAAGACATAAACTGGATAACTATCAACTGCAAAGTCTCTCACTGAACAAGGACATCAACTGGTCTTAAGAGGATGAACGACCAGTTGAACAAAGAAACCAGCAGAAGTCTAAGCAACAAGACAAAGTAAGTACAACATTCTCTGACAAAGGTACAACAGAGCGGCGCACCCTGCTATATCTCCGCCACCATTGCCGTCAGAGTAAAAAGAGCCGTTGTTTTCCAAAATAGGAAAGAAGACAACAGGTATTTGGAAAGCTAATCCATTCCATATACAAAAAGGCTACCGTTGGACAACCAAACCTATAAATACGTCCAAGCAGAGAATGGAGAAGAGCTGAGCAACTTTCAAACTAAGAGAAATACTTCAAAGCAAGAAAGCTATACGACTGATATTTCAAACGTTCAGCAAAGAGCAGACAAACCGCAAAACTGAATCTGTGACAGATTATTTTCAATTGAAGTCTGCTGCTTAGAAACTCTCAAAGCTAGAAAGTTTTATTCTGTAGAGAGTGTTGTAAAATCACTTGTATCCAAAAGATAAGAAGAGTGTGATTGCTAGGAGTTTAGGCCAAGTGTGTTAGTGCCTAAGGAGGTTGTATACTGTAAAGTGTAAACCAAGTCTTCTAGTGAATCCTTCCTGCAAAGGAAGAAGGGGAGACGTAGAAGCGTTGTGCTTCGAACTTCCAGAAACAACTCTCGTATTATTCGTTTATTGCTTTATTACTTCAGTTTTATTCCTCACAAGTTTTGTAGACGTCTTCCGCACTATAATAAAGTGTCTACTGACTTGCCTGTTATTGAGAAGCAACTGTAACACTTAACAGTTTACAGTTAACCAGAAAAGAAATCGAAATTATATCTAGTGTTTATTCAACCCCCCCCTTCTAAACACTACCCCGATCCCAACACCTAGCTTCTAAGTCTTTTTAACCAGTCTTGATAAGAGCTCTGAAGCGAATGCTTTCGGATCGATTACTTCTTTGTTCAAAATAAATGAACTTCATTAAGTTGGATCGATTAGATCTTTATTATTAAGCCTTATGATGAGGTTCAAAATAAATGAACACAGACTTAATCAAACGAGGATTTTATTGATCACCAAGAAAATCCTAAAATACACAGTCTGAAAATATTATTTTCTAGAAGGCGGCCTGAAGTCTGTCTTCTTTTCCCCCTTTTTGTCAGCAGCAATCTCTTGAAGAAAGTCGACAACTTGTGCTAGCTGCGCGCTGATAGCGTCAAGACGAACGTCTTGAGCGCGGAGGGTATTGGCAACAGATGCTCTGACTTCAGTGGCTAGCTCGATCTGCTCTTTTCGCAAACTGTTCTTGTAAGAGGCCTGTTGAGAAAACAGATCGTTTATGCCGCGCTGAAGGCTTCCGATACTGGCAGTCATCTTCTCTTTGAAAGAAGCAAAGTCCAAGGCTGTGACCCTCTGACCTTGATGAACTTCTAGAATGCGTTGAGTCAAGGACAGACAGGTATCAGAGAAGTGCTGGATAGTCCGTGCCAGGGATGGAGGTGCATCAGATAGCTTGCTGGGAGAGTGATCTGATGATGACATGGCATGGTCATCTTCTTCAGCAATCGGCACGATGGAAGAAATGGCAGCTTGATGACTTTCGGATCGGATCAGAGTGACCAGATCCGAAGAAAAACCTTGAATGAAGGCCAAATCTTCATCTGATGGTCCCGGAGGAGAGTGGGGACTGGGAGGTTCCTCAACTTGGAGAGCTGCAACCACTGTAGATACCACGAAATCCGGATCGATGAGGTCTGGTGCTTCAGTTGTTGCACATGCTTCAGCTGGACTGGGCTGTGCACGGGAGGCTGATGACTTCAATGGAATAGATGTTGTCGGAGAGTCCAACAGAACATTCATTGGTTCATCATCTGTTGCAGACGGAGCATTAGGCAATGGCTGCTCCGCTGTCTGGTCTGGTACGTGCTCTGCAGGCTGATCCTCTGTCTGTTTTGCTGCATCAGAGGGAATAACCTCGATAAATGGTTCTGCCAGAGTCTTGCTTGCAGAAGGATGATCCGGGCTTGTGGCTGGAGTGGAGGTACCTAGCTTCTGTCGTTGAAAACGGACAGCTAAGGATAGAGCATGAACATCCATCTCGAGTTGAGCAATCACAGCCCCATCATCTCTGGCAGTTGGAGCAAGCGGATCGAAGTTCTTCTTTTTGGCAACTAGAAGCAGATTGGCCAGTCTGAATATGTGTTTTGCCGTAAATAAATCTCTGCGCTGCACAGCAAGTTGAACATCATCAGTCTCTGTTCCTTTCAGAGCTTCCTCTTCCATCTTCTTCAATCTGTGCAACTTACCGTAGAACAGCTCAATGTGGTTGATAGTCCGGTACTGGACATATTCATCAAAAACCACAATGAGTTCCTTTAGCCTCTCATCAACATCCTCCATAGCGATGTCGATGGCAGTCTGCGCTGCAGATTTGGGTTTAGAAGATAGGGGTTCGGTGAGAATGGCTTTTCCCTTGCCGGTGGAGGAAGGGGACTTAATCCCTGATTGGGTATAGTCTCCCAACTCAGTGATAACTATCCCTTTGACCACGGGATTGGCAGAGGGAATTCTAAGGGTGACTTTGGGTGCAGGGGTTGAAGCTTGTGAAAGCTGGGTGGAAGGTTGAGGGGCAGGGGTTGCTTTAGGGGGTGGCAGTATGGGTGGAGGTAGAGATTTGGTTGGTTTGGTAATCTGGGTTCGGGGCTTTTTGGGAAGTGGCTTGGTTGGTGATGAGTGAGCAGACTGGGTTTCTTCCGAGTCAGTCTGAATGGTCAGCTTCCGCTTGACCCGAGGTTTGCGCACAGCAACTTGTTCCTCGTCCTGCTCAAACTTGACTGCAGCCAGAGTAGCAGGAGTAGGCGGAACACTCTTGGACTTCAGCAGTGCAAGCCCTTTGGAGTCAAGGATCTTAAGGGGACGGAGAGCAGACGACTTGCTCAGGTCGAGGCCTAAGGACTCCAAGAGCTTGCTGAGAGGAACAGCATAGCATACGGCGTGCTTGGATGCAATCACCATTTCCAGCAGTACTCCAAACAAAATCATGGACCAGTTTATCTTCTGGCCGGATACAATAGCCGCCATATCCTTGAACTTTTCGGCGGTTACAGCATCGAAACTTCCTGCTTTACCCAAAAGTGGCTTGCCTACCACTTCGCACAGCACCTGGAAATGGAAGAGCATTTCCTTCTTCTTAAAGGAGGGTTGCAATCGGTGGCCAGAAATAGAAATCTTCCCCTGAAGATCTAAGAGTGACGCTTGAGGAGTCTGTCCGAACTCTGTCAGTCCGGAACTGGGGAGGCCAAAGGTCTTGGCCATCGTCATTGGCGAGATCTCGAAAGATTTGCCCTTGACAGTAGTAGAAATGGATGTCTTCCGGGATACGGCGTTGGCGAACAGCTCGCGGATTTCTAATTCATAAACAACTGTCCCGCACTTCAAAAAGTTCCTTAAACCAGATGATTCCAGGGCTCTAAAAATGGACATCATCGCAGCATCTTCTGCCCTGTAAATGTCATCAAACTCAACGGAGAGTGAGTTATGAGTGATGGTAGCCATTTGAAAGGAGTTTAAAGAAAGTGCGAAGAGTAAGAGAGTGAGAGTGTAAGCAGGTAGAAAGCGGTAAATTGTAAAAAGTGAACAAGTATGAAATGTTCAGCCCGCTAAATAGGAGAGAGAAGACACGTGTCTTTATCTCCAAGACTGAGAAGTAAATAATTCAAAATAAACGGTCAGGATAAAGAAAGATAAGGCGGTTAAAGTACAACTAGTTAAAATGGTCAATCAGTCCGAGCTGTTGTTATTGTCCAGACAGATCATAGGATAAAATCAGACTGACAAGGATCGGTCTGAAAGTTCGGACCGGTCTGTGTCTTTCTGAACATTGTATTATCGATCTGTGGTGACAAAAATCTTCAAGTGCGAAAAGAGTAAAGACATCTAAACTAATTAAGATAAGTCAATTAAACCAAGAATTTGACGGAAATAATTAAACTTAGCCTCAGGAAGCGGTTTAGTGAAGATGTCTGCTGCTTGCTGCTCTGTTGAAATGTGCTCGATCCGAATTTCCTTTTTGCCAACATGATCTCGAATAAAATGATGTCGTATATCAATATGCTTTGTTCGAGAGTGCAGAACTGGATTATACGTTATAGCAATTGCACTTGTGTTGTCGCAAAATATCGGAGAGTCAACAGCTTGGATGCCATAGTCTTTGAGCTGGTGTTGAATCCAGAGCATTTGAGCACAACAGCTTCCAGCGGCTAGGTATTCTGCTTCAGCTGTGGATGTGGCAATCGATGTCTGCTTCTTACTGAACCAAGAGATCAATCTTTCACCTAGAAATTGACATGTTCCACTGGTGCTTTTACGATCGATCTTACACCCAGCGTAGTCTGCGTCTGAATACCCGATCAAGCTGAAGTTTGAATCTTTGGAGTACCAAAGACCAACGTTCTGAGATCCTTTTAAATATTTCAGAATACGCTTGGCAGCAATAAAATGTGATTGCTTTGGTTCTGACTGAAATCTGGCGCACATACAGACTGAAAACATAATATCGGGCCGGCTCACTGTAAGATACAATAACGATCCGATTAGTCCTCTATACATGGTTACTTCAACTGCCGTTCCCCCTTCATCTTTGTCTAACTTGATTGTTGGACTCATTGGAGTTGATGCAGTTGAGCATGTTTCCATTCCAAATCTCTTGGGGAGCTCTTTGGTATACTTGGTCTGATTGATGAAAATGCCATTGTTGAGCTGTTTTACTTGTAGACCCAGAAAGAATGACAATTCTCCCATCATGCTCATCTCGAACTGTCCCTGCATTAACTTAGATAATTTCTCGCACAATTTGGGGTTAGTTGACCCAAAGATTATGTCATCAACATAAATCTGAACTAATAGGGTATGTTCCCCCTTAATGAATTTAAATAGAGTTTTATCTACTGAGCCGATCTGGAAATCATGGTTCAGCAGAAATTGAGATAGAGTGTCATACCAGGCTCTTGGAGCTTGTTTCAGACCATACACTGCTTTATTCAGTAGATATACATGATTGAGATACAAATGGTTCTGAAATCCAGATGGTTGCTCAATGTAGACTTCTTCCTGAAGCTTTCCATTAAGAAAGGCGCTCTTGACGTCCATCTGATATACTTTGAAGTCTTTAAAGGCAGCATAAGCAAGAAAGATTCGGATAGCTTCAAGTCTGGCGACTGGTGCAAATGATTCATTGAAGTCGATTCCTTCTTCTTGTCTGAATCCCTGTGCCACCAGTCTGGCTTTGTTTCTAACCACAGTTCCATCTGCGTCTAGCTTATTTCTGAAGACCCATCTGGTTCCAATAACAGGCAGATCGCTTGGTCTGGGGGTTAGACTCCAAACTTGATTTTGTTCGAATTGATTAAGCTCTTCTTGCATTGCTTTAATCCAGTTGAAGTCAGTCAGAGCTTCATCGATCTTCTTGGGTTCCAGAGTTGAGATGAAGGCAGCATGAGTGAACTCATCCATCATCTGTCCTCTGGTTCTGATCGGTGCAGAAGGACTACCAATCACTAGATTAGGTGGATGCTTCTTAGTCCATCGATAGCTTGACTCTGGATTGTCTGGTCCGGTCGGATGAACAGTAACAGCATGATCAGCATCTGCTTTAATATTTGAGTCAGGAGCATCCGGATCAGCTCGATCTGAAGTTTCTTCAAAGCCTTGATCCGGTCTGTCTGGTACTTCTGGTTCTGGTGGATTGTCTCTTGACCTGTTAGCTACAATCTCATCATCACTGTTAGCTTCGAGATGGATATTTTCCATCTGATTTTGAATTGATTCTTTGTTGCCCTCAACACATAAAGTTTCATCAAAGACTACATGAACAGATTCTTCTACAGTTAAAGTTCGATTATTAAAAACTGGATAAGCTTTGCTAATTGATGAATATCCTAAGAATATACCATTATCTGACTTAGCTTCAAATGCTGTAAGATGACTCTTACCATTGTTGTGAACGAAGCATTTACAGCCAAATACATGAAAGTGAGAAACAGATGGTCTGTTACCAGTCCATATTTCATATGGAGTGAGATTCAGCTTCTTGTTAATCATAGATCGGTTTTGAGTGTAGCAAGCAGTATTTACAGCTTATGCCCAGAACTTTTGAGAGATTCCAGAATCAGCAAGCATTGTTCTTGCTGCTTCCTTGAGCGTTCTGTTTCTTCGTTCTGCAACTCCATTCTGTTGAGGAGTTCGAGCAGCTGAAAACTCATGCTTGATTCCATGATCTTCTAGAAAGGAATCAAGATTCTGATTTGAAAACTCAGTGCCTTTGTCACTTCGAATCCTGTCTATGCTGGATGATTTCTCGTTCTGAGTGCGTTTCAGCAGCTTGATCAACTTCGGACCGGTCTGATCTTTACTGCTTAAGAATATAGTCCATGTAAAGTGTGAGTAATCATCAATAACAACAAGAGTATACCGCATTCCCCCTAAACTTGTTATTGGTATAGGACCAAACAAGTCCATATGCAGTAATTCTAAACAGCGGGAGGAGGATTTGGCATTCTTGTTTTTGAAGGATGGTCTGATCTGTTTGCCCATTTGGCAAGCTTCGCAGATCTTATCCTTAGCAAAATCGATCTTGGGCAGACCGATAACTAAATCATGTTTACACAGGCTAGCAATGGTCTTAAAGTTGATATGATTCAAGCGCTTATGCCACAGCCAATGTTTATTATCATTGTTAGCGATGAAGCAAGTAGGATTATCAGGTTGAGCATGATTCCAGTTAATCTTATAAGTGTTTCCATTCCTGATTCCTACGAGCATGGTTATACCGTCTGATGATTTAACAGTGCAAGTGTGTTTATGAAATTCTACAGCATAACCATTATCACAGAGTTGACTTATACTAATCAGATTATAGCACAGATTTTCAACTAACAGCACATCATTGATAATAATGTTACCATGGACAATCTTACCCTTGCCCACGGTCTTACCCTTTGAGTTATCCCCGAAAATGATTTTGGGTCCAATACATTCTGTCACTTCAGACAGCAGCTCGATGTTTCCAGTCATGTGACGGGAACACCCACTGTCCAAATACCAGTCTGATGCGAGTTTCTTCGGTACCTGTCATCAAATATAATTATTGTTGGTACCCAATCCTATTTGGGTCCAGAACGGATTAGCCCTTTGGGAACCCACACCTGTATCAGCTTCAATGGCTTGTGTGTGTAGGGTGTGCTGTGTGCTGGTCTGTTTCGATGCTGTGTGTGATAATGTGTGCGCTGTGAAAACCTTTGATTCTCATAAGGTAGTCTATATCTTCGTTGAATCGGTTTTGAGTTATAGTAATTGTATTGTCTTCCTTGCCTTCGATCTTGCACCTTTGGATTTGGTCTGATAGACGCAAATCTTTCTGGTGCCTTTTCTTTGGCTTGGTCAACATAACCAATTCCTTTTCTCAGATTTTGATTCTCGTAAGAGACTCCTGTTTGAATCTTAGGTGCTTCAGTTTCATATACTGTGCTGGATTTAACAAATGTCATTTGTTTGACTTGATTCTTTACCAGCAATAGCTCAGATTCATCTTTGGTGCATTCTTTGGTGTCAAAGCCTATGCCGGTGAAATCACCGACGTTTCTTTGAACCTCTTGTAATTCTTCCAAGGATGTTCTGGATTTTGTCCATGTTTTGAATATATGTGAGAGCTTAGCATTTTGTGCTAATTCTCTTATTTTCTTCATGGAGCTGATCATAAGAGATTTTCAGCTTATTCAGCTCGATCTGGAGATTTTTGCACTCACCCTGCTCAGAGCAGCTTGGTTTGTTGTGCTCATCCATTTGAGTACTGATTTTGGCTTTATTCTTCTCAAATGATTCAGCTAAGATCCTATAATCATTAGCCATGTCTTGCAGTGCGGACATGAGCTCTTCTCGTGTAAATTCATTTGAGTCAAGATCATATACCTCGTCTGTCTGACTCATTTCTTCGTCTGCCATAAGACATTGAATATCTTCTTCGCTTTCGCTGGAAGAATATTCAGAGCTTTCCGAGTCTGAGTCTGTCTGAGCCCATTTGCTGTTTCCTTCTTCAGCTACTAGGACTTTTTGGGATTTTCCATGATTCTTGCGGTCTTTGTAGTGCTTCTTCTTTCTATCATCACGATGCTTCTCTTTCCGTTCTTCTTTCTTCGGTCTGGTGCAATCTGCAATGAAGTGTCCGGTCTTACCACAATTGTAGCAAGCCTGATCGTTAACAGTATCATCTTTTCTTGATTTATAATGATGAGAGGGTTTGAAGTTCCTCTTATTTTTAGACATAAATTTACCGAATTTCTTGATAAATAATGACATAGCATCGTTACTCATCTGTTCAGCAGATCGGTCTGATGTTGAAGCGGTCTGGTCTGGAGTGGCTGCCAGGGCCTTGTTTGGTTGAGAGATGAATGGCTCTGCTTCACCTCTGCTTATCAGTTCAAACTCATAGGCCTTAAGATCTGCAAACAGATCATGAAGTTCAACCTTGTTAAGGTCTTTTGATTCCCTCATGGCAATGGTCTTTACATCCCATTCCTTTGGCAGAGCTCTCATTACTTTCAGAGCGATCTCTCTGTTAGAATATTCCTTCCCCAGACCATTCAGTTCATTTATGATGCCGGTGACTCTTTCATCAAACTCATTTAGAGTTTCTCCACTTTTCATCTTTATGCTCTCAAATCTTTGAAGAGCAACAGTTAACTTGTTTTCTTTGGTCTGGTCGTTGCCTTCACATAGCTGTGCTATCTTCTCCCAAATTTCTTTGGCAGTAGAGCACATTTTGATTTTGCTGAACATGTTCTTGTCCAAAGTCTTGAACAAGATGTCTTTGGCCACATTATCGAGATTTGCTTTCTTTCTTTCCTCATTCGTCCAGAGGGATCTGTCTTTTTCCACCATTTGTGGTTCTCCATCAGAGATGGCTACTGCTGTATTGATTTTTAAAATCTTCATTGGTCCATCAGTGATGACGAACCACATCGTCATCCTGAGCTGCCAGATGAGCTTGCATTCTGATTCTCCAGTCATCATAGTCTTCTTTTGAGAACATGGGGATTTTGTTGAATGATGCCATCAGCTTAGTAGTCTTTGTGCTGATTAAGATAACCTGCTCTGATACCACTTGTTAGGATCGGTCTGGAGTGTTTAGAGGGGGGGTGAATGAACACTCCTTATAAAATTTATCCCTTGTGAATTCTTTCGGATTAGTGAAAGAAATCTGTTACTTAATCAACTCTTTGAACAGAACAGACCACTAAAGGTAAGTGCGGAAACGGTCTGCTCTTGTAAAAGTAAGAACGGCTCGATGGCTAAGTGCAGAAGGATAAAACACAGGATATGTTTCTGGAAGTTCGAAGGTGGTGTAATCCTTCTACGTCTCCCCTTCTTCCAATTAAGGAAGGTTTATACTAGAAGACTTTGATTTATACAATCCTGTTGTACAAACCCGGTTCAGGCTGGATTTACCTCGCTACCAGTCTGAAACTCCTAGTCACTCAACCTGCTCAGACACACTCTGTCTGACAGTTACAATAAGTTGCTCACTTCTATTTTTCAATACACAATGCGCACAGTGATCCTACAATAATCAAATGTTACAAAGTAATCGCACTTAAATAAATAACTTCAGCTCGAGAGCTTCTGAACTTTTGTAAGCGTGTGCAGTTGCTTTCTTGTGTGTTTTTCAATTGATCAGCGTGAGTTCGAATCGAGAGTCTATGTCTTCCTTTTGTTGCATCCTTTTATAGTTGAGGGTAGCAACGGCATTGTTTCCCTTAATGTGCAACTTTGACTCTTTTTAAACTCTGAGAAAGCTACAGTCTTCTTCTTCAGGACACTTGCCGTTCTGGTGTATGCTTTCGGCGACTGTCAGGTAAGCTCTTCTTTGTCTTCTTACCTTTAATGACAATCTTCAATTTTTGATCCTTTGTAGCATTAATTACAGCATTAAATGCTACAATAAATAACCGTTAATGGTTCGGACTGAGAAGCCATCCTTTATGTATCTTTGACTGCTCTGATCTGATAAAGGTTGAGATCGATCTGAAGTATCGATCTAGTCAGTCTAGAATCCATCGATCCGGTCTGATATGTGATATTCTTTATCAGCTTGCTCTGTTTTGCGCGATCGATCTGGTATGCCTGATTTCCATCGATCCGGTCTGAAATGTTTTGTCATCTTGCTCTGTTTTGTCCGATCGATCTGGTCAATCTGATTTCTATCGATCCGGTCTGAAATGTTTTGTCATCTTTAAAATCTCATCGATAAGGTCCGGAACTAACAATCTTCCTTAAGAGCGGCATAAAAAAAACCGAGTCGTATCCACCTCCATGGCTATTCATGCATATAGGCTTGGAAAATGTTTTATTCGAAGTAACAATTATTCTTTATTTATTGAGTTAATTTGTCACTTTAGTTAATTAATCACAACCAGTTATCGTAGACTAAATATAGTTTAATTGATTGAGTTTGGTACTTATTTCCTAGTCCTCGTGGGATTACTAAAACTTGACACCTTACACTTGCGGTACGCAATAGCTACACTCGAAAATAATATTTAAAAAAATAGCGATAATCAGGCAAGTCGTTTTTGATTATGTAGACAAGCTCTTCTCTGTATGTGAGGCATTGTCTTCTATTTGTATCTAACATATATAAAAGTGGAAGGTGCATTTTCCCTTGTTTTCTCATTTAGTTAACGTCTTTTATGTTCGACATCCTGATTATCATCGATTGAGTGACAATGTTAAAGTTTTCTACATGAGTAAACATTTTTTTTAATAGAAATCTTACTCATGTGACATATAGATTTATTGATGGTCAAGAAAGAGTTTTATGGTTTGGTAGATGCCGCCCTTAATGGCGGTATCATTTGGACGACATAAAATGGCATGTGTCCTTTTATTTATTTATTTATTTTTTTTCCCTCATAATAATTCAATTGTTTTTATATATTTTTTCATACTATTGGCCAGACAAACATAAGCCTACAAACCTAATTATTAGTGTGAAAAATCAAACAAAAATTGGAAAATCTAGTGTGGCTCATCAAAATTATTATTTCTGTGTGGCTTTTGGATTGTGGAAACAAATACACTTGTATTTGACATTGCATGCAACCAAATTGGTCCAAACAACGACGGTAATTCAACCCGGTTATCCAACAAATGAGTTACTATCATTTATTCAATTCCTTCTAAAACAAAAACCATATAAAAGAAATCAGCAACAAAGCAACGCTATCCAGTAACATAAGACTGCCCACTACTCACAATATGGGCTTGGCATTTGCCTCCCAACGGGAGAAGGCCGTGGGCTGAATTGACTTGGGTACCCTGAAATCAACTTTTTGACCCGCATGGCAGTGGCCCACAAATCCACAGATATAGTAGTAATGGCCAGAGCTCCGGATGGAAATGGAGTCGTTCCCGGTGGAGTAGGTGGCGATAGGTGCAGTGGCGTCGCAGGAGTGGAAGTCCGGGCGGCTCACTTGCAGCACGTTGTGATATTGCGGATCGTAATTGAAAACTACACGTAAAGAATCACAGTTTTCATTTTCTTCTAGAAACTGGAAAAATTTGGAAGAGAATCATAATCACCATCATCGACTAATGAAGAGGGCACCGGTAATCAAATCAAGAGGCCGCTTATTTAAAAAAAAAAAAATAGGAACATGAAAAATCAACTTACGAAGGGTGTCGCCAACTTGGAAGGTCTTTGAAGAAGCCCATTGATTGTAATCCGTGTCGCCGATAATGGTCCATCCAGAGTAATCGCCGACATTGTAAACAGACGCAGCCATGGAAAATCCAAGAAAAGGCATCATCATAAAGAAGGTTAGTATTTGATTCATGGCCTCACCCATATCTCAGAAACGATAGGACTCCGGAGATGAAAGAAATTATCCTGGAAACACCGCAATGCATAACGGAATTTGCAGAGACAGTAGTGTATAATTTACTTTATTTGGTTGAGAATGCCCAAGGGCTTGTGCAGTAGAAGGCTCATAAAATATGCGTGACATGAAAGTTTTTGTATTGATTCGGTGCCCACAAATTTAATATCATTGTTCTAAAATAATTTTCATGTTAGTTTATTAATTTTAATTTAAAAAATATTGTGTTTTGAGTTGGCATATAAATAAGGCACAAACCAAATACAATCTGAACAGGGGCGTAGCTAGGATTTTTGGATAGGGGGGACTGGACATTAAGTGCAAGCAAATATTGTTCCAAACATTTATTATAAAATAATCACAATCGAGTATGCATAAACAAAAATAATTACAATATATGCCAAAAGAGATCCAAGTTCAATAAATACTACTTCAATTGCAATCTTCGATTTTTCAAAAGATCAAACATATCAACAATGTAATCTAAATCAATGCCATGAACAATCTCTCTCTCAATGTACAAAACCATTGTGTTGTTTAAATATTCCTGCTCCATTTTGTTGCGAAGTGGAGTTTTAAGAAGCTTCATCCCTGAAAATGATCTCTCTGTTGTTGCGGTAGAAACTTGAAGAGTCAAGATTAAACGAATCAACCTATCAATAACGAAATAGATCCTCGACTTCTTTGTTTCAGCAAGCAATTGACATAATCTAGGAAGAGAATCAATATCCTTAAATCGTGAGTCCTTAAATACATCAAGCTTGTAATGATCCAGTTGACTCTTCAAATGTTTCATGTCATCTTTGGAGAAATCATTGGGATAAAATTTCTCATTTAGAGAATAAATAGCACTTTCAGAGAATGATTTGAAACCATCACTAGGATTTAAGGCATCACACAGGGTAAGAAGCTCCATTGTTTCCTCCGTAAATCTAGTATTCAACTCCATCAGTTGTTTGTCAATCACAACATTGAACATATGAAAATGATAGTATTCCTCCAACGTGAAATTATTTTTTTGCTGACAAGAACGCTTAGTACCTTCACTATAAAGACCAGTCAAATCAGACAATTCAATGTCATGAATATCACAGAAATTATTCACACTCCATAGAAAATCATCCCATTCATCATCTCGCATTTTCTGGAAAAGTAATTTTGTAGTCTTGACTAAACTCATTGCATTCAAAATGTCTTGATCTTTTCTTTGCAATGCTTGGCATAAGACATCAGATGTTTCCAAGACTCTATGCATCAACAACTAGATAAATACAAAGTCAAATGTCATCATCCCCTTAAGCAAACCTTTAGCCTCCGCACGTATACTTAAGTTCGATTTCCCCCCCATGAGATCTTCAAGAAGTGCACAAATTGAACCAAACAATTCAATAACTCGACTAACAGAAGCATAATGTGAACTCCAACGAGTAGATACAGGTCGTTGCAAAGTACTAGCTTGATTAACCCCACTACCAGTCCCAAGTTCTCCTGATGCTATCAAATCAGTAATCTCATCTTCTCGAATTGATTTTAGTTGAGAATGTCGCTTTGAAGAAGCACCCACAAAATTGACAATGGAACTCAATTTAGAAAAAAATAGACATACATCTGATACCTCTTTAGCTGCTGCAACTAAGGTAAGTTGTAGTCGATGAGCAAAACAATGAACATAATACGCAAATGGACAATCTTTGAGGAATAATGCTTGTAATCCATTCCATTCACCTCACATATTGCTAGCACCATCGTATCCTTGGCCTCACATATTTTCAATTAAAAGCTTATGTTGTGCTAATATGCTACATATGTATGTTTTCAATGTCAAGGAACTCGTGTCATCAACACAAACAACTTCAAAAAATCGCTCCTTAACAAACCCATTGCAATCTACATATCGCAAAACAATAGCCATTTGTGATTTATGAGATTCATCAACTGCCTCATCAACAAGAATACAAAATTTGGCATCCCCAACTTCATCACGAATTTTACTTCGCACAATATCGGCAATAATTTTTAGTATCTCCTGCTGAATTGATGGTGATGTATACTTGGTATTTTTAGCTGCATTGTCTAAGATAACATCACCAGTTTCTTTGCACAATTCCCCTTGAAATTTGATCAATTCCAAAAAATTCCCACGATTATGAGAATCTATCGACTCATCATGTCCTCTAAATGCACAACCCTGCAATGCTAGCCACATCACAGCTCTAATCGATGTCTTTAGAACCAATCTGTTTTGCTTCACAACATTTTCTGATTGTTTGTTCATCATTCTATCAATATGTTGAGATACATTTTTCAATCCCTCCCATTTTTGCATAACACTACTATGTGATGAGTTGCAATCCCCTTCATGCCTTTTCAATGGACAAGTTTTACAATTAACTCTTTTCCAATTCTTGAATCCTTCAACTATAAATGTCCTATGAAGTGATGAAGGAGTATCAAAAAGATAACACGGAAAGCAAAATGCGCTTTCCTTTATTTTAGAGAACTCGAGCCATGGAAACTTTATAAACCAAGAAGATTGAAAACTACGCTTTTGTTGCTTAAAATCAACAAGTGGATATTCATATATGGGTTGATATGGTCCCATCCTAACATATTCTCTCCTAACATCATCTTGTTTGTCACATGGATATTGCAAAATTCCAATTCGTTTACCAGGATCTCGCTCATAATATGGATTATTGCCTTCTAATGGATTGAGAGAAACTTCATTGTCAAGTTTGAGTTTTTTGGTTTCCACTATAGATCTTGAACTTGACGAAGGGGGGTCGTTTAGAGCTCTTGAATTTTTTGATAATTGCTCACTATTTTTCTGGATGAAATAATCGCTTATACTCCTTTTTGACATTTTAATTCACCTATAAATAAACATTTCCAACCCATCATGTTAATTCAATAATTAAAAATATTGAGCTTTTAATAATAATAATCATAATCATGAAATAACAATTTCACAAACTAATCTCATTATTAGTAATACCTAATTTGGTGTAACTACAAAGTACTGTATCATTTTGAATAAAAAAATCCACTAACTATTATTTCACTTCTCCAAACAAAACAAAAGCACATGAACAAATTAAGTATATTTAAACAAAAAAAATTCATCCAAAAGTATAAAACAATAAATAAAAAAAGCACTATGAATTATATGAATAGTACTAACCTGAATCAAAATTAGAGAATTTGGTTTGTTCAAATTCAAAGTAAATTAAGTATATTTAAACAAAAAAAATTCATCCAAAAGTATAAAACAATAAATAAAAAAAGCACTATGAATTATATGAATAGTACTAACCTGAATCAAAATTAGGGAATTTGGTTTGTTCAAATTCAAAGTTCTCGTTGTTTGGTTATAAGAAATTCAAAGTTATTGGGGTTTGGATTAGGTTTAAAGAAATTAAAATGGTAATGGGCTGGTTTTAAAAAAGGGGAAATTACATGGAAGTCCATTTTGGTGACACAAAATCTACTTAAGTCTTGAGAAAAAATCTTAGTGCATAAAAAGCCAAATTGGAAACAATTGTGTTCAAATCAATTGGGTGTTTTATGATGACTCTTTTACCCCTCAATAGTTTGATATATTGCATTCTATCCTTTAGGCTTTTGTTTAAATTACAAAGAAGTCTATATATAATATTTAATTATCTTTTATATCCTTGTATTTATAAAAAGCAACATTTAACATCGTCTTTTTACAAGTCCCCATTTTTGCGATCCTTTTCACAAAATGGTATCAGAGCCTAGGTTTATTCTGGAAATACTATGATAATATATTGAATATTAATTTGTAACCTATACGGAGGAGACGATTCAAGAAAAATATGGACCCGAACGTTTGTTCGAAGTGTCATTCTTACAGGTGGTATTTCCAGAAATTGGAAAAACTAAATCAAAAGCATATGGCAGAAGCTCAACGCTTCAACCATAAGTGGAAACAATTACGAGGAACAGGTTTATGCACTCCAAGCATAAATCATTACAAGAAATTGGAAAGGATGGCGAAGAGGCTTCATCAAGTGAACCTCAAACTTCAGTTCCAGTTAGCCGAACTTCAGGAGGACAATCATCCTGAACACGAGGACGTTGTACCAGACCCCAATGATCCAACAGGGTCCGGACCGGATGATTAAAATGGGTGAGCCAACCTTTCGAGAAATCGAGCCAGATTCTTCTAAGATTTCCCAAGATCTTAGAGAGATCCAGAAGACAGTGCAGCGCTATGGATTCCTTCAATACCATGTCCCTGCACAAATCCATCAGATCCAGAGTCAGATGGAGACCATGATTAAACATCAGAAGGAAATTCTGGAGAACCTTCAAGATGTTCAAACCCGAGTAAAGGAATTGGAGTCAAGGCCCAGTTCTACAGGAAGAAGAAAAGGAGGATGGTTGCCACCATCTTACGGAACAGAACCCCTTTTACACCAAAAGGGGAAAGCAGAGGAGGTCCGAAGGCCTTTAACTGAGTCTGAAAAAATGATTGCAGTCCTACGAGGAGAACCCATACTTCCCACAAAGTAATGGAAAGAATCAACCTGGAAGATCTAAGGGATCTTGCTGATTCATTTGCGGGATTAAATCTCGTAGAAATCAAGACAGGAGAGCTTGTACAAAGACCTTCACCACAAGAGAGCTTCGGGTCACACAATCCACCCGAAGGAGACCAATGCCACACAGGGATGATTTTACCTCAGCAACTTTGGATCCCCCAGTTGGAACAAGAAACCGTTCCCGAAGGCCAGATATTCATCAGACGCCCTATGGGAAGTCACAGCTAGATCCAATCCATCCATATGGACTTATGCTCAACATGGATAATTTGGATTTCAAAAACAGAGAAATTCTTATTGATGAATGGGCTTCAGCAATGAGAATAGCAGCAGGAACACTTGACTTAGGCAAAGAAGGATTCATTTTACTTCTAAAAATGAGTCTGGAAGGATCAGTCAAGATTGCCTGGGATCTTGGAGACCCAGGAACCAAGGAAGAAGTTCTAGCCGGAGAGTCCCTGAAAGAGATCGTGGACAAAATGGCGAGATTCTTTAAAATTTGTTTCAGCGGAATAAGCTACTTCGAGGAAATGGAGGAAGAAAAGGCTAAGAAATACAGACAAGCTCTAATTAGCCTAGAACTCCATGACATCTGCTATGTAGATGAGTACATCAAACTCTTTACAGAGTATCGATGGAAGTCGAAGATAGCGAAAAACGATGCCGCGGAGCTGTTCTTTGTCAAAATTCCGAGCCCATGGAGAGAAATGCTTATCCAGGAGTATACACCGCATACAATCGAGACGGTGTCCAGGAGAATGTCATTTCTCAAAGTAAAACTGGCGGAGTGGTGCTACCAAGCAAAGCTCCAGAAAAATTTCAAGAAGCTCAGAGGAATCAACAAAATGGCTCCTCTTTGTTGTACGGGAAATGATATCCCTACAATCATTGGGAACTACCCACAAAGGCGCAAGTTGAAGAAGCACAGAAGTCAACCGTATGCCCGAGGAGGTGGTTCAAGAAAAAGTAGGTCTTCATGGAGACCTAGAAAGTTCTGGTCAAAACAGAAAGCCCGAAGCTATAGATCGGGGCAAAGGTCTGGACCAACAAGGAGTAGAATCTCATCGACAGGTTCTAATCAAGCAAGTTCTAGCAGGGCACCAACGAAGAGAACTTTCAGACGCACACCTACCCGTGCAAATGAGAGTTTCAGAGATTGTAACTGCTGGACATGCGGAGCAAGAGGACATATCTCTACAGATTGTCCAGAAAATCAAAGCCGAGGAATCAGACAGTTCGAGCATACTAAGGAATTTGAGGAAGCTGTCTATTTTAAGGATTTGGTACAGGTATATCAATTTGAGGATATTCCCTCAGATGAAAGCATCTACGAAGAAGAGATCTATTCTGAGGATGGAGGTGAATCTAGCTCAGAATCAGAGTGAATGAGAGTTCCTTCAGCACGTGATTAGGGAAGAGCCATCAGGGTTTTTCTCTCATACCACTGTTTCTCATAAAACCCTTATGAGGATCATGAAGGAAGAGCCAAAGCTTCAGATGTACGATGGATTTACAATGGGAGAGATCGACATGAGGATACAAGATCAACCTGTTCTTAACCGAAGCAGGAGCCTTATGATCGAGCCAAGAAGGATGTCTTTCCAACATGATAGGTTAATCAGCAACTATCCAAAGGAAAAACAGAAGGCAGCCTCAAGCAGAATTCAGAAAATTCCTGATATATTCACAACATTAAAACTGAAGTGCCCAGAAGGCTGGAGAGAAGTACAGATAATTTTCGACATCACCGAGAAGAATAATATCTTCCCATGCGATGTTCTATATTATTTGCAACAACCCACAGTTGGAAAATTTCAAGGAAACCTTTAAATTGGTGAAATTGACCTCGCAATTGAAGGCATTGCCGGACGGATTCCAGAACAACTTATTCTAGGGATTGAATTTCTCGAGGAACATAAACCTTGGGAAAGATTGCAAGATGGAATGGAATTCACGGTCGACGGAAAGAGATACCGAATTCGATGACCACCAGTCCATTCTCCATATACATCTCCGTTGGGATGTTATACGAGAAGTACCGGGCAGAATATTTTGCAGCATACATTGACTCAGGCGCTGGCATATGCACTGCCAGACGAGAAATCTTCCCCAAAGACGTTGGTGAGACATTACCAGCCATTGCCGGAAGAGACTTTTCCAAACGGATCCTTATTCTTAATGAAGGAGTCCGAGGAGCGGAAATCATTATCGGCGGAGCAGGCGGTACCCCATGGTACAAAGTCAAAACTCCACCCATATATTTCCATGATACGGGTGCAGATATGCTGTTAGGAAACAATTTCCTACAGACATTCAAGACATTTACTCAAGAGAATGAAACGAGAAGACTTATTTTCACAACTCTATGTGATCATAAGATTATGGTACAACGGTTACGGGACGCGTTTCACAGAAAATTCCCTATTCGTTTTCGCAACAAGCGTGGTGATGAAGGCAAACTTCGACACCCAAAGATGAAAGATCAGCGGAAATTTGGAGAGGCAATTCTTCAGTTCCGACAACAAGGTCCTAGTGAAAGGAATTCACAAACTTTTGACTGGGTTAATATCATGTCTTTCAGAGAGCAGGATGAGGAAAGAGTAACTCCAGAAACCCTGTTGCTACTGAAAAATGCTTTACGAGAAGAAGTTCTACAACCTGAATCTACCCTCGAAGAGAGAATCACTCTAGAGGATGTAAAAAGGAAGATTCGTAGGAACTACAACGAGGATCCACTTGCATGGTGGAACAAAAATGAGCTCAGAGCTACTTTGAAGGTGAAACCTGGAAAAGAAAATGAGTTTGTTAGGTACAGGCCGATCCCCATGAACCAGGAAGATCGGAAGGATATGCAGATCATACTTAAGGAGCATCTTGACCTTAAGTTAATCTCAGCAGGTATTTCTCCATACAGCAGCCCGGGATTTCTGGTAAGAAATCATGGAGAAATTAAACGAGGAAAGCCTAGATTAGTGATCAACTATAAAGGGATCAACGAAATCTTGGAGTTCGATGGATATTTTATCCCAAGCAGAGAACATTTGGTAAATAGTATCAAGAATGCCAAAGTGTTTTCTAAATTCGACTGCAAGTCTGGGTTCTACCAGATTAAAATGGAGGAAGCAAGCAGAAAGTTCACCGCATTCTCCACACCACAAGGACATTATATCTGGAATGTCATGCCAATGGGATTAGCAAATGCTCCCCAGATATATCAGAGGAAGATGGATAATCTGTTCAAGGATTACTTCAGCTTCATGTTCGTGTACATTGACGACATCCTCATAGCGTCAAAAAACATGAAAGAACATCTTAAACATCTGGAAATCTTTTCAGACGTTTGTTACAAGGAAGGATTGGTACTTTCCGAAAAGAAAGCAGTAATTGCTACAAGACAGATCGAGTTCCTTGGAATTGAGATCGATGAATCTGGAATCATCCTGCAAAATCATATTGTTGAAAAAGTACAAGGATATCCAGATGACTTCAAGGATTTAAAACAACTTCAGAGTTTTTTAGGAGTTGTTAATTTCGCTGGGATGTTTATCAACAATCTGGCAAACCACAGGAAGGTGTTCAGTCCGCTACTCAAAAAGGATGTTAAATTTGAGTGGAATGACGATCATAGACAAGCTGTCAAACAGCTGAAGGAGGTTTGCAGGCAACTACCAAAGCTTGCAATACCAAACGACGAGGATGAACTAGTATTATACACCGATGCCAGTGATCATTGGTGGGCGGCAGTTCTCATGAAAATTACACTTGAAGGAGAAGTGCCATGCAGATATTGCAGTGGGCTATTCGATAACAACGAAGTTATCAGATGGCACATCAACGAGAAGGAGTTCTTTGCTGTTCGAAAGGCTTTTAAGAAATGGCCACTTTTCCTACTTGCAAAGAAATTTATCTTAAAAATAGATAATACAAGTGTCAAAGCCTTTTTAAAAAATAAAATAGAATCAAAACCAGAAAAGGCTAGACTTTTAAGATGGCAAGCTGAATGCCAATATTATGATTATGATATTGTCATTGAGAAATCTGATAAAAATATTCTTGCAGATTTCTTAACACGAGATGGAGGGACACATTGCTAGCGATACCCTCAAGCGAGTTAGGAATCTCAGGGAAAACCTGGAGATCCTGGAACGAGATTTTGGGACTCTTTGTCTCAATGCAGAGGTCGCGGGACGACTTCAACGAGCAGATCAGGAACTTGTTACTGATCATATACGAGCATGCTTTCGGGACCACGAACGATTGTTTGAAGTCTTGAAAGGGCCTATACTTCAGGCAGCACCTTCGACAGTGCAAAAAGAAGTGTTTAGAGAACGGGGCTCATCTAACCCGGAGGCAAGGGATTCAAGTACCCCTGTCACGAGTGCTTCAGATGATGCATTCCTTGAGGATGTACAAACTGAAGCGAATGTTGAAGGTCAGGTGTCATCACAATCTGAACCTTCAAGTCAACCCAGCACCTCTGGGGTAAAAGAGGGAGAGTTGAATCTTAGGCCAATGACTGGCAAGTCTAAGGTTCAAACTAATGACGATTTAGTTTCTTCACCTATGCAGGATTACCAGCACACTTGGGAGAAACTAATTACCAGGCGAGGTATCAACCCAGAAAAATCAATAGTTGATATCTCCGGAAAATATCCGAGAGTTTGGATGAAACCAGGTAGCCATCCAAATGATGTTCAGGAATGGTATAATTTCGGAGCTCTGGCTTCAGTTTATACTGTGGCACCAGCCTTCTCTGAAATTTCGAAATTAGCAAAATGGATCAGAGAAGCTGTATACGAGACTTGGGCCAATAATCCACATTTGGCCAGAGGTGATATCTTGGAGTTGTATTTTTTCAGTGCTGCTCCAGAACCAGCAAAGAAAGGCTTCATTGAAGCTTTTCATTTTATCAAGCTGAGAAGACCAGATGGAAACGCCCTGAAAAATATAAAAATGGCACTACCAGAAGGAATTCCAATTTTGGCAGGAACTATCACAGAGGATGAAGTTTCAACCAGACGAGCATGGGGTCTTTGGGTTTGTCTAACTGAAATGGACAAAGTCAAATACACATTCAAGTTCTTTCAGAATTCAGCCAATGGAACTTTCTTACTGAATTCCATGACAGGAACCTCCACGAGATTTGCCGAAGAACTCTTTGAAACAAAGAGAAGAATTCTTTGGGAAAACAAGATTCCGGCAGGAAAAGAGACTTACCGGAAATTCTGCAACATGGCACACATTGGCCGATGGATTGATCATATCTGCCTAGCATGCCCGGAGCAGAAAGAACCAGAGTTCGGGAAAGGATTCCGATCCAAACCCGACAGATCAGAGGCAGGAAAAGACAAAAGACCTGCTGACAAGAGAGCCCGTTTTCCTAAAACTCGGGGACCACAAAAACCACTAATGTAAAGATTCCCCGACAAAGGAAAAGAGGTGGACCATTAGAAGTTAGTGCGGATACTGTTCAAACGCACTCAGACAAAATATAATGGACCACTCACGAGAAAAGTTGGCACAACCGGACAAAGATGCCAGACCACGTGAAAGTTAAGGCGCACTCACAGGCGCACTCAACCATTATCAAGATTTGGAATCCGCATTTGAAGTCCGGATTCATGCCTATATAAGGCAACTCATTCAGGAAGCTAAGGACATCGAAAATTCTCCATAGTTTTCTGAGAAATAAATTTAGAGTCTCCAAGCTTTGTAATATTTCAACTTTCGTAGCTTGGTAATCTTTCTTTCTTTTATTTCTTTTGTTATCATTGTTCTGTTGGTTTTAAGTTTATGTGTTCTTGAGTCAAGCCTCATCTTTATGAGAGGCTAAACAAGTCCGTCTCCTCCCAAAAGGAGACGTTTTAATGTAATAGATGTTATAAGTATTCCAGAATAAAAATAAGGCTGTTGCCCAGCTATCTCCCATATTTCTTTAAATCTTTTTTATATCTTGAATATACCTTACGCACTAAGGTAGGAAACGAATTAGGGCTGTGCTGTGCGGTTTCTGTAGGAGTCGGATAACTGGCAGACTAACCTCGCCCGTGTGCTGAGGTTGGATGGTGAGGAGCCATTCGTAAAACAGTCTGGAGGCAGTAAGTTTTCGACTGGTGGAAGTTGCGACCCACCTCACCCGGTGCCGTTATGGTCAAAATGGTATTTTTCGGTTTGCTAAAATTTTATTGTAATACGGAAGCATGTTGGGCCTTTTATTTATTTTTAAACATGATCTTCAAATCGGGTTGAATTATAATGAGACGAACGTTATATAAACCGTGAGTCCTTTGCAAAAGTATGCTCTTGGGATTCATCTCGAGATGACAGAAACTGAAGGATCTCATGTTCATATAATGTTTCTGTTTGATAAATATTAGGATGAAAACGATGATGAATAGTATATTGTGGCATATTCTGTTCTTTAAACATTTTCTAGGGCTAAGAATGCAATTCTATTAAAGTTTGGTTGGACCGTGTGGACCGCTTGGACCACATGGACCACATGGGGTTATTATGGTCATTTCAACCAAGAATGGACTTAGGTCAACTAATGTTTTTTCGCTGGACTAGGATAGATTATGTTTCACCAAAGTGTACCTGCCCGTAATTTTCCCTTTAAAAAAATGATAGGAAATTGGGTTGTTTAAAAATTTAAATGGACATTGGGCTTAAAATAAAATTGATATATACCCTATAAGAGAAGGGGCTGGGCTGGGCTGAAGCCCAGCCTAGCCCCTTCTTTAGGCCCGCCTCTGAATCTGAATGTCAATTTCTATTATATGCTCACTTGTTTGGATACTTTTTTTTTTTTTAACGTCATAAGAAATATTTAAACATTAGCAACAATTTACCCTTTTTCAGAACAATTAATCTACCCTTGAAAAGTATCCATAAATTTTTATAATAAAATGATTTATATATGCATTAAAATATAAAATGTTTTTTTTAACAATATTGAGTTAAAGCCTTTATATGCTAAATTTGTGGATGAAAGAAATTCATTAAAATTTCCCAGTAGAATAATATAATAAATACTATGCATACTGATAATAAATCAAAATCGTGTAGTCAATGATATTTTAGGTAACATGGATTTTAGATTAAAAAAATAATTAAATATAAAGTTATGAAGTAGAAATTTTTCTTATTATTTTTCATGTAAATCTGGGCAAAAATCAATTTCCTTAACAATTCACTTTTCAATTAACTTTATTGTCCATTTTCTTGATCTTTGTTTTTATTAAGTATTTTTTATTTACTAAAATACCATTGATTTAAAAAAATTATGTCAGATCATTTGTTCTTCAAACCTAACCAGATTCCATCATAGCATCGACGATGCTCTTCAAATCCGCCATAGCTATATGAGAAGCATGAGGTGTACTCGTCCTCTCATTTCTTCTAAAACTTCATCCGAATCCGAAATACTATACCGGGTCGAAGCCCAGGAAGACCGGGTCGATACAGATTCTGAATCAAGATTCTTCCTGTTAGCGGATAATATGGTGTAAATTCTTTCTCCAGTCTTTTAATGTCGATTTGCATCAAGTTCTGGGCTCTTATCAATTTCTCAGACTTGATGCTCAGTTTCACATAAAAATGCACGACTCTTTGCAAAACGCTGATAGATTTCAGAAATCTTTTAGCTTCATTTCTGTCATGCTCAAACAGGGAAGTCAATTTCTGGTGTTTGTAGGCATTCACGTCCCATTTCTTGATTATTTCTTCGGCAAAATCTATGCTTTCGTCCATCATAGTTTCGGAGAAAGATTCATGTTGGATTCGCTGTGGAGTGGAGGAAGGGAGGCATAGTTGTTATTGTGAGAATCATTCTCTTACAGCAATTGGTCTTATAATTTCGTGTTGTTCGCTTGTTCATATTTGTTTTGTGGGTGGATTAAGTTCTATTTGGAGAAGGGGTGGTGGGGATGGATGATGTGGTTGTTGAAGGACACAAAACATTCGCTTGAACATGTTGAAGCCCGGGATTATGTACCTAAAGATGTTGTGTAGACCAAAATATTGGTCAAACAAACATGGTGATTGTGCGTGCACCGGATATTGAAAAAAGAGAAATGGTTGCATGAATCAGAGTGACGACGAGAGAGTATCGAAATCACATGCAACAGGTATTGAAAATAACATGCACTGGGTATTGAAACCGCGTGCACCGGAAGTGTGTTCGCATGCACCGGATAAAACCCTATGTGCACCGCTACTCGTTGAACAAAAACCTACATGCACCGGTAGGCGGTATATGTAAAAACCCATGTGCACCTATATGCAATGCACGTAAACCCTACCGGTGCACCAATAGGCAAAGCACGTAATTATGTAGGGTTATTTTAGTCATTTCAACATGAAATGAACTTATATAATGCATCTTTTTTGACGAACTCGCCGAAAAATGCTTTTCCACTTGCACCATCCCGAAGTTGTCCCTATCATTTTCCTCCAAAAAAAACAGTGTTTTAGCCCATATCGTAATTGGATAGTTTTTCAGGGTACACACGTTAAATTAAAAACCAGTTTTAGTAACTAATAAGAAGCTTAAAAATGATAACACAACAAAAAAATAATCAGCAGCACCCAAAACATTAAATTGCCATAAATTCATGTTTTTTGAGGTTCCAACACATACAACAAATTACAGCCACCAAAATCAGATCAGCTTTTACTAAAACAAAATGCATTCCTCAAAATCCCAAGGTTCGGCTCAATTACTAATATTAATAAGAACATACATTTTAAGAAAACATGCCTAGTCATATTCCAATTCATCCGGAGTGATAGGCCGTTTCAAAGGAATAACAGACTTCTTTTCCACATCTCTTGACAGAGCTTTCCTCATATCTGCAAAATAAAAAAACATGACAACAAAATATATCACTTAAAAAGGCCAACAAGAATCTGCCAAAACCGACGACTTTCTCATAGTTGGTTACAGCAACTCACCCAACCCATCCTCCTCTCCAGAGTAATATCGAAGTACTCGCCTATAAACTATATAGCCAAGCTGAAAAGAAGGAAAAAAAATGAGCATGGCTGGGGATGCAATTACGAATAGAAAACAAATCCATGTATTCAACAAACTTTTCAATGGACAACGGTTTTAAGAATAAATTTACACATACAAGGAAACAAAACTTTTAGTACCTTCTCATACATCTTGATGGCAGGTATATTTGAAGCTCTTACAAAAAGGTCCACAAAATAAGCCTTGTCACTATAGAGAAAATATTCAATAGCATAACTTATCCAGTACATCGTAACGAAGATAAATAGAACTTCCCACACCATTTCATAGTGAAGATGTCACTTTCAAATTTAGAACTAAGTATTTGAGAGGGAGACTTAAAGTATTGTATAAAGAAAATGCAGCTTCATCATATGTACAGCTCAAGTGAATGCATAAAAGAAGACTCCTATTACTCAAACCTGTGGCAATTATATCCATTCTTCAATTCATGCTCCACTTTCAAGTTTCAAGCAACATAAAAAGTGGCAGACAGCAAAATAAAAATGAGAAAATGCATAAGGCCAAAATGCTCGAAAAGCTTTGTTAACAACGAACATACACCCCCATAGAACACTATTTTCTCCCGAGGATTATAATAAAAACGAGAAATGAATAGGAGAGGATCAAAGGAAATAACAATGAGCTTAAAATTGCAGAAACACCTTGAACAATTGATTGAGATGTTTGAACACTGTAAGAAACTTAGTAATGATGTGTATCTTAGAAAGGTAACAAGCAATAACAAATATGGCTTTGTAGTAGGAATGTCGATGGGAGATTTGGAATCTCCATCCTTAAGACAATATTGCCCCGCTACGGTGCTAATGGTTCAATTGACAATTTGTCTCCAAAGATACAAAGACTATGATTTGTGATAGGAGCACTCCAAATCACAAATCCTTTAAACCATAAAGGTTTAAAAGCACTCAATATGAACAAGGATGATGACCCACAAAATTACTTAAACTTTGATTTTCAAATATGGTGTGAATTTCGAAATCCCATATCAATTTAAGTGAGAGATGTTATATTTATAGTATATCAAGAAATATGTCCAAAAAGACACCATTTCGAGACACCACATCGGGAAAAACCGCACCCAAACATGAATGGACACACCATTATGTGCAAGACCGCAGGGCGCGATCGATCGCGCCCATGTTTCCAACACAAGGGAGCTACTGCCTCGTGCGATCGATCGTGTCATGGGCCACGATCGATCGCGCGTCTCCTCCACATGAATTAAATTAACGCATGTTGCAATTGAGCGCTTTTAACGAACTATTATGACATCTGGAGAGAGAGCTTGCGGCTTTGAATTCCGTAGTAGTATTCAATCGGATTTAATTGACTTAATAGTGAATTTAAAGTCTTGAACTATTTAGTCGTTGGTGTAAACCTAGACAACTGAACCCACACGATAACAACTCTAACCTGCGTGTTGGTTTTTACGGTTGTATCCATTCCGTCATTGGACCATGCTTGGTTTCATAAGTGCTTTCCATCTTTAAAGCGGCTACACTTCGCACTCACGTAGGTAATCTCCTAGAAGAGTATCCCGCTATACTCCAACATATTCTTATATGTCTTAGGAATCATTAAAGGCTTTTTACCTATCCTCGTACCCCTTTTGCAGGTCACACCCCTTATCCTAAGAATGGGTTGTAGAGTGATCTCCAAGGTGTTTATACAATCTCATAATTTAGTGTCCCTTTTGAACCTATATATTGAGATCTCCAGTCAACATAGGGTTTTAACCCCATTCCCCTCAATAAACTTCCATATGATCTCTCGGTTAACCATTTCATATGCGGATCCCCGGTTTCACATAATCTCTCAACACATTTTAGTTGCATGCAGGATTTTTTTTCCTCTAACAACTTATAAGGTCACTCGGCCGAAGAAACTTTATATGTTTTGTATAGAGAATTTTCCACAATAGTATATCTTCAGTTTTTGGTAATCACATTACCTCATATGCATCATTTTATCATTTTAGGATATTTCCATCATCGAATTTTAAGCGTTATTTTTTTACAAAAATTCGATACCAGAGGAGATACTCAACTTTAATTCAAAATTCAAATTTTTAAGCGCATAGATTCTTAAAAATTACAAGTTCAGATTCTATTTCTTGCAAACTTGAAATTTAATCGCAAAGCTTAAAATTTGAAACTCGAATTAATCCTTGACTTTTTCATTCTTCAAATGTCTTGGAAACTTTAATTCCGAGTATTGTTCATGATGCACATGCCAAAAAATGTCTCGTCAACATTTTTTTCTTTGTTACTTGATGATTTCTAATTGCTTCCTCCCCCAATGAGCATATCATCAATACGCAAGCATACATATGCTTAGGTGTGTACACAACTGTCACACTCGTTAATCTACTTGACAACATATTAATCTATTTGACAACATGATTTGTCAAACTCTTCATGTCATTTATTTGGCGTTTGTAATGGCTTCATTTTGGCCTTCATATTTCTAGTTTAGCCAAGCACCCCCACATTTCAAATACTGTAGGAACTCTATTTTTCTTCAATCACAAGGTTTTTCGTCATTGCCTAAATGTGGCACTTAGGATGTGATTGACTATTAGAATTGCAACCCCCACAACTTCGGGATAGTTACAAATTGCACTGGCGTTCAAACTTTCGTGCTTCAAGTTCTAAGCGTTATTGTCTTACAAATCCAAATTCAAGATTTTATTTCTTAAAATTTTGGATTTAAGCGTACTTGCTTACAAAAGTGGAAACTTGGATAATATTCTCAACTCGGTTCACAATTTGCAATTTAAGCGCATTAACTTAGAAAACTTAAATTGAAGATTTTTATATCTTGCAAATACAGGTTTTAAGCGTACTAGCTTAGAAATTCAAAATGAACCAATTTGAGATATTACAACGCCTAGTCAAAATTTGTGGTTTCGATTCATCACTTGTGTTTAAGCATACGAAGCTTAGAAACTCGAAGTCAAGATTTTATTGTCTTGCAAATTCAAGCTTAAGCATCAGCTTCTTAGACAACACAAGTATAATCTACTCAAAATTTCTCATAGCAAACCTCATTTGCTAGATTTGATTGCAATCTCATTCTTAATGTATTTAACACCTCAACGGCCTCGTTTTGCTTCGTAACAAATACGCCACAACAATATCATGTGCAAGTGTTGATAAAGTAACAAATTACTTTTCCCACATCTCTAGTTTGCACAATCTTTCCATCACAAACATAACTGTGAATTAACTCTAGAGACGTTACGTTTCTTCTAACAAATGAATGACGATTTTGTTAACTTAGCCCCACACAAGCAATATATTTAACATTACAATTTGCGCAGCGAACCATGATTTAAATAATCCTAACAATCATGTCACAAACCATAAGATTCAATACAAGAAGTAATAACATAAATTTTATTGCTTTCAACAAATATCGTCATTACATTTATTTAGAATCACTCCATTCTTGGAGTTTACAACTTTCAAAGATACACAATCTAATTAAGCGGTACGCGCTAGATCATCCAAATCATTTGAGAGACGATCTTCTTTGGTCACATTTACTTGATCCATAGTCTTCCCACGATCGTCTTTATTGCGACAATCATTCGCCATGTGATTGGGTTTTCCACATTTGTAGCACTTGCCTTTGAGTTTCTTCGTCTTTCCAGATTTGGAGGCCATGCCGTCAAACTTGCGTTTTGTTCCGGCGGGTTTGTCCTCTTCGATTCTCAAGCGAACCACAAGGTCCTCAAGATTCATCTCTTTTCTTTTGTGCTTGAGATAATTCTTGAAGTCCTTTCATGATGGAGACAACTTATCAATCATTGCGGCCACTTGGAATGAATCACTGAGAACCATTCCCACCGCATTAATTCCGTGCATGATTACTTGCAAATCTTGCACTTGCGCTATCACTGGCTTTGTGTCAACCATTTTGAAATCCAGGAATCGTCCAACAATGAATTTCTTCATTCCGGCATCCTCGGATCTATATTTTTTCTCCAAGGATTGCCACAATTCATTGGCCGTCTTCACTAGACAATACACATTGTACAATGTGTTGTCTAGAATATAATTCTTGCACAGGAAATCACTTTGATTCCACGCATCAACCGCAACCCTCTTTTGGTTGTCAATTTCACTCTCCATGACGGTAAGAGAATCCTCATTGAGGAACCTTGCCAACCCCAAGGTTGTCAAATAAAACATCTTTTGTTGCCACCGTTTGAAGTCGTTTCCATTGAGCTTCTCTGATGATGAACAAAAGTCGTTGCACTCGAAGAAGCCATTTCTTGCTAAAATATTGTCTTAAGATTGTAAGAAACTTAGTAATGGTGTGTATCTTAGGAAGGTAGCAAGCAATAACAACTATGGCTTTGTAGTAGGAATGTCAAGGCGAGATTCGGAATCTCCGTCCTTAAGACAATATTGCCCCGCTACGGTGCTAACAGTTCAACTAGGAATTTGTCTCCCAAGATACAACGACTATGATTTGTAATAGGAGCACTCCAAATCACAAATCCTTTAAACCACAAAGGTTTAAAGCACTCAATATGAACAAGGATGAAGACCCACAAAATTACTCAAATTTTGATATTCAAATATGGTGTGAATTTTGAAATTTCCCTATCAATTCAAGTGAGAGATGTTGTATTTATAGTATACCAAGAAATATGTCCAAAAAGACACCATTTGGAGACACCACATCGCGAAAAACCGCACCAATGGACACACCATTATGCGCAAGACCGCAGGGCGCGATCGATCGCGCCCCTGTTTCCAACACAAGGAAGCTACTGCCTCACGCGAAGTGCGTCTTTTTTAATTTTATTCAAAATTTCCAACAAACACGACTATGATGTGTCTTGTTTCATGGCATTGCAAAGAGCCTCAGTGTCATTTAATTTCTACAAACTAAGCCTACAGGAGACACGTCTGAATGCATAAAAATGTGGATTCTTACATCTTATCGCTCATGTTCTCCAATAAGTTCATCAGTTTCTTGGCCAGTTGTTGCCTGCGATATTCAGGAGCTACAGTTACAGCAGTCACATGACCGTGCCATGACTCACCTTGTCCTTCAACCTTTCCCATAACTGCCAACATAACAAGCATTAGATCCTATTGTAAAAGTATATTATCATGTGTACAAGTTAATATCTCTACAGAGTCGAAATGTTGATGTCAATCAATGTCAAAGCCAATATAAATTTAAGAGCCACATATCATAAACACCAGATTACAATAACATTCTCTTGGCACAGTAAATCCAACGAAAACACTAAAAATCTTCCACTTTACCATGAATACCATTTAACCTTTCATGTTAATCAATGGCATGAGAATGTGGAGGTGGAATAGGAGAGTGAAGTGAACTTCAAATCTCAACTCATTCTCCTTCTTTTGCTTTAGATGATAAACAGGGTATAGAAAACTCATAATTAGTGTATCACAATTTAGATGGGACAAATCTCCCTGCCTGCATTCAGTGAGAGAAATGGCTAGTCCATTTTCAGTTCAAGTTTCCCACAAAATAATGGAGTGCTCCACAAACATTCGAGTTACGGCAATTGTTCAGGAACATTTCATGCACATGATAACTAAGAACTTCTGCACTTGATATCTGCTAAGGTCCATCTTATTACCCAAATTTCCCAATAGATTAGAGGTTTGTGAGAGTTTAAACAATATCAGAACCACCACATCCAAAATAAAACCAAGATATCAACAGTCGGAAAGAAAAGCAATCTATGACTCAGATATATGCAATTCTTCATGCAATCAATTACATCTTTACCTAAAACTCACTTTCCCTAACACTTTAAGCAATGTAGCCAAAGTCACAGCGGACAATATGATAAGTGTCATTTTTGCAGTTACAATTATATATTTTCTCGTTATGTTTCATAATGATACTCACGAATGATTGTATAATTTTTGCATGTGTTCATGAATCTTTGTGAAAATACGACATGAAAAAAATGAGCTAAAACGGTGGAAGAAGGAAGAAAGTTGAAGAAAAGATAAATAAACCGGAATATAAGACAGATGTCACTTCTTTCTCCTCAAAGTGTTTCATGTTCGAGCCATATTTTGGAAATGCGGTCAACATAAAAGCTGTAGAACTTTATGTTATCTTCGCGTTGACAGCTAATTCGTTTAATTCTGAGATCGTATGAGAAAGTTATGACCAAAATACTAAGTTGTGGTACAGAAAGTGTCGCCCTAGCGCTAGCGCCGGTGACACAGGCACCCCAGTGCCAAAAAAGTGAAATTTCGAACATCAGGGCAGCAAGACTGGCGCTGGGGCGCCACATTTGTGGTCAAAAGTGGTGCCCCAGCGCCAGTCAGAGCAAAACATTGTGCATTTTTATGAAAAGTGGCGCCCCAGCGCTAATTCATGTGGCGCCCCAGCACCAACCCGCAGAAGGAAATTTTAAATTGCTATTTTTAAAGATATGCACGAATCTTACCAAGTTGGGGAGGACTCGTGGATGATTTTGGCACTATATATCACTCCATATATCAGATTTTGAAGGGTGAACAAAAGGGGGAACCATATATTCTAACCCAGGAGTAGCCTCCATCTTCCATCATCCATCTTCCACCTTCACCATCATCTATCTTCATAGCACATATTCATCCTAGGTCTTGGAGCAAGCCAACACGATAATCGAGGAGCACGATCGAGATAGAAGCAAAGGGAAGGATCGAGAATCAACGAACGAAGTCGACTTGGGAGTTTGATCTTTTTTTTTTAGCTTTAGTTTGAATTATTATTGGATTTAATGTGTTTGGGATGATTGAGAAATATCTTAAAACATTGTTTTTCCTTTAATATTATTGATTGAATGAATTCTTACATCTTCTATGTGCATGTTTTATGTTCTTAATGCTTTTGAAGGTTTTGCCATTTTTGAATGGTTCTAGTTATTATAGTCGAGATCAAAAGATAATATTATAATACGACTTAGTAATTCATGCCGTGTGTTTAAGATTTGATCGAAAGATAAAATTACATACAAGTGATAGCCTTAGGTTATTTAATCTAAAGTTAGTGCTTTCATAAAGTTTCATGCAATATCAAATTTTAATTAAGTGGACGAAAGCACTTGTTGCAGTTTGGTGTTAGGTTTAATATAGCACGATAGAGTATTTGAATAAGTACGGATATTCATCACATTCGAGATGGATGGATAAAAGAACTGTAGCGGATTGCTTAGGTGAACAATTGTCTTGATAATTCTTTCTTGTGGATTTTTCTCGTGATCATCGATTGTTTTGGTTGGATTAGAGTAGTTTAATTTAGTATTTAGATTAGTTTACTAAATTTGAATTCGTAGGTTAAATATAGTTTAAAAAAATCTTATTTTGTACTTGCTTGTTAGTCCAAGGTAGGGGTGCTTACCGGGCCGGGTCAAACCGGACCCGGCCCGGATTCGGACCGTTAAGTCCGGTCCGGAACCGGAACCGGAACCGGACTTAACGGTTCCGGTTCGCCCCGGAACCGGTTAGAAACCGGTCCGGGGCGGTCCCGAAGAACCAAACCGGTAGCACCGCCGGTTCCGGTGCTACCGGTTTGGTTCCGGTTCCGGAACCGGAACCGGTAGGTTTTTAAAAAAATAAAAAATAAAAATAAAAAAAGAAGAAGGCACCGTTAACAAATGTTAACGTTGCCTTCAACGTTAACATTTGTTAACGTTGGCAACGGCTCTTAGCCGTTGCCAACGTTAACTTTTTATTTTATTTTTTTTAAAAAAATTTTAATAAAAAAAAAACTATAAATAGGGGATGTTGTGTTGTGTATTGTTTCATAACAATTCTTGTAACGAAAAATACTTCACTCTCATATTTTTCTCTCAATTGTGCTATCTACAATTTACTTATAGTCTTACATAATAATGGCATCTTCATCTAGCAGTGGTGTTGGTCGTAGCCGGGGTCGTAGTCGGGGTCTCGTTCCGGGTCGTCTATCACTGAGTTCATCTTCTGCAATGAATTTGCCTGTGCCAATTCCTGAGTTAAATGAAAGTTATGATTTTTTTGCTGACCTCAATGTTGGTGGTTCTTCTATGAATGTCGAACCACAACAACCCCAACAACCTGCCGAACCTGTTGCTGCCCAAGCCCAAGAAAGACAACATGTGGAGTCATCCGGAGCCACTACAACAGCGAGTAGACAACCTACTCGTGCCAAAAGAAGTAAGATATGGGATCACTTTGAACTCGCTCAAAAAGAAGGTACTAATGAATCTGTTGCAATATGTAAATTATGTAAGATCCAGTATTCATATAAAGCTGGTGGTTCCAGTGGAGGCACCGGAACATTTAAAAAACACTTAGTAAAAAAACATAATTTTGATAAGACAACATTACAACCATTAAGTCGAGAAGCAACACAAGCACAAATTAATGTTCTTACTGGCACAAATTTTATTTTAACTGCTGAAATTAATCGTAGGTCACTTGTTAGATATGTGATCAGATGTGAACTACCTTTTATACAAGCTGAACGTGCTGGTTTTATTGAATTTGCTTCGTCTATACAACCCATGTTTAAACATATTTCCAGGCACACACTAAAAAGAAATTGTATGGACGTATTTGTTGAATATAGAAATACATTGTTTCAACATCTTTCTAGTTTGCCTTGTAGGGTTAGTTTAACAACTGATATTTGGACAAATGTAAATTCTGATTCCTATCTTGTTGTCACTTGTCATTGGATTGATGATAATTAGTGTATGCAAAAAAGGATTTTGTCTTTAGATGAGTTAGACTGTGCACATACTGGTTATGTAATTGCTAAATATGTATTCAACACTTGTAGACATTATGTAATTCAGGATAAGGTATTTTCAATCACATTAGACAATGCTGCGAATAACAATGCTGCGATGCGTGATTTAAAGACCTATCTTAAACCAATGCTTGATGGTATTTTTTTTCATGTTAGATGTGCATGTCATGTGATTAATTTGGCTGTTAAAGTTGGTTATGATGACAATCACTCAGCATGTATTGACAAAATGAAATACTGCGCTAAATGGTTACGCACGAGCCGTGTTAAGCGTGATTGGAAACAATTATGTTTATCTAATGGTTTAAAGCATCTTCTTTTTCCATCACCAATAGAAACTAGGTGGAATTCGTTGTACAATATGTTGAATGCTATGTTACCTTACAAAGATATTTTAACTCCATTTTATAATTCATATCAAATGCCTGATAGCGATGAAAGTATTTATTTGACTAATGAGGATTGGGAATTTGTTGAAAATTGTGTATCATTGTTAGGTACTTTCAAAGAAGCGACGGAACGTTTCTCTGGTGTTACTTATCCAACTTCCATTTATTTTCTTCTTTAGTATTTAACATGTTTGATAAATTTATAGAATTTAGAGATGACTATGACTTGCATGCTTTTGTTAGTGCAATGAAAACTAAATTTATAAAGTATTGGGAACAAATCCCACCCGTGCACTGCATCGCAACATTGCTAGATCCTAGTCAATGTTTATCTTCATTTGAGATATTTTTTGAATATTATGCTAAATTTTTGGGGAAGGTTGTTGACGATCAAAAGACGTCTACAATGCAATCTCTCCAAAATATGTTTCAATTGTATTATAATCAACAGGCAAGTGAATCATCGCAACAAAGGCCTGTTGAAGAACAACCCCAAGCTCAATCTAAAGGTGGGGGCATCAATTTGCTTAGAATGCTGGGCAGGAAAAAACTTAAGGGAAAAGGACCTTCTACTAGCACGTCGACTGAGTTGCAAATTTATCTGAATTATCAATTTCTAACCGAAGACAACTTCGACGTCTTACAATTGTGGAAGTCCAATGCAGCACAATTCCCTATCTTAGCCAAAATGGCTAGAGACGTGTATGCTGTACAAGCTTCAAGCGTCGCTTCTGAATCGGCATTCTCAACATGCGGCCTATTATTGGAGACTACATAAGTAGTCTATCAGCTGATTCGTTATGCATGCTCACGTTACTTAAAGATTGGTTTGAAGCAGAATGCAAAAATAGAAGAGATGGGACGGTTGACGAATTCGTAAATCATTATGACGAGCAAGAAGAAGAGAACGCCAAAACAATACTTATCAATTATGAAGACTGCTAAGTACTAAATTGTAATATTTTTTTATTTAGATTTTCAATTGTCATGTCTTTACAATTATTTGTATGCATCTATATTATGAAATGAAGAAGAAATATATTGAATTTGTGATGAACATCATTGAAGAAACATTTACAACATTAAAAATAAAAAAAAATAAAAAAACGAAAAACCGATAAGGATCCGAACCAAACCGGAACCGGTTCGATCCGGATCCTTAACGGACCGGACCGGTTCCGCCCATAACGTGTCCGGAACCGGCCGGTTCCGGTCCGGACCGGACCGGTTCCAACCGGTAAGCAGCCCTAGTCCAAGGTTCGACACTCGTACTTACGAATCACTATATTAAAACTTGACACCGTAAGCTTGCGGTCGATTTGTGCTGTTGATTTATATCATGCACAATTAATATTTAGTTGTTAAATAAAAGCGCGCTCACAATACCATCTTTATCAGGAAAAATAATTTGTGACTCTATCAACTATTTTGAATTTATGGGAGGAATGACCATATGTGCACCAGGCATTAATTGTTTTCCACCGATCTATCTGATGAAAAAACAACTAATAAAAAAATCAACTGTATTCGTTCTCTTTCTTTCCGCCCTTTCAAAATTCTAAGCAAATCCTTGTATGTAACTCTTGCAGGCCTAATAAAACTGGATTACAAATATGGAACATGACATTTTAAAAGATAATTTCAGTTTTCATTGAGTGGGAGCAATGATAAAATTCAGAAGTTTTGGAGACTACATCTCATGTTAAAAGCAAGAAACATATTGTTTCTACGTCCAAGTTTCAACATTAAGCCATCGACAAACAACAAAAAAGTGACGATCATTTTAAAAGTTTTTCTTCTTCCAAAGTTTCTGTAATAACAAACAGATATCCATTTACTGCAAACAATAACTCCCAGAATAACGAATTATCCATCAGAACAACTAGGATTTTAATCGAGGGGAGAGCCATACTTCCAGAATTGGAAAAGTTTAGAAATAAAATTTGAATATTTTGATTAATATGTACGACTATCCAACTCATCGCACCAGCTGCCGCTTAAATTTTTCCACGTTTCAGTCTAGTGCAACGTATGAACAATTAAATCCTGCAATCAGGCATCTCAATCTGATTGCAACCAAAACCTAAGCCACGAATTTAATTGTTTTTCCATGGAACAAAATTTAAGAGTTAAACACGGATACTAAAGTATAAAAAAGGAACTCACTGTAGCCCATGATTCTGTTGCCAGGAGCTTCGGCCACGTGAAAATAATCTGGCCAACGCGCCAAATAAGTCATATAGAACGACATGTTGAACTGCACTCGTTAATTGAAATAATTTCAAACTGTATATCGAATTAGCGATTCCTCAAAACGGTGAGATCTAGGTACATCGAAACCATGAAGGGATACTAACTGTTTCTGTGAGATGGTCGAGATTCACAGACGAAAATCGGAGAAGATCGTTGCAGCAAAACCTTCGAATCGTCGTCATCCTCAACCGCTCTCCGTTGCTCAGCAAAATTATTGGTATTTTTTTTTCAAATAATGAATTTGGATTCGTAATTTTATATTCTTTCCGCACCTTCGTATCCGTAGCTAAATATATTTTTAAAGTAATTTTTTTTGTTTTGGTCGCTAGTAAATTAGATTTTTTTGACTGGTCGGTGGGGGCTAAATATTAGGCCAGGGTCTCAATGTGAAGCTAGATTCACCCCTATCGTCATTGGTTCTATCGCTACCCATGATAGTCATTGTCGGACTGTCAAGATAAATTTTACTTCAAGCTCTGTTGTTATTTTGAGTTCTAACGGTTTTAAAAAAAAATTATATGTTTCATGCTCCATTTATTTATTTATTATTGTGGAAGGTAAAAAATCTGTTTATTTTAAACTATGTTGATATTTATTTTATGCTCTATTTAATTTGTTCATCATGTTTGCTATTTTGATATTTACTCCATGCTCTATTGAGATTTTTTAAAGTTATTTGATTTTTCACGGCTTGTCCTGCAATATTTGTCAAAGTAAACAATATTGTACTTTATTAAGGAACAATGTGATGATAAAACAATTCCATTTTATCAATTGTTTTTTATGAGGATTGGGAAGGGGGTTTATAATGGGTTTTGAACATGAAAGATGTCCCAAATTGGGGACCTTGGTGCCACCTGGATAAAGACACGTGGTCATTTTATCTGATTGTTAAGGAGGGTGTTTTGGATTTATGTTTTATGCATACTAGTGCTTCTGTGCTTGTGCGATGTGTTGCATATCTATACAGTGTTGTATGCATTTACAATCATTTTTTACAGTCCTTTTTTTCATTTTATTTTGGAGTTTAATATATTTTTGAGTATAATGAGTTTTGTATAATTATTTTGATTTATATTATGTTCTATGGTAATATTATAATTGATAATGCTATTAGGAGTAATAACGTAAATTAACAATTTTGGCATGCCATCAGACCAAAGTATCGGTCTGATGGCATGTTGCTTTATATGTGTATGTATATATTATATTACATTAAAAAATTATCTATATATTTCGTATTTTTCCTTTTGTATTTAAACACTTATATTTCGACACACCTCAATAAAAATCCTATAGTTTTGATCCCTCAAAATGAATGCTAGATTCGCCCCTGATTGTCATTGCTGTTATCACTACCACGATCGCTATTGTCTGACTGTCAAGGTAATTTTTACCTCATGCTATGTTGTTGTTTTTAGTTCTTAACGGTAGTTTCTCTTTTTTTATAAAAACAAAATATCTATGTCATGCTCCATTTATTTTTTTTTACTGTGGAAGGTATAAAATTTGATTTTTTAAAACTATGTTGATATTTATTTCATGCTCTATTTATTTTTTCATCATGTTTGCTATTGATATCTACTCCATGCTCTACTGAGATTTCTTTAAGCTTCATTTGATTTTTCACGGCTCAATTCTTGCAATATGTCAAAGTAAACAATATTGTACTTTGTTGAGGAACAATGTGTTTTAATTTTATTTTGGAGTTTAATATATTTTTGAGTATAATGAGTTTTGTATAATTATTTTGATTTATATTATGTTTTATGGTAATATTATAATTGATAATGCTATTAGGAGTAATAACGTAAATTAACAATTTTGGCATGCCATCAGACCAAAGTATCGGTCTGATGGCATGTTGCTTTATATGTGTATGTATATATTATATTACATTAAAAAAATTATCTATATATTTCGTATTTTTCCTTTCGTATTTAAACACTTATATTTCGGCACACCTCAATAAAAATCCTAGTTTTGATCCCTCAAAATGAATGCTAGATTAGCCCCTGATTGTCATTGTTGTCATCACTACCACGATCGCTACTGTCTGACTGTCAAGGTAATTTTTACTTCATGCTATGTTGTTGTTTTAGTTCTTAACGGTAGTTTCTCTTTTTTTATAAAAAAAAAAATTATCTATTTCATGCTCCATTTATTTTTTTTTACTGTGGAAGGTATAAAATTTCATTTTTTAAAACTATGTTGATATTTATTTCATGCTCTATTTATTTTTTCATCATGTTTGCTATGTTGATATCTACTCCATGCTCTACTGAGATTTCTTTCAGCTTCATTTGTTTTTTTTCACGGCTCAATTCTTGCAATATTTGTCAAAGTAAACAATATTGTACTTTGTTGAGGAACAGTGTGTTTTCGGGTTGAGCTTATAATGTAATTAAATTCTAATGGAATTCTTTCAATAATGAAATATTGGGGAGGATTGTAATTCTCGAAATCAATTACATGGCATAATTTAGGTTTGGGGATTTTAATATTGTGATGCTTTATTTTAAAGAATGAAAATTTCATATATACAAATGAATCCATGAATGCATTATTCACGAGATTAGACGTTGGGGTCTTACATTAGTGATATCAGAGCAGCGGTTAGTTGTTTTGGTTGTTTAAGGGTCTATGGTGTGTTGGGAGAGTTGGTTAGCACATGATTTATACATGATATCAATTATGTGATTAAGTGGTACGACAATTATATGCTTATGTGCATGATACAATATGAAGTAATGGAAATTTGTGGTATTGATAATCATTGTGGTTGCATGACCGTAGATGAAATCCGAGGAGTATAGTACTTAGGAATAACCGTTGATTTCAGTTAACATATCTATGGATGATGGTGAAAGCGCATGAGACGGGGAATCAGAAAGTGACAAATGAGATATGTGTCTGATGACAGGAAATGATGGACAATACTATACTGTTAATATGTGATAATGAATAATGTGATGATCGTGTATGACTATGTTATGGATATGATGGTGCATGTATATGTTGATTTATACACATGCATCGATATTCGTTTTGTAAATGTGATACATGGAATATAATACTTGCCGATGTCAAAGCGATTGGAATATAATACTTGCCGCTGATATGTCGAAGCGATGGATATTATGAATGACGCTGATATGTCGAAGTGAGGGGTATTAAATATACCGTTGTATAAGTAGCGATGAGATTATATGTATGATAGGCGTGTCACAGATTGACATGTACCGTTATTATATATCACATATTTATGAGCGATGAGTACTGATGATATGTTATTGCAGATGGAAGGGAACATTATATATATAAATAAATATATATATATATATATTGTTGTTTCTTTGGTGCATGAGATTTAGGCCTAAAAGGATATTTGAATGTTGAAAAAGTCCGAGAAGTCGAGGTAAACAATTACAGTTGCTTTAACATACCAGTATGTGTTAATTGGAATTATTATGTCAAGTATGATAATCAGTTATACATGTGCAATACATTTGGTGATGAAGTTATAATGTGTTAGGATTGGGTAAGCAAATCCTAACAATGAAGGGTATTATGAATCCGCTGATATGTCAAAGGCGATGGGTATTAAATATATCGTTGTATAAGTAACGATGAGATTATATGTATGATAGGTGTGTCACAGATTGACATCCGCTGATATGTCGAAGGCGATGGGTATTAAATATATCGTTGTATAAGTAACGATGAGATTATATGTATGATAGGTGTGTCACAGATTGACATGCACCGTTATTATATTTAGTAGATTTATGGGTGATAAGTACTGATGATATGTTATTGCAGATGGAAGGGAACATTGTATTAAAAATATCTATATTGTTGTTACCTTGTGTGCATGAGATTTAGGTCCAAAATGATATTTGAATGTTGAAAACGCCCGAGAAGTCGAGGTAAACAATTACAATTGTTTTAACATACCAGTATGTGTTAATTGGAATTACCTCTGCTGATTTATATCAAGTATGATAATCAGTTGTACATGTGCAAAACATTTGGTGATGTTATAATGTGTTAGGAATGGGTATGCAAATAGAAGAGGGGTTGAATATCTGTATCGGCTCAACTTAGCTATTTCAAAATATGCTTAGGTTGTGTTAGCAACTAGAAGCTATTTTCTTTTTAAAGACCAATCAGATAGTAACTAAGATAAGTGCGGAAACAACTCGACTAATGCAGAGATAAGTTGAGCTCTCTTACAAATCAAAGAGAATGTTGCTGCCAAGGAAGTGGTCTTTGACAAATGGACATATTGCAGATTGAGAGTGCCCTGATAAAATTGGAAACAAAGATGTCAACCTTCATTAAAATTGAACAGGCAATACTATGGTTGACCGAGACATCAATTGTGGAGACGGCAATCGGAATGAATTACTTGTATATTGCCAAGCACATTGAGGACTGTTTCAATAGCCTCATTAACTTGAAGATTGATGCCTTCCATGGTTCAACCCCACAAAACAGAGAGAATGCTCACACCATTGTTGCTCTGCAGGATAGACATCAAACTACTAAGTGGGAAATCGAAGTCCTAAGAGGTTGACTTGGCATTTCAGATTCGGTTTTGGTCAAAATAGTCGATCCATCGATGGAATTAGTGAGTGAAGAACTAGTACTGACTGATGCTGAAATCGATAAAATCATTGTTTACTTCACTGATGAGTCAGGTGAACCAGCTGAGGAAAGAAGAGAAGCAGTTGTACCAACAGTTTCTTTGAGATCAGTTCCAGTAGAGGAGACTCTACCGATGAACTCTGGATCTGAACCAGTTGCTTCAGAATTAGTACCTATTTGTTCTGATGATCTGATGACTCTTGATAAAGAATAATCTGCTTAGCATTTCACTCCACAAGCTCAAGTACCGGTTGCATCACCTGAACCAATGATATTGGATGTTGAAACTCTTCTGGATGTTGAACTTATTGTTTGGAATGTTGTACAAAATATCCTGACTGACGAAGAAGTAGAAGAAACATCAGTTGAGGAGACATCAGTTGATGAACAGGTGGAGGAAGCTTCAGAACTTGCAATTGTTCCTTTACTGCCCCCAACTCCTCAATATGTCATCCTACATCCTTCTTGCAATCCATCTTGAGAGTGCCCAAGTTCTTTTTTACAGAACCAATAAGAGACACTCTACTCCATGCTAAGCTTTTTGGACATCTTGAGGTGAACAGACCACTTATTCTGCAAACACTTCCAATGTAACACTTTCCCGGGCCTACAGATCACCTGGACCACTTGGGATGGAAGTGACTCTTCTTCCAAATATTCAGCAGAAGAAGAGGCAGAAGAAGAAAAAGAAGAAGCACCTCCTATTAATACCCTGAAATTGCTTGAACGACAAATCAAGGATCTCAGTACTGCAGTACAGAAAATGGTTGAACAGATTCGAAGGTTGGAATCTCATAAATCGCAACAGACTGCGCCTGACTTATCTCTTCGAAAATTTCTAAGGGGAAATTTTAGCTCAATTAGGCAAGATGTGATATCCCCGAAATAATTAATTATAATTTGGGCATTAATTATGTTTATGTGATTATTTATGGTGATAATTAAATTATGTGTTGGAATTAATTATCTTGGTGAAATGCTTAGTCACATGGTAGGCGTGACCCGGTAGAGCGTTTCAGGGTGCATATTATGCATGTTGGGTAATTGGGTGTTATCATGGTTTAAATGTGATGGTTGATATTATTTGGTAATGTATGTGCTTAATTGGGGTTTTGATGCATTTTGGTAAAATGCTTTTAAAAATCATGTTGGGGTATTTTATACATCATGGTAATTGTTGGGGTACAAGTTTAATTAACCCCCCTTTTTTAACCCCACTACCCCCACTTTACCATCACTTTACCAAAATCCCCAAATCACTCTCCCAACCCTACCCTTCCACCATTTTCGAATTTGGCATAAAAGTGGAGGGGAAATCCTTGCAAAAGCTTGGTTTGTGGGATTTATTGTGAGATTTGGAGTCCTCAAGAGGTATGGATACCTCCTTGGTGTTTTAATGGTGTTTGGTTTGGTTTTGAAATGGTATTTGTTATTCGGAAATGGGTTTGTTTTTGGTTGGTATTGTTTTGCTTGGGTGTTGGATTTTTGGTTGTTTTAATGTGTATTTTTGAAGGTTTATAATGTTTTTATGTTGGTTTGAAGGTATAAGTGTTGGTATGGTTTGGGATAAAAATATGGAGCAAAAATGGTGGTCTTCGAAGTGCAGGGATCGACGATCGATCGCCCATTTCTGGCGATCGATCGCGCTCCACCAGTGCACTCCAGTAGCGGTTGGCGATCTATCGCCACTTTTGGGCGATCGATCGGTGAGGCTGGCGATCTATCGCGCCAAATGTGGCGATCGATCGCCGAAGACAGAAAATTTTGGCAGCGGGCAGAGAGGTCTCGCGATCGATCGGGCCCTCGCGGCGATCGATCACGAGACACAAAAAAATGTGTTTTTGGATAAATGTGTGGAATTTTGATATTTGACTATTATTGGCTCCTAATATTGGTTTGTGTGAATGTGTAGAACCATCACAGGTGGCCACACAGCTTAGGAGATAAAGTCCACGACACAACACATTTTGGGACTAAGGTACGTAGTGAGACGTACGGGCATCGGACGGTAAAACGTACTTATTATGCATTGAATTGGTTATGCATTATGGTTGCATACATGGTCTTAGTTATGCATTATGGTTGCATATATGGTTTGGAGATGCATTATGGTTGCATGTGTATATTGGATGCATTGGTGCATGTGATTGTGAGTCGAGATTATATTCCAGTGATGGAGAATACTTGCCGCCTTCATGTCGAAGCGATGATAGAATACTTGCCGCTGTCATATTATAGCGATGAAGAATATTTGTCGTAAATATGTCGAAGCGAAGGATCATGCCGCTGTCATATTACTATTGCGAGGGATATTATGCCGCTAATATGTCGAAGCAAGGGGTAATAATGCCGCTGTCATGTAAACGCGAGGGGTATTATGCCACTGATATAATAAGACTGGAAATGGCCATTGGAATACATGGAATGAGTGCATGTCATGACATACATTATTGGTATTATAATCCATTGATTATGAATGTGGTACAGGGACAACCAAAGGGAGCTTTTAAATGTATTAAACGCAGGAAGTGAATCGTATTTATGGTTTATGCATTTGAATTACAATCATATTATTGTGAATATGGTTTATATACATGCTCATGGTTTTGGGGTTGTTCCTGTAGGTACTTTTGGGCGGACGGGCTAAGGCGAGTTGATGCGGTGAGCTAGTGAATAGTGCTTTTGGCATAGCAGGCTTAATTCTTTTGTATAGTCTCTACTCTAGGAGTAGTGTAAAGCTATAGGATTAACATTCTTTTGGTAGGGAAATGTAATTAATCCCTTTTGGAAATTTTATTTTGGCCTGTAATCTTAACGGCTCAAGGCATCAACACGAACTTTATATTCATTAGATGCATGTTATCTCCATTTATGCCTTTAATCCGCAATTAAGGAACTAGGGTCCTTACACAAGAAATGACTGAAGTGTCTAAAACATTGAAGAGATATACTACAACTACTCATCATGCTCTTATTGGTGCTAGAGAGAGCTCTATCAAGACGTCTGAACTGCTCAGTTCCCGGCTTTCGAAGCTTGAAAACCATCTGCTGGCTTCTGAGAATGCCAACTCTCAGCAATTCACCACTATAGCAGAACAGTTATCTGACCTAGTGAATGTGGTTAAAATAGTTAAATTAACTCCCCGTACAGAACAATCAAGTAGCTCTCATAGATATCGCATATAATTTTGGCTATGATCAGTTCAGACCAAAGCTTAACCAAAGTAGAATTTGTATAGATCTATCAGATGTTGTACATTTTTGTATAGTTGTTCACATATTTTGAACTTACTAGAATATCAGTTCATTATTTTGAACATACTTAATAGGAACTAATGTTCATTTATTTGAACTTAGTATTTATTTGTTCATTTATTTTGAACTAGGTATTTATTGCGTTCATGTATTTTGAACTCGATCGACTTTCTTTTTTCACATCGCTTAACGTATTTCATCTTACCTTTTAGGTATGGATTATTTATCACCAAAAAGGGGGAAGAAAGTGAGGGGGAAATAAAGAAATTAAAGGAAAACAGCTGATAAGATTTCTAATTTTGATTAGAAAATAATAGTCGAATGATGATATTATGATCAGTAGAGCTTATACTTTGTTTGTACCAAAAAGGGGAAAATTGTTAGATCACTTAGTTTTGGTACAACTCAACCGAAGAATCAGAGTTGCGCCTTCTAAGTCAATAGATATATCCAAAATACCTATACCGATGATGTCGTATTAAGATATTATCAAAAGGGAGATTGTTGGATATCAGGTTTTGATATATATCTATTAAGCAGGCTCACATAGACACAAATGGAATATAGTCTACCGACCGCGATAGGTAATGGGTAAAGTCTGCTGATGAGTTGAACAGAACTTTGTCGTAGTCTACTGATGGAATATAGTCTACCGATTATGAAGAAGATGTGTTTTGTGGAATATAGTCTACCGATTATGAAGAAGATGTGTTTTGGCGTCAAATATCCGAACATTGACAGTACAACTAGCTGTTACAAGCTATATAAGAAAAGCAGTACAATTCTGCAGAAGCTCATTAAATGCATCCAGACCTTTCGGGAAACTAACTACAATGCATTTAATGCTCATCAGTTAAAGAGAACAGAGTACTGTAGCATCAATACTGATATTTGGGAATCAGTATTACTGTTGAATTCCTTGAGCTATATAATGAAGACCATTTTAGAGAAAAAGAGGTTGGCAAACACAAGATACAAATCATTCAGTCATTGATCAACCACACCTACAAGAGTTATTCGCTTATTCAACAAGAAGTTTTAGGCACCTCTTCAGCTACTTAACAGATTTTCAAGAGATCATTAAGTGACAATCTGATTGATTGCATAATCATTCAAACTCTTTTATCTTTTCATATCATTGTAAAGAGCAAAATTTCTGTAAAACTATTGTAATAGTTGTGACTGTGGGTCAAGATGATTTGTGTAGATCCAAGTTGTACAAGTGACCTCAGCTGTGGAATTGCTAGGAGTTTCAGTCTGGTTATATGTATGTAAATACAGAACTGAATCGGGGTTGTACAACGAGATTGTATTACTCAAAGTCTTCCAATGGGATCCTTCCTGCAAAGGAAAAATGGGAGACATAGAAGCGTTTGTGCTTCAAACTTCTAGAAACAAACATTGTCGTTTACTTTTTGCATTCATTTACTTCTCATATTAATCATTGGTGTCTACTCAGTAGACTATAGATATATTGCTTACCATTAGACATAAAGTCCTTATTTATCAAGTAGAACTTATCTACGTAATCATCTATATTGTCCATTGAGTTCTTCATTAGACCAGTAGACTTTGTCTACTGTCGTTATCTGTCCAGTAGACTATAGCCATCAGCATTCGCTGCATCAATCGAGTTGTTTCCGCACTTATCTTTAGTTACTCGACTGATTGGTATTAAACAAGAAAATAGCTTCTGGTTGCTAACACAACCTAAGCAGATTTTAAAATAGCTAAGTACAGCCGATGCAGATATTCAACCCTCACTTCTATCTGCATACCTGATACTAATATAATGAAACACATTACATGTTTATTTGTTATCGTTACATTGAGTAGAAAATGGTGGAATAAGGATATTTATTTGGTGGTGATATTTAGTCCTGCGAAAGCATTACAATTTTCTACATTTGGGGGATTAATAATTGATTAATCACATATTATGTTGAGTAGAGTATAATCACGTGGGCATGATGTAATGGTGTATGAAAGTTTATGAGGTTACGATTTTGTCATCTGATGCGCAATGGCAATAATTATAAGTAATCATGTGATGATTGATGACGATGTAAACATAGCATGATAAGCAGTATGTTATTATGTGAACTTGTTATTCAGGAATGTTCATGGTTGACTAATACTAAGTTAATGACTCAGATGCACAGACATGACGAGATATGCATATGAGAATTACTAATAGATTTTCTAATAATTATATGGCTCCAATTAATGGCCATATGATGTTATGTGTTGAGATTGACATTAAAGAACTCATGGGTACCGTTACTACATTATACGACGATGTCTATTCATGTGATAGTACAATTATATGGGATATTGCGTAGTTAAATGAACTATTTATTAAGATATAAAATTGATTATGACGTTGATTACACAAATATGGGTAGTGTGAATATTTTAATGCAGGGATGTGCATGTTTGATGACTGAAATTTTTTGAATATTAATAATGAATAACCGACAAGGTGTGTGATCATGATAAGTTGTAGTACTTATTTTACGCTAGATAATAGATTGCTAGTGATTATGGAGAGATTGATACTTCAGAGCATGTGCATATTGTTATCTAAGATGGAGACTAATTGATGAGTACTATATATGATGCCGATGTACATTGTAGATTATTGCAACTACACAGTATGAGATTATGTATACGATGCTAATGTTGTTGCAATGATATAAAGATGATATCGAGGAATGAATAGTATTATATCGATGTGAAAACGATATTGGGCTATATGACTGTTAATTCCATTGTATTGAAGAATTGTAACATTGTTATGGTGTAAATTGATGTACAATGTGGAAATAAAAAGAATAAGTGGGGAATGATGAATTTAATGATATTATTAATAGGTAGTTGAGTATGAGAATGAAAACACGTAGATGATAGATTGCCGGTGGCAAAGAATTTTTAAGTATTGAAAACGCAAAGAATTAGTGTTTGATGATACGTAATTATAGTTGAAGTCCTACGGATGATTATTCAACTTGAGGAAATTGAAGGATGTTGACTATATTGTTTATGATAATTCATGGACGGTTAATTTGAAAATAAAACTCATAAAACAATTTATATTGAGGTAAGATTGAATTAATGTTTGAGTGTGTGTGATCTGTTGAAATCTCATAAGATGAGGATAATATCAACATGATACTGATTAATGTATGAGATAACCGTGTGTACAAGTTAGAGAATTCTTAAAGAAAAATATCTGACGTGAAAGCATAATTGTAATGCCTCGATATGAATCATACATGTTTTGCTATGATTATTGCGTAATTATATGATAATTACGGTATGACGTGGACTCGAGTGTGAGTTGAACCGAGTATGAGGAATTATATGAAGTATGGTACTATGACAAAGTGAAATGATAGGCATATTTGATATGGGAAATATATAGAGTCGGGACTAGAGGAGCATTTAGGAATTTGAGAGGTGTAAAAACATGTTTGATTGTATTGATTATGCAATTGATATATGAAGTTATGATATGAGTTATACATGGTGTAGTTGTAACTCTATATGGAGGACATGGATTTGATGCATAAGAGAACACATGGAATGCTTTTGGCATGACTTAGTATTAAAAATAAATAAGGGGATTCATATTTTACAACTCATAGTGCACAAAACTTCACACACAAAATTCCTACAAACTATCCTCAAGCTCTTGCATCTTTTCTTGGTTTTGGCTTGGATAATCAACTTGAAACTTGTATTTCACTTGGAGTTAAATATACTTGGTAACAAATTTAATGTTTCTAAGCTTGTACATATGGTGGCATATGAGTTTCTACATGAATTTTATTCTTTAAAACCAAGTTGAATTGGTTTGACTTGTTGCATGTTATAATGCAAATAAATGAATTGGAATAGGATGGAAAATAAGTTTATATGATGCTAGAGTTTGCATGTATCAAGTTTGGATGGAAGAACTTGAGGTGTATGAGAAACACCATGAGCATAAGCTTGAAACCACCATGAAATTGTTGCTGTCGAGTGAACGATCGCTTGCATCGTACCGATTGATCGCTAAGACAGGGGAAAATATAAGACGGTTTATGCTTGTAGCGATCGATCACTGCATGTGACCGATCTATCGTGTGCTGTAGCGATCGATCGCTAAAAGATGACCGATTGATCGCTAGAATACCATTGCATTTTATGAAATTCAGACTTTAATAGCGATCGATCGCTAGCTTTGGCCCGATCGATCGCTAGGGTGACATCATTGAAGCGATCAATCGCTAGAATGGCCGATCGATCACTAGACTTAAAATGTTGAAAAATGTTATATTTTGTGGAAATTGACGATGAAGCCTATTATAACATTGTACATTGTTGGTATTTATGTAGCATCATCACAAGGGACGGGACAACGAGGCGGTTAAATATTGACACCTGACTTTAAATATTTTGTGTCGCACGACAGGTACGTGTTGACGTACGAGTATTGAATACTGATTTATGTAATGTTGCTTTTATATGTTGAGATTACATATATGATTGTTGGAATCATATGCATATACATTCATGTTATTGAGGTTGATGCCATGAGAGATATGCTCTTGTTGAGTATATGTGTTGGCATGAGAGGTATGTTCTTGTTGAGTATATGCTTTGGGCTGTTATAACGTGTGAGCTGGATATATGATATATGCTGCTAATATGAAGATGTGAGGAGGTTCCACTGACATATTGAGCGGAAAAAAAAATATCATATGTGTGTCGTTATAACACGATGATGAATGAGACATGTCATGACATATTTGCATTTGGTGATGCATGATACAGAACAATCACAGTTGAGATTTACGATGATGATTTATCGTACTATGTCTTTCTTATTGATATATAACTGAGATGGTTGATTATCAATACTCATGTTGTGTGATTGTTTCTGTAGGGACTCATAGACGTGGGAGGATGGGATTGTGAGTCGATTTATGTTGCGAGCTGAACCACTGATTAGGAGTTGACCTTCCTTAGATTGTTCTTGTGTACACGTGATGTATCTTATGTCTGGGTTTTGTAAATGCTGTAATAACTGACATAGTAAAACTGTTATTCAGTGTGTGATAATACTTAATTGCTACTAACATATGTATGCGTGGTTGATGCATAACGAATTAAGTAACGAGGACCTCACATTAGTGGTATCAGAGCAGTGGTTCGAGAATTGGCGACCACAGGTAGAGGAAGTGAGTTAGTGAGTTACCTAATCACTTGAAAAGCATGTTGATATCTTTGATATGAGAGTAGACTAACATGCTTTATATATTTGAATGTTATTGTTAACCCCTGTTGTGCAGTAATGACAGACAGATTACCTCAAGATGACATTGGGGATGCCATGAGTGGCAATGCTAGTGTTGGTTTGGTGCCTGCCACCACCACCAGTAGGACAAGGGTCAGTAGAACATGTGTTGTTACCTGGGGAGTTGACACTGACTCAGTTTCTGAGTTATCAGCCACCTCGATTTGAGGGTACATAATCTGGTGAACCGGCTGAAGAGTGGTTAGAACGTGTTGAACAGATATTTGTATCTGCTGCGTGTGCTAAGTCAGCCTGGTTGCGTTTAGCTGAGTTTCAATTAGCAAAGAAAGCGATGATGTGGTGGAAAGCGACATTGCTTGAATTGTGAGCTCAGGGGCAGACTGTGGACTGGGATGTATTTAGAACTCGTTTTCTTGATCACTATTTCTCTGTTGCTGCTAGGCAGTTGAAAGAAGATGAGTTCAATAATCTGAAACAGGGAACCATGAAGGTATCTGATTATGCTTTGCAGTACTCTTCTTTGTTGAGGTATGTACCTCATATTGATGCAAACACGAAAGCTAAGATCAGACAATTCGTGAAAGGCTTATGATCTGAATTGTTTGATAGAGTTATTTTGAATAACCCTACTTCGTTTGAGGAAGAGCTGACTAGGGCTGCGATGGCTGAGATTGGAATTGGGGCATACAAGGATGTAGGACAAGCTCAGACACCTACATCAGGCAGTATGAGACCCCGGGGGATCAATTTAAACCCTCACGTGGAGGTGCATCATCCTCGAGATTTGGTAGGAAATTTGATACACGGAAAGGGTGCGAACGAGGTGCTAAGGGACAGTCCCAAGGCAGCAGTAGTAGGAGTAGTCGAGGCTTTAAATGTTTTAAATGTGGAGGACCACACTTGAAACATGATTGTCCACACATTGATGGTCCGGTTTGTTATGGATGTGGTAGGCCATGACATATGATACGAGATTGTCCTCAAACTGGAGAACAACAAGCCAGAGGGAATGTTTCAGAAAGTACAGTGCAGCAAAGACCACAATTTGTACCTCGGACTGGTGGGGGACAAAGAGCAGGGCCGCCCCAAGTTCAGGTGTATGCACTGAACAAGGAGCAAGCAGAGACAGCTCCTGATGATGTGATAGCGAGTAAGTGTTGTTTATTTACTTATCCAGCCTTTATATTGATTGATACTGGTGCATCACATTCATTTATTGCACAAGCGTTTATTGAGCGGTATCATATATGCTCGTCTCCACTGTTGATGCCTCTGTATGTCTCGACACCCATGGGAATTACTGCGATGACTTGTCAGAGTGTGTCTGATGGTTTTATTCAGTTTGATGATGACTATGGAATACATGCAGATTTGATTGTGTTAGATATGACGGATTTTGACTGTATTCTGGGTATTGATGTGTTGAGTAGATATCAAACTGTTGTGGATTGTTGTCAGAAGACGGTTTGACTACAGTCTGAAAATGGAAACCAATGGATCTTCTATGGACAGGAATCGCGTGCCGCTGCTATCTGCTATTCGAATATCACGTTTGTTAGAACGTGACATGTGTGATATCTGATATACGCTATTGATGTAGCTGAAAAGAAAGTAGAAGAATAGTAGATGATATACTAGTGGTTGCAGAATACATAAATTTATTTCCAGATGAGATTCCTGGATTTCCACCAATTCGTGATGTGGAATTTAGCATTGAATTGATACCTGGTACCTCTGCAATTTCACGAGCACCATATCGAATGTCACCAACTGAACTGAGAGAGTTGGAAACTCAGTTGCAAGATTTATTGGACAAGGGATACATACATCCTAGTATATCGCCTTGGGGTGCTCCGGTGTTGTTTGTGAAGAAGAATGATGGTTCAATGCGACTGTGCATTAGTTATAGACAGTTGAACAATGTAACAATTAAGAAAAAATATCATCTTCCCCGCATTGATGATTTGTTTGATCTGTTACAGGGATCGATGATTATAGACAGTTGTACACGAAAGATGCCCCAAATTGGGGACCTTGGTGCCAACTGGGATAAAGAAACGTGGCCATTTTATCTGATTGTTAAGGAGGATGTTTTGGTTGGATTTATACTTTATGCATATACTAGTGCATCCGTGCTTGTGTGACGCTTTGGATATCTATACAATGTTGTATACATTTACAATCTTTTTTCACGGTCCTTTTTTTGGAGTTTAATGAGTTTTGTATAAATATTTTGATTTATGTTCTATGGTAATATAATAATGCTATTAGGGGCAATAAAGTAAATTGACATGTCATCCTTCCAAAGTAACTGTCTGATGGTATGTTGCTTTATATATAATTTTTTTTCTTGATATATATATATATATATATTTGTATTTTTGCTTTCATATTTAAAAAACCTATATTTTGGCACACCTCAATAAAAATCCTATAATTTTGATCCCTCGATGTGAATGCTAGACTCACCCTTGGTCGTCATTGCTGCCATCAGTACAACGATCACCATTGTCGGACTGTTAAGGTAAATTTTGCATCATGCTATGTTGTTCTTTCGAGTTCTTAACTGTAGGTTCTGTCTTTTTTAAAAAAATAATTATATATTTCATGCTCCATTTATTTATTTTACTGTGGAAGGTATAAAATTTGATATTTTAAAACTATGTTGATATTTATTTCATGCTCTATTTAATTTTTTCATCATGTTTGCTGTGTTGATATTTACTCCATGCTCTATTGATATTTCTTCAAGCTTCATTTGATTTTTCACGGCTCAATTCTTGCAATATTTGTCGAAGTAAACAATAATGTACTTTGTTGAGGAACATTGGGATGATAAACACAATTCCATTTCTCAATTATTTTTTTTATCATGTGGAAGGGGTTTACAATTGGTTTTGATCACGAAACATGTCCCAAATTGGGGACCTTGGCGCCAACTGGGATAAAGACACATGCCCATATTATCTTATTGTTAAGGATGGTGCTTTGATTAGATTTATGCTTTACGCATATAGTAATGCTTCGTTGCATATTTATACATTGTTGTATGCAATTACAATCCCATTTTACGGTCTTCTTTTTTTTTTTGGAGTTCAATATATTTTAGAGTGTAATGAGTTTTGTATAATTATTTTGATTTATATAATGTTCTATGGTAATATTATAATTAAAACTATTTGGGATATAACGTAAATTGACAATTTTGGCATGCCATCATACCAAAAGTATCGGCCCGATGGTCTGTTGCTTTATATATAATTTTTTTCCTTGATATATATATATATATTAAAAAAATTATATATATATTTTGTATGATTCCTTTCGTATTTAAGAAACCTATATTTCGGTACAACTCAATAAAAATCATATACTTTTGTAAGACCCCACTTATGGTAAATCAGAATTAACAACAAATCATATTCTTTTACCTCTTTTTGGTAAGCATGTTTGATTTCGAGGACGAAATCTTATAAGTAGGGGAGTATTGTGATATCCCCGAAAGGATTATGTGTAAACATGCTTTGATGTGCTAATTTTATTATGTGTTAAAGGCATGATTTAATTTGGGGTTATGGGTTATGCTTTATGTGATAAAAGCATGTAATTATGTTGGTGAATTAAGGAATGTGGTTGGTGTTATATTGATTTTGATGATATGGTTTAGGAGGCATGTTAGGTGTTTTTAATGATGTATTGGTGTGGTAAAATTATAAAACATCAAAGAGGGTTATTTTAATACATCGTATGAAATACCGGGACACAATTAAACACCACGAGGCCACCCAAACACACCACCCCCCCCACTTGGCAACAACCCATGCCCCTACCCCCTGTTTCCTGGAAAGCTGTTTGGTCAAGCATGACTTTTAGTCCATCTGCTTTAATCACTTCATCTCCTCCAAACTCTCCTCCTTCTCTCCAAAACCTCGAAAAACACTCAGACAGCAGGTATGAAGAAGAGGATCACGTTTTATTGTTCTTTTGCTTGAAGGAAAGTCGACCCCAAAAGTGGTGAGGAGTCATTCTTTTTCCCAGATTTCAGATTTCAAGCATGTGTTTTCTTTGTAACAGATTTGGCATGCTAGTTTAGGGTTCGATGAAATCTTGTTATGAGTACTTTTATGTGATGTTTATGAAGCCCCTAGCATGTCTTGTTAAGTAACTTGCATGCTTTATGTGTTAGATTTATAGTTGAGTAAAGGGTTCCTCGAACATATGAGCAGGGGAAGTGCCCTGTTTTCATTTTGAGTAAGGGTTCTATCATGAATATTTGAAGCATGCTAGCTTAGGTTTTGGTTGAACCTTTGATGTGAATACGTGTATGGTAGTTTGTTGAAGATACCAGTATATTCCTTTGAGCATGTTTCATGTATTATGTGAAGGGTTTAATCATGGGAAAAGTAGTGTTCGAAAATTCTGGGCAAGGTTCTAGTGCCCTGTTTTTCTGGATTTTTGGTTGAGGGTCAAACTTTTGGGGTTATTATGATGCATGTTAGGCTAAGAGTTTATTGAAACTTTGGTCTAAGACCCTTCATGAAAGTATGGTGAAGCCCCTAGTATCTTTAATCGTGCATATTATATGTGTTATGATATGGTTTTAAGTGTATGAAAAGAGGTGCTCGGTAATTCTGGAAATCGTTCAAAGGAACAGAGTTGGCGATCGATCGCCAAGGAGGCGAGATCGATCGCGACGTTCCAGTGGGTTTTGGCGATCGATCGCCAATAAGGGGCGATCGATCGCTGATTGTATAATTTTGGTATGCAAGGCAGTAGCATCTCGCGATCGATCGGGGCTAAGGGGCGATCGATCGCGAGATGACATTTTAGGGTAAATATGATTTTTATTTGAGTTTTGATTCCGGATTATTATGAGGTGCCTAATATTGTGTTGTGTGGTTATGTAGAACCATCACAGGTGCCAGAACAGCCGAGGAGATAAAGTCAGTTGACTCCTCTATCTTTTGGAAAGGTACGTAAGCGACGTACGGGCATCCCAACGGTAACATGTACTTTATGTTTGTCTATTTGACACATGATGAATGCAAGGTGATTCATTAAGAGTATGATACATGTTGATATACATTGTTTTTGCATATGTATGTTTTGAAATATAAGAGGTGTATTTCACGAGTCAAGGTTATCATAGTGAGGATTTTAATGCTTACGCTAACGTCCATAAGAAGCGAGGAAGAATTCCGCTTACGTGGATTTCCATAAGAAGCGAGGAAGAATTCCGCTTACGTGGAAAAGTAAGAAGCATTGAAATGCACTAATGATAAGTGACTCAGGATTGGAATAAGGATTTAAGAAGGAAAGTTATGTCATGACATTTATTTATGAAACCATATGTTCATATAATGTGTTATTATGAGTTATGGTACAGGGACAACCAATGGGCGTTGTAAATGCTTGGAAATACAGGAAGTGCTTTGTATTTATGATTTGTGCATTTACGCTTTACATTCATATTATGTTAAATATGAATCACGGTAAGCTCATGTGTTTGGGGGTTGTCTTTGTAGGTGCTTTTGATGAAGAGAACCAGGGTCGGGGTTGATATGCTGAGCTGTAAGGAGTGCTACAGGATTAGCATGTTAGAGAATTACCTTGTATAGCTTCTACAAGATGTAGAGTAGAACTAATGTAGTACCTTTTTGTAGGAATACGTGAAATTCCTTTTGAACTTTTGGTACTGTAATCTCTTAAGCTCTTGTTAATCAACAAGACTTACTACTCTGATTTATACATTTGAATGTCTAGTTCTCTTAATTGCACCTAAGATTATGTTTGAGATCACGGGGTCTCACATTTAGTGGTATCAGAGCAGTGGTTAGATAACCAGGGAAGAGTGAAGGGTAGCCTTTAGAGACAAGTTGGCTAGGTATTCATTGTTGGGCATGTTATGCATGTGATGCATATTGTTGTATAAGTGTTATACTAACATGCTTTTGAATAAGATACTCTTGTTATCTAACGGCTTATATTATGAACTGCTTTTGGTATTGTTAACTTTTGTGTTGCAGCATGGCAGCTGTTAACCCGGAGAACCTCAATGAAGAGGTAGGGGATATGGGCAGTATGAACGCTAGTATTGCTCAGACGAATCCGTTACCGCCACCTGCTGTAGGCTTGGAGCCTGTTGCACAGATACTGCTACCAGGGGAGATAAGTCTGACCCAGGTTTTGAGCTATCATCCACCACTATTTGAAGGGACAGAGACTGGGGAAGCAGCCGAGGAATGGCTTGAGAGACTGGAACAGATATTCGTATCGGCACCCTGTGCACGGACTGCCTGGCTGAGGTTGGCAGAGTTCCAGTTATCGAAGAAGTCTTCCATGTGGTGGAAGACCACAGTCATGGAGCTGAGAGCTCAGGGTATGATGGTTGATTGGACTGTATTCAGGACCCGGTTCCTTAACCGGTACTTTTCGGCAGCTGCCAGACAATTGAAGGAAGATGAATTCAATAGTTTGAAGCAGGGCAGCCTGTCAGTGTCAGACTACGCCATGCAGTATTCCTCACTATTGAGGTATGTACCTCATATTGCTGTCAGCAGTCATGCCAAGATGAGGAACTTTCTTAAGGGACTGAGGCCAGAGCTATTTGATCGGGTTGTCTCCAACAACCCCAGCTCATTTGATGACGCCCTGACACGGGCAGAATTGGCGGAGATTGCAGTGGGCGCGTACAAGGAAGTTGTACCCCCTTTCGTACCACCACAGAGGCCTGTTGCTGATAGTCTGAGGCCACGAGGGGACCAGTTCAAGCCTCGTGGGGCCTCTTCATCTTCTAGATTCAGTGGGAAGAAGTCTCAAAGTCAGAAACAAAGTAACCGAGGGCCACCCCAAGGAAGTAAGATAGGAGGGAACCGATGTAACAATTGTGGAGGATGGCACTTGTTACGTGACTGTCAGGGTTGCTATGTCTGTGGCAAGATGGGCCACTTGGCTCGAGGTTGCCCCAATCGGGCAGGTCAGGCAGACTCAGGGCCGAATAGGCCAAGATTTGATGCTGGGAGGGCACCACAGAGACAGCAGTTTGCACCACGACCACCGGGAGGTCAGACGGCAGGACCGCCGCAGGGACAAGTGTATGCACTGACTCGAGAGCAGGCTGAGGCAGCCCCGGAGGAGGTCATTGCTGGTACGTGTCATTTACTTACGTACCCTGCACTTATATTGATAGATACAGGTGCTTCCCATTCCTTTGTATCTACTGCTTTTGTGGAGAGACACCGCTTGTGCTCGTCTCTGTTACCCACGCCTCTCATGGTCTCGACACCCACGGGAAAGCATGTGATTGCAGACCGACTGTTATCTGATTGCCTCATTTATTTTGAGGGCAATGATCTGAGGGCCGATCTGATTCAGTTAGAGATGGCAGACTTTGACTGCATTATCGGCATTAATGTGTTGAGCAGATACCGAGCTGTGGTAGATTGCCAAAAGAGGATTGTTCGTTTTCTATCTGATCAGGGGTTCCAGTGGACGTTTTATGGGGACGGCTCTCATCCAAAGATTCCAATAATCTCAGCGGTTAAGATGTCGCGATTATTGGAACGCGGCCACACGGGCTACCTTATTTATGTCGTGGATGCTTCAGAAGAGAAGGAAGTGAGAGCCGAGGACATTCCGGTCATGGCGGAGTTCATTGATGTGTTCCCAGATGAGATTCCGGGGTTTCCGCCTGTCAGGGATGTTGAGTTTACCATTGAGCTGCTGCCAGGGACTTCTGCTATTTCTCGTGCCCCATATAGGATGGCACCGGCAGAGCTGAGAGAGCTGAAGGTACAGTTACAGGAGCTCCTTGACAAGGGATACATTCGTCCTAGTGTATCGCCTTGGGGTGCACCAGTCTTGTTCGTGAAAAAGAAGGATGGTTCAATGCGTCTTTGCATTGACTACAGACAACTGAACAAGGCTACAGTGAAGAACAGGTATCCACTTCTGAGGATTGATGATCTGTTTGACCAGCTCAGGGTACAGAGGTGTACTCCAAGATAGACTTGAGGTCAGGCTATCACCAGGTACGGGTTAGAGCTGGTGATGTCCAAAAGACGGCTTTTAGAACTCGGTATGGACACTATGAGTTCTTGGTGATGCCTTTCGGTGTGACAAATGCACCTGCAGTCTTTATGAGCCTGATGAACAGAGTATTTCAGGAGTACCTCGATCAGTTTGTGATCGTATTCATTGATGACATCCTTGTCTATTCAAGGAGTGAAGAGGATCATGCCGATCATCTGAGGATAGTACTCCAGATCCTCAGAGATCATCAGTTGTACGCCAAACTCAGCAAGTGTGAGTTTTGGCTGAGCAGTGTAGCCTTCTTGGGCCATATCATATCACGAGAGGGGATATCAGTAGACCCGAAGAAGATAGAGGCAGTTATGGATTGGTCTGCCCCTACTTCAGTCAGTGAGATTCGGAGTTTCCTTGGTCTGGCCGGCTATTATCGACGTTTCGTCGAGGGTTTCTCGAAGATTGCCAAGCCACTTACACAGCTGACTCAGAAGGGAGTCCCATTTTGTTGGTCAGAGGCTTGTGAGCAGAGTTTCCGAGAATTAAAGCACAGACTGACTACCGCACTAGTTCTAGTGATTCCCAGGGAGAACAAAGGATTTGTTCTTTATACTGGCGCATCGCTACAGGGCTTAGGATGCGTACTGATGCAGGACAGACATGTAGTGGCTTATGCTTCGAGACAGTTGAAGCCACATGAGTCGAGGTATCCAGTCCATGATCTGGAGTTAGCAGCTATAGTGTTTGCCTTGAAGATATGGCGACACTACTTATACGGTATCTCATTCACCATCTTCACTGATCACAAGAGACTGAAGTTCTTGTTTACACAGGTTGAGCTGAACATGAGGCAGATGAGATGGATGGACCTACTGAAGAACTACGATTGTGAAATCGAATACCACCCGGGGAAAGCAAACTTGACAGCCGACGCTTTGAGTCGGAAGGTGAGGATCACAGCAGAAGATGCCATGTGTCTATCAGCTATGTTGGGCTCCTACTGCCATTTGGGATTTGATTATGACGTGTCTGCTTCACCGGTACAGGTTTTGACCTTGTTAGCTGAGCCTGTAATTTATGATCACATCAGGAAGGCTCAAGGGAACGATGCAGAGGTTCAGAGATGGATGTCAGTGGTTCATTCAGGTCAGCCATCGAGATTTAGAGTGTCTGAGGACGGTTCTCTGAGACTTGGCGATAGGTGGGTGGTTCCAGATATACCCGAGTTGAGGCAGGGTATATTACAGCGAGCTCATTGCAGCAGGATGAGTCTCCACCCGGGCGGGAAGAAGATGTATAAGGATCTACGCAGCCAGTTCTGGTGGAGGCGTATGAAACAAGATGTCACCTCTTTTGTCAAGCGCTGTTTGATTTGTCAGCAGGTGAAGGCCGAGAGGCAGAGGCCTGGAGGTGAGCTAGATACCCGAGTGGAAGTGGCAGCACGTGTCTATGGATTTCGTGACCCATTTACCAAGGACTGTTTCGGGTTTCGATGCTATATGGGTAGTCGTCGACAGAGTGACTAAGAGTGCTCATTTCATTCCCTACTGTTGACCTTCACGTACTTAAGGATGGCACAGTTATATGTCAGAGATGTGTTGAGACTGCATGGGATCCCTGTTTCGATTGTGTCTGATCGAGATCCGCGGTTTACATCTCACTTCTGGGAGGGTCTTCAAACAGCTCTAGGTACAGAGTTAAGATTGAGCACAGCCTATCATCCCCAGACGGACGGACAGACCGAGCGTACGATACAGGCGCTCGAGGATATGTTGAGGGCTTGTGTGCTGGAGTTCGACACTTCTTGGCAGGACTCAGTAGCCTTGGTGGAATTTTCATATAATAACAGTTACCAGGCTAGCATACAGATGGCTCCATTTGGAGCCATATATGGCAGGCGTTGCAGGTCGCCTTTGTGTTGGGATGATGTGGACCGTAAATCGGTCGGGGGACCAGAGTTGGTCCAGGATATGGAAGAGAAGGTAAAGGTTATCAAGAGAAAGATGAAGGCAGCTCAGGACAGACAAGCAGCGTATGCCAATCAGCGGCGAAGGCCGTCAGAGTTTCAGATAGGCGACATAGTTTTTCTGAAGATCTCACCTTTCAGAGGCGTAGTACGGTTTGGTATGCGGGGGAAGTTGTCCCCGAGATATGTGGGGCCGTATGAGATCTTACAGCGTGTGGGTACTCTGGCGTACCGTTTGGCTTTACCGCCCTCTCTGTCTGGTATACACGACGTATTTCATGTGTCTATGCTGAGGAAGTATGAGCCGGATCCTTCACATGTGTTGCAGCCTTCAGAGGTTCAGATAGATTCCGATGTTTCTTATGTGGAGCGGCCTATCAGGATTCTGGATAGGGCAGACCGCAGACTTCGGAACAAGGTTATTCCTATGATCAAGATTCAGTGGGATCGTAGGGGTGTCGAGGAGGCCACGTGGGAGACAGAGCGACACATGGTGCAGCACTACCCAGAGCTGTTTTCTGGTATGCGTTTATTTATTCTTTTACCTCTTTTTGGTAAGCATGTTTGATTTCGAGGACGAAATCTTATAAGTAGGGGAGTATTGTGATATCCCCGAAAGGATTATGTGTAAACATGCTTTGATGTGCTAATTTTATTATGTGTTAAAGGCATGATTTAATTTGGGGTTATGGGTTATGCTTTATGTGATAAAAGCATGTAATTATGTTGGTGAATTAAGGAATGTGGTTGGTGTTATATTGATTTTGATGATATGGTTTAGGAGGCATGTTAGGTGTTTTTAATGATGTATTGGTGTGGTAAAATTATAAAACATCAAAGAGGGTTATTTTAATACATCGTATGAAATACCGGGACACAATTAAACACCACGAGGCCACCCAAACACACCACCCCCCCCCCACTTGGCCGCAACCCATGCCCCTACCCCCTGTTTCCTGGAAAGCTGTTTGGTCAAGCATGACTTTTAGTCCATCTGCTTTAATCACTTCATCTCCTCCAAACTCTCCTCCTTCTCTCCAAAACCTCGAAAAACACTCAGACAGCAGGTAGGAAGAAGAGGATCACGTTTTATTGTTCTTTTGCTTGAAGGAAAGTCGACCCCAAAAGTGGTGAGGAGTCATTCTTTTTCCCAGATTTCAGATTTGAAGCATGTGTTTTCTTTGTAACAGATTTGGCATGCTTGTTTAGGGTTCGATGAAATCTTGTTATGAGTACTTTTATGTGATGTTTATGAAGCCCCTAGCATGTCTTGTTAAGTAACTTGCATGCTTTATGTGTTAGATTTATAGTTGAGAAAAGGCTTCCTCGAACATATGAGCAGGGGAAGTGCCCTGTTTTCATTTTGAGTAAGGGTTCTATCATGAATATTTGAAGCATGCTAGCTTAGGTTTTGGTTGAACCTTTGATGTGAATACGTGTATGGTAGTTTGTTGAAGATACCAGTATATTCCTTTGAGCATGTTTCATGTATTATGTGAAGGGTTTAATCATGGGAAAAGTAGTGTTCGAAAATTCTGGGCAAGGTTCTAGTGCCCTGTTTTTCTGGATTTTTGGTTGAGGGTCAAACTTTTGGGGTTATTATGATGCATGTTAGGCTAAGAGTTTATTGAAACTTTGGTCTAAGACCCTTCATGGAAGTATGGTGAAGCCCCTAGTATCTTTAATCGTGCATATTATATGTGTTATGATATGGTTTTAAGTGTATGAAAAGAGGTGCTCGGTAATTCTGGAAATCGTTCAAAGGAACAGAGTTGGCGATCGATCGCCAAGGAGGCGAGATCGATCGCGACGTTCCAGTGGGTTTTGGCGATCGATCGCCAATAAGGGGCGATCGATCGCTGATTGTATAATTTTGGTATGCAAGGCAGTAGCATCTCGCGATCGATCGGGGCTAAGGGGCGATCGATCGCGAGATGACATTTTAGGGTAAATATGATTTTTATTTGAGTTTTGATTCCGGATTATTATGAGGTGCCTAATATTGTGTTGTGTGGTTATGTAGAACCATCACAGGTGCCAACATAGCCGAGGAGATAAAGTCAGTTGACTCCTCTATCTTTTGGAAAGGTACGTAAGCGACGTACGGGCATCCCAACGGTAACATGTACTTTATGTTTGTCTATTTGACACATGATGAATGCAAGGTGATGCATTAAGAGTATGATACATGTTGATATACATTGTTTTTGCATATGTATGTTTTGAAATATAAGAGGTGTATTTCACGAGTCAAGGTTATCCTAGTGAGGATTTTAATGCTTACGCTAACGTCCATAAGAAGCGAGGAAGAATTCCGCTTACGTGGATTTCCATAAGAAGCGAGGAAGAATTCCGCTTACGTGGAAAAGTAAGAAGCATTGAAATGCACTAATGATAAGTGACTCAGGATTGGAATAAGGATTTAAGAAGGAAAGTTATGTCATGACATTTATTTATGAAACCATATGTTCATATAATGTGTTATTATGAGTTATGGTACAGGGACAACCAATGGGCGTTGTAAATGCTTGGAAATACAGGAAGTGCTTTGTATTTATGATTTGTGCATTTACGCTTTACATTCATATTATGTTAAATATGAATCACGGTAAGCTCATGTGTTTGAGGGTTGTCTTTGTAGGTGCTTTTGATGAAGAGAACCAGGGTCGGGGTTGATATGCTGAGCTGTAAGGAGTGCTACAGGATTAACATGTTAGAGAATTACCTTGTATAGCTTCTACAAGATGTAGAGTAGAACTAATGTAGTACCTTTTTGTAGGAATACGTGAAATTCCTTTTGAACTTTTGGTACTGTAATCTCTTAAGCTCAGGTTAATCAACACGACTTACTACTCTGATTTATACATTTGAATGTTTAGTTCTCTTAATTGCACCTAAGATTATGTTTGAGATCACGGGGTCTCACAATAAGAATCACAATATTTTAATCAGTCCAGTATCCACTTTTCATAATATCACATCGCACACTCCAGGGGCGACCTTTATATTACATTAACACATCGCTTGATCCAGCAGCGACCCACTACCGTAAACGTACATCGCTCATTCTCACAGCGATCCAAATGCCATAATTACATATCGCTCGCCTCAACGTCGACCCAAATACTATAACTATACATCGCTCATCACAAAGCGACCCAAATACTATAAATACACATCGCTCGTCTCAACGGTGACCCAAATACTATAATAATACGCCGCTCGTATCCATGGCTACCCAGATACCATATTAATATGAACTTGTACCCACGGCGACCCAAATACCATAAATACACATCGCTCGTATCAACGGTGACCCAAACACAATAATAATACGTCACTCGTACCCACGGCGACCCAAAACACAAGAATTATACATCACTCAACCAAGTAGAAGAAAATGCATTTATTTAAGCTCATAGGCCACTACGTACCTTATCGTCAAAATCACAGTCAAGCTACCTTCCTTTTTGCCTGTAAGCTCGAGAAGGTTCTACATAATTCAATATCAATTTGATATCAATATTCAATATTTCAATAGAGAGATTCTATCACTTTAAATCAATAATTTCATACTACTTTCTCACGTCATCATATATATATTTCGTACGCTTTACTCCACATTCTAAACATCTAGTTAAATATTGCATTCCTACTTGAACTCATTAACTAACCCACACAGTAAGAACTTATTCAATTGTAAGTATTAGTGTATATTTATCACATGATAATCGAACCCACCTTACTTTCATAGCAACGACGCATCATTTCATATGTATACACCGACACTTGCGTATTCAACACATATACTCATTTAAATGCATCTACAGTTGCATATACATCACCTATACACATTTATATGCACATATTCTTCCATATACAACACCTACACACATTTAAATAGGCTACAATACACCCACACACACACACTAACACACCGCAGAACACACATGCACACACAGTAAAACATGCACCATCTGCGCATTACACACACCATGCTTTGCTTTTTACCCACTATCAAATTAATGATCTAAAATCAGCTAGAACATAACCAACAAGGTAGAAATCGAACAAACAAGAGTCAAAATTTCCCTTGAATAACAGCAAGAACCATCGCGATTTCCCCTTTCCCAAAGCCGTAAGAAATCGGACATGCTTCATAAAAATTTTAGGGAATGCTCAAGTAAGGTGCAAGGCAAAATCTAATCACACAAATCTTGGAGAAGTTGAATACAAAATCGTCTGAACTTGCTCTTCTTTCCCTGCTAGCTTCGACCGAAATTATTCTACACCATACAATTATCATCTTATCTAAAAAATAATTATTTTTAATTTAATTAGTAAAAATCTCAAACAATAATTTCCATATTATTTGCAAGAATGGATATTTAATATAACTTGCACCACGAGTCTTACCCGGAATCATTTATTCCGCCTTCGGACCAAAATATAATTCCGAATAATTTATCCCATATTATCTCATAATTATCACAGTTACTGTCAAATAAATAATTATAATTTAATCCGGGCATCGCAATTTTGATCCCTCAATGTGAATGCTAGATTCACCGGTGGCCGTCATTGCTGCCATCACTTCCACGATTGTCATTGTCGGATTGTCAAAGTAAATTTTACTTCATACTCTGTTGTTATTTTGAGTTCTTAATCGTCGTTCCTATCTTAAAAAAAAAAAATTTATCTATTTCATGCTCCATTTATTATTTTTTACCGTCGAAGGTATACAATTTGATTTTTGTTAAACTATGCTGATATTTATTTCTTGCTCTATTTAGTTTTTTCATCATGTTTGCTATGTTGATATATACCATGCTCTATTGATATTTCTTCAAGCTTCATTTGATTTTTGACGGCCAATTCTTGCAACATTTGTCAAAGTAAACAATATTGTAATTTGTTGAGGAACAATATGATGATAAAACATTTCCATTTTATCAATTGTTTTTTTTATCATAGGGAAGGGGTTTACAATATGTTTTGAACACGAAACATGTCCCAAATTGGGGGCTTTGGTACCAACTAGGATAAAGACATGTGACCATTTTATATGATTGTTGAGGATTGTGTTTTGGCTGGATATATGCTTTATGCATATACTAGTGCTTCTATGCTTGTGTGACATGTTTCATATCTATACGGTGTTGTATGCATTTACAATCCTTTTTTATGGTCCTTTTTTTGGAGTTTACTATATTTTAGAGTGGAATGAGTTTTGTATAATTATTTTGATTTATATAATGTTCTATGATAATAATATAATTGATAATGCTATTTGGGGTAATAACATAAATTGACAATTTTGACATGCCATCATACCGAAGTATCGGTTTGATGCTTGTTGCTTTATATATAATTTTTTTTCTTTATATCTATATATATATATTAAAAAAATTATATATATTTTGTATTTTTTTCTTTTCGTATTTAAAAGACCTATATTTCGGCACACCTCAATAAAAATCATATAATTTTGATCCCTCAATATGAAAGCTAGATTCACCCCTGATCGTCATTGTTGTCATCATTACCACGATCGTCACTCTCGAACTGTCAAGGTAAATTTTACTTCATGCTATGTTGTTGTTTTGAGTTCTTAACTATAATTTCTCTCTTTTTTTAAAAAAAAAAATATCTATTTCATGCTCCATTTATTTATTTTTATTGTGGAAGGTATACAATTTGATTTTTTGTAAACTATGTTGAAATTTATTTCATGTTCTATTTAATTTTTTCATAATGCTTGCTATGTTGATATTTACTCCATGCTCTATTGATATTTCTTCAAGCTTCATTTGAATTTCACGTTCCCAATTCTTGCAATATTGTCGAAGTAAACAATATTGTACGTTGTTGAGGAACAATGAGATGATAAAACAATTGCATTTATCAAATTTTTTTAATCATGAGGAGGGGTGTTTACAATGCATTTTGAATACGAAACATGTCCCAAATTGGGGGCCTTGGTAGCAACTGGATAAAGACACGTGGCCATTTTATCTGATTGTTAAGGACAGTGTTTTGGTTGGATTTATGTTTTATGCATACTAGTGCTTATGAGCTTGCGTGACACGTTGAGTATCTATACAATGTTGTATGTATTTACAATCCTTTTTTATAGTCCTTTTTATTTTGTATTTTGGAGTTTAATCTGTTTTTGAGTTTAATGAGTTTTATATATTATTTTGATTTATATTATGTTCTATGATAATATTACAATTTGATAATGCTATTGGGGGTAATAACATAAATTGACAATTTGGGCGTGCCATTTAGACCAAAGTATCAGTCTGATGGCCTATTGCTTTATATATGGATATATTTTGATTTATATTATAAAATATGGTAGTAATATAATTAATAATCTTATTAAGGATGATACGACAAATTGACAATTTTAAAAAGAAAAAAAGCGGCTAAATGCCGACAAACCAACCAACCGACGACGTCCTCTTTTTTCCGTCAGAGGCGGTGAAAGCCCTTTATATATATAACGATATAAAGAGAAAAAGATAGGTGGTCATGAATAGAAAAGAGGGTAGTGGGTCGCAACAATCGTTAGCTGTCAAAGCGGTCAATGTACTTCACCGTACAGACAACAGTCTTGCATCCCTCCACCTCAGGACATGATGTCCATATATAATATATCAAATATTTTAAAATACAAATTTATTATATACATGCAACTCTTAGGGCATGTTCGAAGTTGTTTATAAGCATATTATGATTTTTGAGATTAATTTAACCTCATATTTGGTTGGTTTTTTGTCACAAAATTATCCCATTATATTTATCTCATTTTATTCAAACTTTGTAGCAAAATGACATATATGTCATTTCTCACATTTTTTTACTATTACAAAATTTTAAATTACCTTAAAAAATTTCAACTTACTTCTTACGACCTAATTAAAAAAATTCGAAATTTCACACACTAGTTAATGAGAGTATTTCAGTCAGTACAATCAATAATAAAATTAATTCATCATTTTAAAATAATACCAAACACCATATAACTATATTATTTATCATCTCATTCTTTTAATAACTCTTAATACTTATTATATCCATAACTTCAAACAGTACCTTATTATTCATATCATGTAATGGTACCTTAGTATTCGTATCATGTATAATATTATATTATACACACAAAATACATGACCAGTTCTTGAAAGTCACGTCGCGACCAAGCGCTTAATTTATGTATATATTAGACTACATCTATTTATTCTTATTAATTTTAAATTATGTTTGACAAATTTTGGCATGAACATATAATTAATTAATTAATTAATTAATTACAATAGGCAGAACAAGATCACCATCTTACAATTCATCAGGCGAACAAAAAGAAAACCCTTAGCCCAAGGCCTTTGAGGCCGTTAAAAAAAAAGAAAAAGAACAGAGAAGATATACCCGCCGATCAAATCGTCAGCTCATCGCCGCTCTAGCTTCTCTATTTAACAACTCCTTTACTATTACGGTAATTAAAGGTTAGTTTTTCTCCCTATTTGTGGTGTGGATGTTTGGGTTTTATTCATAGGACGTTATGGTTTATGATTATAATCGAAAGAGAATTAGAAGTGAATTCCAGGGCTTAGAGGGAAGATCTCATTGGCCTAAGGGTAAAACTAAGGGAATGGCTTGAACAGCCTTACTGGAAGGAAATATAAACTAAGATGCCAGACTAAGTTAATTAATCTGTCATCAAAAGATTTTGATAAATGTTTGCTAAATTTATCAAGAATACAGATTTAGCGCTTACGAGTTTTCAAAATTGTGAGTTTGGGTTATGATTAATTAGTTGTTAATTAGGTCTCAAATATGGTGTTGTTTAGCATTTCAGAAACTTGTAAAGTTTGACTTTGATATTAGTTAGTTTATTTTGATTGTTCAAGATAAAGATCAAATCTTTGTTCCGTGTTAGAGAAAAAAATATTTCTTTTGTAATTGTTTTTGGGTACAAAAAAAATATCTACGGGTGAAATTCTTGTTTAACTATTTGAGAAGCCTTACTGTATGGAAAGATAAACATGAGGTAAGTGCAATATCAAAGCACAATGTGCAGCGTTGAAGGATTAGCTAATGAACAAGAGGCGAAAGCCATATCCTCCGAGCACAGTGTGCAATGTTGAAGGATTGGCTATTGAACAAGTGATGAACCCCTATTTTCATAAAATAGCTTCTAGCCCCGTAATCAACCCAACCACTTGATGGAGATTATTGGTCAAATAAGATTCACAAAATGTATCTTTAATATACAAGCGTCCTCAAGCACTACTGAAGAGACAACAACACATTCCATGCACTACATATACACGACCGGCTGAGAATTAACAATGATAAGAATGAAGTATAAAATCGTAGCTTTCCGAAAACCTAAGACGCTAGATTCAACCAACGCAACTGAGTATCATGAGACAACAAAAAATGATAACGATAAAAAACAATTAAAATCCATTAAATTGAAATTCAAGCGTCCCCAATATAAATTTTGCACAGTTCCCATCTGGAAGGTGTTAATGTTGACATACTTAGGGTTATTGACGTCGGTGAACTTCAAGAGCATCAAGAGATGGCTAGGCTCAAAGAGAAAAAGAGCAAATGAGAGAAATGATGCCGTTTCGGGGGTGTCAATAAACCTTTTGTTCGACTAGTTCATCATAGACATATCAATCACGTCGTTAGATATACTCTTCGTCTGTCGGTCTTGCGGTGAAATCTTCACCATTAAATTTACGGCCGAATAAAAACCAATAATTTGTTTTCTATTTTATTTTTCTCTTTAGTTTGAAATTTAATTAATTTAGTTAGAAGTTTGGAATTCATAAATCAAAAAATTGGAAATTGTCTTAGAATTTTCAACAATATTTTCACAAAATTAAAATATAAGCTCATCCTATTCATTTTTTATCTGAATATTTCGTTTTAAGAACATCGATTTCATGATTATACTTTTACAAAAACATTAAGAAGGTGAGAGAATTGAAGGGTGGCGGCTTTGGTTCGATTTATTTCCCCATCTACCGACGAAGTCACCCATTCTTCGAGGTATTAAGAAAAGAACTAAAGTTTGAAAGGGATGACAAACTTCTTGTCTTAGCAAAGTCGAAGAATAATGAACGTTCGTTGGTGTATTTAGCTATGGCTGAAGGGACAGTCACTTCAGTATTACCCAGACAGGAAGGAGTCGGTTAAGTAATTGATCCACTATGTCCAGAATTTAGAGATTCATGATTGGGAAAAACTGGTTGCAACTTTGATGATGATAGCTCGGAGGCCCCGGCCATATTCTATCTCACACCTATTATTTTCTTAACCGACAACCCATTTAAAATGTACTCATGCAGCCCAAGGATTTAGGTCGGCTCGTGAAATTAATCACAAAGCTCATTCAGATGATATTGGATATCAGACTCGGACTGCTATCAAGGATCAGACACTGGATGACTTCTTGGGCAACACAATATTTGAGGAGGCGGAAGATCATTGGAAAGTATTCATGGATGAGTCCTATACTCGTAAAGAAAGTGAAGTAGTAGTGGTGCTAAATCGTCAATGTTCTTTCTCAAAACCTGTATGTGACAAATCCGTTTGAAAATTTTAATTTTTGTTTACTTTACTTTTATTTTATTTTTATTTTTATTTTATTTTAAACCTCTACAATTTTACCATTTTGTTCACCACCACAACGGATTCCATGATAAAATTTGATCCAAAATTAATATCTCGAAAATGAATTAAGTTTATCAAGCCATGTTTTTTGGTCAACTATGGATGCAATTGAGTCGATACATCGAAAAATTTAATCTCTTAAATAAATAAGTGTTGCTAAGTCCAAGGTGAGACCATTGTTTCCATTTGTGTTCTCTCAAACACCTCTTGGGCTGTCGTTAAAATTTTGTATTGAATGTTCCAGTTTGTAGTATAATAAAATAGAATATAAATCATTGGTATTTATTGAACCGTACAATTTAACGTGAAGATTCCATCGCAAGGCCCACATATGAAGACCTATATCTAACTAAATTATAGATATGGTCTATGTTGGACTAGTCTAACGAAAGGTTTATCGACACCTTCAGAACGGCGTCATTTCCCTCATCCTCTCTTCCACTTCTCTTTGAGTCTCGCTACCTCTTGATCCCTTGAAAGTTCTTCGGCGTAAAAAATCCTAGGTACGTCATTATTCACACCTTCCATATGGGACCTATGTGAAATTTATACCAGGGACACTTGAAGTTTTATTTTATGAATTTCAATTGTTTTTGCTGTTGCCATTTTGGCCATGTCTTGTTGTACTGAGCTCTGTTGGTTGAATCTGGTATCTTAGCTTTTGGAAATCTGTGATTTTATACTTCCTTGTTAAAATTATTAATTTCTGTTGGTGGTGTTTGTTTAGTGTGTAAATGTGGTGTTGTCTCCCTATCAGTGTTTTAGGTCTCTTGTATATCAAAGAGACATTTTGCAAATCTCAGTTTGACCATTAATCTCCGTCAAGTGGGTGAAAATAGGTGTTTGTCTCTTGTTCATTAGCTAATCCTTCAATGTTGCACATTGTTCTCGTTTTAACTTGGTAGTGCATGTGGCGTACACTTCACCTTATTGGATTTACTTGTGTTTGCTACAAAAAAATCCATGTGGTTGTGGTTAGAATATTTTCAGACAATTTCTTGAGGCGAATTTCTACTTGATGGGTAGGTAATGGAGGTTCTATGGTGGGGAACTAGATCAGAGGCATCATAATATGACACAGAGTAGTATCCAGGTCTTGAGGGGCACAATTGATTAATTAGTATGAGGCAACAATTCAATCTACCTAATGCGTCACTTTAATCTTTGTATTAAGTTCGCTCTCAGATGATAGCTTGTAAACACGAGAACAGACAATCTACATTAGCCTCTCTATGTTTGCTTCAGCATCACGTGCCCCCTTCTTTTTGGCAATAGTGAAAGATATTAAAAATATAAGAATTCCAGTTATCTGCTTCTACCAGCAAGTACAGGTATTTGATGATTCTTTTCGAGAGTAGAAGATTGTATAATATCAGCATATAATTGTACACATTTGGGTTAAAGATAAGTTGTAGTTAAAATTGTGATTTCTAGTAGATCATAAAAACTTTTAGTGGGAAAATTATGAGATTCCTTTCCACTGAAAGTTATGTGCCCCAATTCATTGGTAACACCATATCATAACAGTACTATGCATGAAGGCTAGCCAATTGACATGTGTCTATGCGCTCTTGTTTACCACCTGTGTATTCTGATCTTTAATATATAGTGATTTTTTATTTTTTTTCATTTTGCTTGATAGATTTCTCATCAGCTGTCACCTAACCCATAATGTGGTTGTTTTCTTCTCATTGAACAGTGATCTTCCGAAATTTGGAATGATGAGATTTTCAGAGCACATTTTTGTTTAACTTAAGATATTGGTAGGTGACTGGATAAATAATCACCTTCATAGTGCACGGTTGAATTATGCAGCATGTAGTGATCAACCTATATCAAGGGAGGATTTGCTAGACAGCTCACAAACGTCAGGCTGATTTGTCCATTTCTATTTCGTTTTGAAAGTCCACTATTTTCATTAATGAATAAACTACGACTACGTTAACTTTGTATGGAAGGGGGCAATGTTAAATTATTGGAACAAACATGAAAGTTTTTCTACCCTGGCCTCCTTTATCTACATTCACTCGATGTTTACTAAAACATCTCGTTGCAAAAGCATAGATATCCTTGTATAAGGAAAGTCATGGCACAGGTCTTACCGAAAAAATTTCCACTTACTGCTAATGCTTATGAGTTATACGAGGAAGTTGGAGAAGGTGTTAGTGCTACGGTCTATAAAGCTCTTTGTGTACCTCTTAATGAGACAGTTGCAATCAAGGTTCTTGATCTGGAGAAGTGCAATAATGACTTGGTATGTCATCTTTTTGTTAGTTTATTTTTAAAACAGTGACATTTTTTGGTAGTATTATTCTTCGAGTCTATTTAAATTTTTGTCACTCATAGAATACTAACACATTTTTGGTGAACGTAATACAGAACTCATATTGACAGAGTGCATATTTGGTGCAATATTTTGTTCCAGAAAAATATAGAGAACACTTGAATCAGAGAAAATGAATTGCTAAAAACAAATTTCTGGAAATCATTCCATTTTGAAATTGGTATTAGTCGCATCACTAGTAGAGGGCTGAAAAATAGTCAACAGTTAAGATTTTATTCGGGCATAATGAACATTTGAAAAGTATTAGGCTTCATCAAAAGTGAGTAGTCTTCACATCCTGTGATATACATACCTGTGTTACTCACATCTGTGAGTGTAGGCCTTAAATTTCCATATTTATTTCTCTCTTTTATTGTTTTCTGTTGCATTTCCATATCAACAGGATGGCATCAGACGAGAAGTACAGACAATGACCCTAATTGACCATCCAAATGTGTTACGGGCTCACTGCTCCTTCACTAATGGCCATTGCCTATGGGTTGTGATGCCATACATGGCTGGGGGATCTTGCCTTCATATAATTAAATCAGCTTATCCAGAAGGGTTTGAGGAGCCAGTGATTGCTACCTTGTTACGTGAGGTCGTTAAAGCTCTGGTTTATCTTCACTCCGACGGGCATATCCACAGAGATGTAAAGGTATGTATTTTCAGGCGGCGTTTTATTTGTCTGTGCTTCTTTGTTTTTAAAAAAATGAGCAATCATACCTTAAATTCATCATGTTTGGGTAGATATGGGTTTGGATTCAAATCATATTTCTAAGTGATATTCTGATTTGACCTCTGAATATTTGAGTTTCCTTTTGTAATATTATTTATCTATATGGCTTTGAGCATGGTTCTCTTCGTAAGTGTTTACCTTTCTTTTTGTAGTATCATATATCTGTTTGGCTCCTGGCATTTTATTCTCTTCATAACATTTATGTAGGCGATTAACATTTGTCTCAGGTGGCATAGGATTGGTGTATGGTGCTCCATCTAACCAACTGTTTCTAAATTTCCATTTTTTAAATTTTTATTGCAGGCGGGGAACATACTTATCGATACTAATGGTACTGTTAAATTAGCAGACTTTGGTGTTGCTGCTTGCATGTTTGATACTGGTGATCGTCAGCGTTCTAGAAATACTTTTGTCGGAACCCCATGCTGGTGCGTTATCAACCGTAAACGGGGATGTTGCATGATTGCTATTTGTAAAATGTTTTCATTTTATATTAATTTGGAATAGTATTTTGGTTTAATTTAAATTTATGATACAGGATGGCTCCTGAAGTAATGCAGCAATTACATGGATATGATTTTAAGTGAGTATCTCCTGATAATTTCCATGTAGCTATCATCAAATTCAGGCATACTTCTCATCATCTCAATATATATTTCTGTTAACAGAGCAGATATTTGGTCCTTAGGAATAACAGCACTTGAACTTGCTCATGGTCACGCACCATTCTCTAAGTACCCACCAATGAAGGTTGATAATGTCATCTGTCCAAATTATGTATTTGCATCTAAATGTTTAGGATATTGTTGGTCCGAGCTTTCTCGTCTTTTTACTAAATTCAGGTTCTGCTTATGACCCTACAAAATGCACCACCAGGCCTGGACTATGAAAGAGACAAAAGATTTTCAAAGGTTTATTTTGTTTTTTAGAAGTTTTGCATCTGAATCTTTGTGTTATTGTTAGTCGTTACAGTACAAATTCCTGCAGTCTTTCAAAGAAATGGTTGCAGCTTGCTTGGTCAAGGATCCCAAAAAACGTCCCACTTCAGAAAAGCTTTTGAAACATGCTTTCTTTAAAAATGCACGCTCCCAAGATTATCTTGTCCGAACTATACTTGATGGAATGTCACCTCTGGGTGAACGTTTTAGGATGCTTAAGGTCATGTGAGCCAACAATTTATTTTATTTTATTCAATTTTAAGTTGTCCGGACTATGTGAAATCAATTTGCCATTTCAGGCAAAAGAAGCAGATATTCTTGTTCAAAATAAAGCATTATATGAGAACAAAGAACAACTATCACAGGTGAGATGTCTGCCATATCAGATGATATAAATTAGTTAAACTCAAATACGATTAATAACATGATAGAATTGTCAGACGCGATAGTACCTTTTCTTTAATTAATTATGTGGACTGATTTTGGAATGTCAAACATGTGATCGAGGAGTATACGTGTATCTTGTCGTGTCCGAATGTCGGATGTGGATATGATGCGATTTTGGACGAGTCAGTTTATCTTTGTATAGAAAAGTTATCTCATGCATGTGTCATCCAACCTCAATGATGAGCTGTTGCCATGTTGCAGCAAGAGTACATTCGAGGAATCAGTGCCTGGAATTTCAATCTGGAAGACTTGAAGAATCAAGCCGCCCTTGTATGTAATCGCTCCACCATCAGTTGGTGAAATGGGTTCAGTTCTTATAAATGCTAGTGTCAATCAGGCTTTCACCTTTGTGTTTTGTGCAGATACAAGATGATGCTATTTCAAATTCCGAAGATTCAATTGTGAGTGGGAAGCTCTTGGACAGGCAAGATGATGCTGGTTTTCTTGTGGAGAAGAAGTCTTCTCCAGAGCAGGCTAATCAATCAAAGATAGACTCTCAATTGGAAGTAGAGTTACTACCTGCTGTAGTTGTCATTTTCCCTGTTTTTCTACTTTTTGTTTTTGGTTTTGTCAGTGTTTTATCACTTTTTGCATGTTTCTCACTATACCCCTTCAATTTTTCGTCTGATGTGTACTGGCTGTTTTTATTGATTTCCTAGGATGAGCTCAATGATATTCATGATTTGGAGAATTCACTCACTGCATTTCCTAGGAAACCTCTTCAGGCGCTGAAGTATGATATCAAATCTCTCTGATTCACTGATTTATACTTTGGTTTCTGCCAATAATTAATTAGCTAGCCAGTTGCTAACGTGCCCATCTTTGAAAGATCCAAGATCATCTAATCTGCATAACTTTTATAATCAATAAAACTAGAGTGATTTGATACTCGTGTTTACTGAAAAGAAAAGGTTCTGTCGAAATGATATCAGAGTGGAACTTAATTCTTCATTGTGTTGTGAGGTTTGAAGCCTCGTTGTTTTATCTTCACACTTGAACCAATCAGTTAGAAAAAGATCTTCAGAACTACTAGTTATCGTTTCTTTGGACTTGAATATGATGAAAATTTTCCGTTTCCGATCTCTTGGCCATTATGTGATAGACCAACTGTTTGTGAAGTCTCTTTCCTTCTATTTGTTTGTACTTCATAGCCATAATTTGATGAGCTTGACAATCTTTATTCACTTTCCATTAGTAACAGCTAGTTGTCCTGTGCGTAGAGTAGGTTCTGGATGTGCATATGACCTATATGCACATTTGCATATTTGTACATGTACGAGTGTATGAGTGCACGCATAGAATTATAGAAATTATGTTTGTGCCTATAGTTCGAAATCAATCATTATTTGCAAGTTTTGCCTTGTTGTTATCCCGCACTCTGGTAACGTGAGTGTGAGTTTAGGACGCGACTTTGCAAATGCACCTTTAAAAGGTTTAACTGATGGGAAACTTCTGCTGAATACAGAGGTTGCTTTGATGTGTGTGAGGATGACATTGGTGCTGCTAGTCCAAGTTCAAGAGATTCTACCCGCTCAGATTCTGAGTTGCAAATTCAGCAGCAGTCTTCGACAAGTACTGTATATCAAGAATCAGGGAGAGAACTGATAATTATGATATTGGTAGAAGTGGTTCTGTGCGGCAATCTTTTAATGCAGGGCCTAAAAAATATTTGAGTGGCTCGCACTTACAGGACTATGTTTCATCTCCTAAGAAGTTGGCTGTTAACGGAGACAGGTATAGTTTTCTTAACTAAGGTGTAGAATACGATATACTATTTTTAGAAGGTAAATTCACATGATGTTGGCAGTTGAATGGCAAGGAGCAGGGTTGTGGTTGCTAATTTGTAAATTTTGAATGTTGAAGTTGCAGCTTTTGCGTTACTACTTGTGCTTCACTCAGTTTACCTAAACTTATTGTGATGGACTCCGCTGCCCAAAGATACACCCATGGGAAATACAAGGATCAGGCAGCCGAATCTTAGTTACCAGCTTCAGTCAAACTTCAGCTTCTTTATCATTTGGTTGTGTGGAAGATTGATAAGATATTATCTGTAATCTTTTAGTTAGATTAGATAGATGTTTATTTTAAATTTGAATTAGTAGATAAGGTATTAGATCAGATTAGAACTCTATTTATTCATTGTAAATTCTCACTTCAATTCATATAATGAGAAGTCCAGCTTCCTCAATCACCATGGTTTACATAAAACTACATGGTATCAGAGCCATTAACTCAATCGATTCTGGCTCTCTTCATTCGTCAGAATCTCCTTGCGTGAAATCTTTTTTACGCATCATTCAACGTCGTATTTTGCATTCTTCAATTTCTCTTTGAAAATTTTGTCATGACGAAATACGGGAATACCACTCAAATTAAAACCTCTGATTCTGATCCGTCCATGGTGCCCATCGCACACGGTACGGCGGATTCCACCGGCTCCCTTTCCTGCCACAAATTAAACGGCCACAACTATCTCCGGTGGTCACAATCAATTAAAATGTTCATTTTGTGGCAAAGGGAAGAACGATTTTTCTCTCCGGCGATTCAGAATGTTCGGATCCTGCATACCCAAAGTTCCGTTTCATGAAATTCTGAAAACAACATGGTGATGTCTTGGCTTATCACCTCCATGCTTCCTGAAATCAGCGAGAATTCCTTATATATTCCACCGCGCATGATCTCTGGGACGCTGCAACCCGATACATACTAATCCAAGGACAATACATCCGAATTATTTGCCATAGAATCTGCCTTCCAGGAGCTTCGCCAAGGAGATTTTTCGGTCACTAAGTACTTTGCATCGCTCACCGAAATTTGCAGCAATTAGATCTGTTCGAAGTTCATAAATGGCATTGCCCCGATGACGCAATAAGCTACAAGGCGATTGTTGAACAAAAAAGGGTCTTTAGATAAATCAATCTTTGGATGATGTTCGTGGCCGCCTTTTAGGCACTAAACCATTGCCCAGCCTCCGTGCTGTTTCCTCCGAGGTCCGTCATGAAGAAAGTCGCCGCAAATTGAATGCTCAGACCATCGGCTGTTCAAATGGTTGAAGGGTCTGACCTTAAATCCTATGCTACGGATAAGGATGACCCTGGGTCAATGAATCACTCATCTGCTACTGGTCGTCCAAGGCAAAAGCCGACCCACAACATAGAATTGCTGGAAATCCATGGGAAACCTGCTGATTGGTAACCAGCTCGTGAACAAGGGCCCATACAACCACATCTGAGAATTCTACTATGGAGCAACAACCTTTCACCAAAGCCCATTGGAGTTAATTCATAAACTTTTACTCAGGGCCATTCTGGCGCATCAAGGTACTTCCCCTTATGCATTAATCTCACATCATACTTTATCAACATCTTAGATTGTTCGCTCTGGTGCGTCCGATCACATGGCTGGCAATTTGGCTATATTCCACACTTTCACGCCATGCACATCCTCTCATACTGTCCGTATCGTCAATGGCTCGTGTTCCAAAGTGACTGGTTATGGATCTGTTTACTTAACTCCGGATATTAGCTTGAAATATATTTTCTTCGTGCCTGATCTTCATTTACTCTCAGTGAGTAAACTCACGAAAGATTTTCAACGTGCTGCTAAATTCCTTAATGGTCTGTGTGTTTTCAGGATTTGGCATCGGGGAAGAA